>LPNX010815611.1:0-38761 GCA_001517045.1 Pseudotsuga menziesii | reverse complement strand
TGTCCACGTAAAGGAATTTTTTCTATTTTTTCAAAAATTGAAAAACCAAAGATACCCTTTTGAAGAGGACACGTCGATATGTGATGTGTGCATTTTTAAGAAATTTTTGGCTGTGTATTTTTAACTCTGCAGATTTTTCTTTGAGCTGCTTCGAAGTTGCAGTGTGGTTTTCTAAGTATAAGTTTTAGAAGTAATTAAAAAATAATTTTCATATGAATGCCAAAATGCGTGTATGATACATCAATGGATAGAAGATTCATTGGTGAATTTATCGGTATCAACTCCGCCCGGTTATGTGCTAGGAATGGCAGGGTTTACACCTATGCAAGGCACAGGAAATTTTTCATTTGTTTGAATGAGGGCTAATTCTGTTTTTTTAAGCCCTCGACCGAGGTATGAACCTCGACCGAGGTATATAAATACCTCGGTCGAGGTATTTAAATACCTCGGTCGAGGGTTTGTAAAGCACGCAATACCTCGGTCGAGGGCTTAATAAAACCTTGGTCGAGGTATTAAGACCTCGGTCGAGGGCTTAACAAGCCCTCGACCGAGGTGCGTTTTTTTGTTTTTGCCGAAATTCCCTTGCCAAAAAGTGTTACCCAGGTCCATGGATTCACCCCATATACCATACCCTGTGAGGTTGGCCCTAAATTTTTTTTACATATAAACGTAGGATTAAGTGAAAACCAACAAGCACAGCTGCTTAAAGTTCTTAAGAAACAAGCTGGAACATTTGCATGGGAATACATCGATATGAAGGGTATACACCCTGACACCTGTATTCAAAATATTTATATGGATCCATGCATGTCACCTGTAAGGAAGCCTCGGAGGAGGATGAATCCTTCTCCAAAGGACATAGTAAAACAAGAATTACAAAAAATCCTCAATGTTGGTTTCATCTATCCTATTTCCGATAGTAAATGGGTATCTACTTTAGTAGTAGTTTCAAATAAAGTTATAGGGAAATGGTGTATTTGTGTTGATTTTAGGGAGATAAACAAAGCTACTCTAAAAGAATACCTTCCTTTACCCTTTATCGATCAAGTATTAGATACTCTGTAAGGAAAACAATATTTTTCCTTTCTTGACGGGCACAGTGGTTACAAACATATTTTAATAGCACTAGAAGATCAAGACAAGACCACTTTTGCATGCCCTTGGGGAACACATGCTTATCGATTCTTTCCATTTTTTTTATATAACACACGTACCACCTTTCAACGAGCAGTCTTAGGAATCTTTTCTGATCTTATACATGACTATGTGGAGGTATACATGGATGACTTTACCACCTACGGTAACACTTTTCAAGAATCTCTTGACAACCTCGAGAAGGTCTTGATCCAATGTCAAGAAATGAATTTATCCCTCAGTCACGAGAAATGTTGAATGTTACTGACAGAAGGTATAGTTTTAGGACACAATGTTTCTTTCCAAGGAATTAAGGTAGATCTTGCAAAGATCGAAGTAATTGTTGGCCTTCCCTCTTTGAAAAATCAGAAAGAGGTAAGAAGCTTTCTTGGTCATGCAAGATAGTACAACCAATTTATTGAAAATTTCACTAAAATAGCTGCACCAATGTTTAAGTTGCTTACAAAGGACGCAGAATTCCAGTGGACAGAATATTGTCAAAATGCTTTTGAAATCCTAAAATATAAACTATCGGTGGCACCAATACTTAGGGGTCTCGATTGGTCCCTTCCTTTTCATATATCTACTGATGCCTCTGATACGGCCATAAGAGGAGTCCTCGGCCAAAAAGAGGGACAAGCACCTTATTCCATCTATTTTATTAGTAAAAATTTGATCCCTACTGAATTAAAATATACTGTTACTGAAAAATAATTTTTGGCAGTAGTTTATTCTATTAATAAATTTCGTCATTATATCACAGGTTATGATTTTTTTGTGCATACTAATCACTTCGCCATTAGATTTCTAATGAATAAACCAATTACCAATGGTAGAGTGACCAGGTGGTTTCTTTTATTACAAGAATTTAACATTACCGTCAATGACCAACCTGGTAAAGAAAATATCGTAGCAAATTTCCTTTCCTGTATTCAACATGAATATGGTATTAAACCTGTTGACGACACTTTTCCTGATGAACATCTATTTGTTGTATCTGTTCAAACCCCATGGTTCGTAGATATTTCCAATTATCTAGAAACTGGGAAAATACCAAACCATTTGTCTCCACATGAGAAGCGTCATATTATAGTTTAGAGTTCCAATTATTCTTGGGTTGATAATGATCTCTTCCGCACAGGTCCAAATCTTGTTATTCGACGATGTGTGCGGGAAGATGAAATGATAGACATCCTCCATGCATGCCATGATGGACCATGTGGAGGACATTTTTTGGATAAGAGGACAACCTATAAAGTCTTACATTCTTGTTATTATTGGACAAGCATTTTTAAGTATGCTTCCAAATATGTTAAAGGATGCGATAGTTTCCAAAGAATGGGTAGACCTACGTCATATGATCAAATTCCTTTACATCCCCAAGTCATGATTGAACCCTTTGAGAAATGGACTCTTGATTTTGTAGGACCAATTTCTCCCATGTCTTGTAAAAAGAAATATATCTTAGTTTGCACAGACTATGTCACCAAGTGGGTAGAAGCTAAAGCTTTATTTATATCCACAGAGAAATCGGTTGTAGAATTCATATATGAAGAAATATTCACTCAATTTGGTTTACCTGGATAAATTGTCACAGATCAAGGTACTCAATTTAATTCTAAATTAATGAAAGAACTTACTATGAAATATGGTATTCGACATTGTAAATATTCACCTTATCACCCTCAGGCTAATGTTCAGGTAGAATCAACTAATAAAGTATTAGAAGCCATTTTAACTAAGACCATTCACTTACATCATAAGGATTGGGCAGATAGACTCCTCGAGGCTTTATGGGCCTATAGGATAACATGGAGAAACACTACCGGACATACCCCCTATGAGTTAGTGTATGGTAAACAATTCCTTTTACCTATTGAATTTCAAGTTAAAAATTTTCATATGGCAACACAATTAGGCATGAATTTGGATGAAGCACAGAAACAATGAATATTACAGATTAATGAGTTAGACGAAATTAGACAAGATGCACTCCAAAGAATGATGTTAATACAAAATCAACAAAAAATATGGCATGATAAATTTATTAAGCAAAAGCAGTTTAATACTGGAGATTGGGCACTACTATTCGATTCAAGGTTTAAAAATTTTAAAGGAAAATTAACCACCCGTTGGATGGGTCCATACGAGGTAGTTACAGCTTTTGACAATGGATAAGTAAAAATTAAAACAATTGATGGATTAGAAGTTTCCTTTGTAGTAAATGGACATAGACTCAGGCTCTATCATCAACCGACATCTAAACAGGATTTTATACATAATGTTTTGCAACAAAATGAAATGGAATTAGTTGAAGGGGAAGCTATTCCTTCTCCTCCTGATCCTTGACAAATATTTTGGGTTACTATCACTTGTATATATGTAAATGTGTGCTTGTTGCTTTGAATAAATAAGAGTCGTTTCTAATAGATTCTCTAGACGACTCTTTTTATTTTATGTCTTTATGAATAAAGTGAATCATCTAACAAGTGGTTTTGTAGTTTGATTACTAGTATATTATCTCTCTAAGCAGCTAACAGAATATTACTTGGACAAGGAGCGTATGTTAAAATACTCATCAGGTGTTTTAACCTTTCTTGGGGTACTTTTGAAATTTGTAGCTTATACTGATATTTTTTTTTTATATAAATCCTTTGTATATCATACTTAACCAGTTCTTCTATGATTCATGTAGTTTTTGGTATTTTGATTCAGACATGTATGTTTCTTATTTCTTCTTTTAAATAGTTGCATGATAAGACCCACTTTCATTATCATATTTTTCACCTATGGATTACTAGTTCATCTTATACTTGTTATCAAAACTTGTCTCTTGAGTACTTCGGTCATAACTCGAAAGTAAGTGGAATTTTTGTCTGTGGGGAAGATTACTTTACTTTTTAAAGATGAAGGACTGTTAGGTTCAAGAACAATTTTTAGTTATTCTCTTTTGACATGATTTATGAGTATGGCCAGTATGAAATTCCTTATAACTTTATTTTGAAAAAAAATTGAATTATGTGTTTAGCAAGACTTAACAAGATCTAGGACCAATCGGCTTCCATATTTAATATCATTATATAAGGAAAACTCGTCGGGGTATTGAATAGGCCTACTAGAAGTGGGCCAATGCTACGTAAAACCTCAGAACAAGAAGCTCAATAAATGAAAGTAAACTTGTCGAGGTACTGAATAGGCTTGCTGGCAGCAGGGCTATGCTTGCATAGTACCAAGATAAACCCACTGAGGTACTGAACAGTCTTGTTGGCAACGGGTCAATATCCGGTAAAAGAGATCTGGTTAATACACCACTATGCACATAGTTCGTGAAATAGTGATAATATATGAAAAAATTCTTCAAAAAAAAATGTCATGGCCAATTGTTTATAATGTCATTTGAGAATGGCTCTAAGTTGACTTTTCCCCGATTGTCTAATTTTGCATATACCTAAGATGTCATTATCTTAGAAATGCGACCCATAGCTGTAAATCTCACATACTATGGGGTACACTTAAAATATTTTATGCTGACATGATATCTTTACAATGAGGCATGGATGGCTGGTTTTTCATGTGGTATTATTTTAATTATCTTTTTCTCATTTAAATGGTCTTTCTAAGCACTGTTTTATTTTTCATGAATATACATCTCTGAACCATTTCCATTTACTAGTTAGTTTTTCATAACAAATATTCATAGCATGCTAGCACTCTTTTTATTTTTCTAGAACAATCAATTCTTCTCTCTGTATGGCTTGAGGACATGCCATATCTTTGGTTTAGGGGAAGATGGATTTGGAAAAATTAGTTTGTTTTCATTATTGCGCTGAGAGGCGCTCTACAACCTAGTATGGGGGAGATCTTGTAACGTTACGTAACGTTATTTTTATTAATAATTTTTTTTCTTAATTATAGGCCAAAATAAATGTTGGCCAAAAGAACAACCTAACATGTGGGAGATGTTGTAATCTTCCTACCTAACAAAACAATAAAAAAGTAAAAATTTAATTATCCATAAAAAAAATGTGGGTCACGAAAAAACACAATATGGGGGAGATGTTGGAATGTTCCTATCTAACAAAATAATAAAAAATAATAAATTGAATTATCCTCAAAAAAATGTTGGCCTTGCACATAAACCATGTGCATGGTTTTAAAACCATGTCACGGTTTTAAAACTATGTGAACATGGTTTGAAAACCATTTGCAAGGTCTTCTAAACAACCCATGGTTTTATTGTACATCGTTTAGGAGGGCCTTGCATGTGGTTTAAAACCATGTATGGGAAAATGTTGTAATGTTGTTTCCTCATAAAATAAAAAATAATAAAAAATATTATATGTGAACCTTAAATAACAAGATGTGTCTTTTGGTTTGAATCAAATCAATGGATACCTAAGAACAGATTCGATCCCTCTCGGCGCTTGATAGAGCCTAGGATTTGGATCTACGCTGGTTTATGACAAATCTATTTATCTCTAACAAATTATAAGTATTTTCAGGAATGTAAATAGTTGGATTTGGTTATGGCCTGGAGCATGTTGTTACAACAAAATTCAATATGGAAGACCATATGAAGGATCGAGTGAAGGAAAATGAAATATTAAAATAGAGATCTGGTAAAAATGGTGATATTATAGCATTTATGATTAAAATTTGCTAACCAAATTTTGTTTTTGGGAAAATAGTTTTTACTTCCATTTCACTGTTAATAATCCTATCGTCTTACCTAATCATGCATGAAATTGATTAATATTTTTGTTATTCAAAATGCAATTTATGTTTCTGTGTTACATGTTCAACCTGCCCAAAGTTTTACTTTGGACATGGATGAATTAATTTTAAACCTTATAAATGACAAAATTATTTTGAACCTCAGAATTGTTAAATTTAGAATGTTGAAAAAACCCAATAAAGTCATTTTTTTCATACAAGGTTTGATATGAGAGATATGTTATTTTTAAGTTACAAGTTAAAAGAGTCAAGTTTAAATTACATTCTTCATCTGCCAAGTTGAAGGCAACTACTAGTTCGCCTTCTTCCTAAATTGTTTTTCTTTCTTTTTGCTCAGTGGGACCTGGCATTTCTCCGGTTTGGGGGAATGTTGATCCTAGATTTGTTATCATTTTTTCAATTAAATTACTCATTTAAACACATGTTTTATTATCTTTTGCATATTTTAATTCATGCAAATCATTATTCAGCCTCAGGTATGAGTGTATTTAAGGTTTATATGAAATCTTTTTATTATTACCATTTTTATGGTTTTATTAATAAAAAATGACATTATTAAAGTGAATTTGATGTATTAACTGATTTATATATCTGTTTGGAAATTTTATAATATTTTTGGGCCAAATTAATAAATAGAAAGCATTCAGCCTACCTTGCGCACAACATTCCAGATTGACGTCCAACTTGTCATCCAACCCGTTGCGTGAAACTCGATGGTGTTTTTCCAGATGTTGAAACGTGTTGTTGTAGACTGTAGTCCTAAAGCACACCAGTAGATAGACACTCCATTCGCCCTAGATCAACATACAACGTATCCAACTCATGGCCCAGCTTTTCATTCAGCTCTTCATCCAAATCACCCATCAGAGTGCGCACCGATGAGAATTAATTTTGGGCATTTAAAACGTGAAACAACTTGCAAACAAACTATTAGCCACGCATCTGGGTGATGAAGCTGTGTTCTATATAATTCTCCATCATGCATTCTCTTTCTTTCGCCACCACATCAACAATCCATTTATTGGATTGATGCATTTAATCCATGCTCTAGAAGTTTCATTAGTACACTCTCTTCTGTTCACCATCAGCCCATCTCCTGCGCTAAGGAAGGAACCCGTGCACAACATATGAATACTGTTCACGCTGAAGAGGAGGTTGTGTCCAGTAAAAGAACAGAACCGCGCTGAAGAAGGAAGGTTTCCTATGCATTGGTCTCTAATTTGTTATGTGCCTTTATGATTGACTAAATTTAGAGAGCAGTCGAACACTAAAGGGTTGACTTCTCATCTCTATAAACTATTATATATAGCAGCCTCTGTGTGAGAGATCATTTAGCTAGAAGATATAGGTAGAGTAAAACAATATCAATTCATGATTTTATGTGTTCTTAAGCATTGTATTTCTGTTCCACCAGTTGAATAAAGAGTTGTATGTGTTGTTGTTGAAGATTGTGTTTGAGTAGAAGTTAGCCAGGCATCACCCTTGATTGCGGAGAGGGCCCCTCATCAACAAGAGGTTTCTTTTCGTGTTTATTTCTTTCATTTTTTCTGTTGTAGCTAGTTTAATTCATAGTCTCTTTTATTATTCCTGTAATGCAATTTTATTTCTGAATTAGATAGTTAACTACACGCATAGTTTGCTTCCAATTTTGTTTTCAATCATTTCATTCCCAGTCTATTACTTGATTTATTTGCAGGTTAGATAAAATAGATTGTTGTTTATCAAACAACAACAATCTATCTAATTACATTATCAGTTTATGCAATTTACATTTCAGTTTATTAATATGCAGTGGTTTCTTTATGTTTATGAATTTGTTTAAGTCTATTTTACTGTTAAATTTACTTAATAAGCAGGTTTATTTATTGCCTCTATGCATTAGATTTACATCTTCATGAATTTAGCTGAAGATTAGCTCAGTTAGGTTAGTTTTTACCATTTTAACTGTGCAGACTGTCATTCGGACAGCATGTTCAGTCTGTTATTCAGCCACCCCTTTCAGACCCATGGTTCAGTCTGTCATTCATCACTTAGTTCTATTTTCAGTGTTTTTTTATGTACTTTGAGACTGTTTTTAGTTCTGTTTTGTTAATGTTCGGAATTATGTTTTGATTAAGATAGCTAGATGATAGTTTTGTTTAACATTAAAGTTAAAGTTTAATTGTTTTAGGTTATTTATTAAGGTTTTATTATTTTCCTTCTTTTCCCCTTGAATGTGTGTTAAGTTGTTTATGTTTTTGTTTCTTGAATATTGTTTCTAATTGTGTTTTACAGTTGTATTTTTTTGTGTTTACGCCTTTTAGATTCATTTATTCGTTTGCATGTGAGTTTTAGTATTATATATGTGTTCTCCTTAGTATGTTTTTAGGTTGTCTCTTTTATGTTGTGTTATTGAAAGAATTTATAGGGCATAAACTAAAGATATTCCTTTTATTAAGTTTTCTACTTGCTTCTTTTATTAATTTTTCTTTATTAAGTTTTCTACTTGCTTTTCTTAATAAGTTTTCTACTTGCTTCTAAGTTAAGTCTTCCTTGTACCCTAGTTTTCCATTTGAACAATTGATTGTTGATTGTATTTCAGTTTAAAGTTAATTATCAATTATTTAGTTTATTATTTTGTCTCAGCTTAATTACCTTAATAGTTGCATTCTTAGGAGTTTGACTCGGTTTTTCATTTTGAAAGATCTTTCGATCTTTTGCTTGTTAAAATATTTCCATGACACCATAAGAACCCATCTGCCTTCGCATATATTTTGTATCAACTATAATCTTACCAACCTCGGTTGATAATTAATGAATAGGTGGATTAATTTAGACATTATAAAACACCCAACATATATACATGGTTATGTACATGTGTTTCAAATGCATATTTATATTTCATTTTACAATGTATTTGTTAAGTGCCAATTGAGTATATAATTTGCAAATGCATCAATAATTCTGATTTGATTCCTTGAAAAATGCTTGTATGAAATGTATTCATAATTTATTTCAAGTAATTTGAATCCTAAAAACTAACGTAGTAAAGTAGGGTGTTTCACCTCATAATCACCATTAAGTTGGGGAACCACTAACTAGGAGTCAAACCTGACTTCCATGCGGGTAATACCACACAATGTAGCATCCCAAAGAATCTCAATGACCACACTATATTCAGCCATATTATTAGTCGCAGGACCTAAATAGGTGCCACCGGAGGAAACCAGTTGTCTTACAGGTGCATAAATGACTTAGGCAGTTGAATCCAGATTGCAAGTGTGATGGATTACACCATCAACGAACCCTACGAACCACTTAGATGACATATGAAACAACCAAGAGACTATGTAAGAAACACTAACCAGTGATGACCTATTGTACATAAACGTATAATAATAATACAAGAAAAAATATCGTGCCTACGAATAATACTTCTTCAAGTAGAGCCCATTTCTAAGCTCTGACAGCTTGTTACCATCATAATCAACTAACTCATAATATCCCTTCTTTAAAAATTTCAACATTATATATGAGCCTAACCACATGGAATTAAAATTACCTACCCCCGGTGGTTCCTTGTCCTAATCCCAGATCAAGACAAGTTCTCCCTCAGAAAAAAACCTAGGTTTGACAACTTTATCATACTAGTTTTTGACTCGATTATTATGAGCCTCATTTGCAGTAAGCGCATCTCTGCTCTTCTCATATATATTCCCTAAATGAAGCAAATGTTCCTCAAGATCGGTAGTGTCGAAATGAATAGCAATGCTTAGGAATGGTATCTCACACTCAACTTGTGTGACTGCTTCCACCCCATGAACAAGCTGGAAAGGCGAGAAAATTGTAGTAGTCTTGACATTGGTTTGATATGCCCAAAGTGCAGGATACATCATGATATGCCAATTTGACCTACTCACATTTATTGTGCACTTAAGAATGGTTTTCAAGGTCTTATTAACTTCTTCTACTTGTCCATTCACTTAAGGGTAAAAGGAAGATGACTGATCTTTCCTAAACCCTAGCATTATGGTCAATTCAGTCATCATATTGTTCTGAAAATGACTGCCATGGTCAATGACAATATGTTTTTCAATGCCATACCTAGAAATGATTTGGTTGAAGATGAAATATGATGTCGTTTCACCATCGAACTTGAAGGTAGGCATTTCCTCTACTCACTTTGTAAAGTAGTCTGTAGCGACAATGATATACTTGTTATCCCTAGCAGACACTGGGTGGCACGTCATGAAATAAACCCCCCATTTAGTGAAGGGACCCACCGTGATGATGAGAAATAAAGGAGTCGGATGTGATCGCATTTTCTTGATATAGAGTTGATAAGGATGACAACGCTTTATAGCTTCCACACAATATTTAAAGATAGTGTGCCAAAAATAATCGACACATAAAATATTCTAGGTCATTGCTAACCCAGATAAATGACCCCCACATTCTCTAGTATGGGAATCATTTAGGAAATGTTCTTCCTTCTCGTGGGTGATTCATCGACGCAAGATAGAATCTACCCCTCATCGATTTAAAAGTTTCATCGGATAAGGTAGTTTTTCGTGCTGACTCGCAACTTATGCCGATATTCTCGCAAGAAGGATGTAGGACACTTAAGAGTGTAGAGATATATTAGGTTATATCCATACCAAGGATATGAGGTTGAAATTAAGAATAAGTACTCATCTAGAAATGCATCTTCTTATGTCACTATAATCTCTGCAGTTAGGAATTCTGAGATCAATTTCAAGAACACTAAAGACTTTTTAGACTTAGCCGACAAAAAATCCAAGCCAAAATATTGGAGAAGACGCTCCATTTATTAAATTTGCTTGTGATTATTCATGAAGATAAAACATACTAGAAAGGATTGAAATTTGCAACCACTGTTTTTGTCCACAACAAGATATAGTGTCTCAATCTCTAGACATCATAAAATGCCTCCAATGCCAACTTCTTGACGTTTGAGTACCTAAGTTGAGGACCTTCTAATGCTCGACTAAGATAGTAGACAACATGTTCTTGGAGCTTGTCTCCTTCCTAAACTAGTACCACTCCTATCGTCGACTCTAATGCGGCTAGATACAATATGAAATATTTAGTGTAATCTGGTGGACGCAAGAGAGGAGCCAATGGAAAATCCTTTTTCAATGCCTTGAAAGTGTGTTGTGTAGTTTCATCCCATGGGAATGGGGTGTCTTGTTTGAAAAAGCACATGAAACCCTTTGTGTTCTTAGCATAATTGACTATAAACCATTGAAGGAAATTGGATTTACCATGCAAAATTTACAGTTTCCTGATAGAATGAGGAGGAGGTAGATTTACAATGGCCTCAACTTTTAATGGATCCAGCTATATACATCTATTCTAAATAATGAACCTGAGTAACCATTCTGACTAGACATAGAAAAAAAACTTGTGGGGATTCAAGCGTATTTTATAGTGGCTGTATCGTTCAAAGATCAATCGAAGATGATCTGGATGGTCCTTCCTCTTGCGTGAATGGGCGGGAAAATCATCTAAGTAAGGTTAAACAATATGGTGTATGTCATGGAAGGAAAAATTCATTTCCCACTGAAAAATAGCTTCATCATTTTTCAAACCGAAGGGCATCTTCTTATAAATTAAAGTTCCCTAACGACAAATAAAGGTCATTTTGTGCTGGTATTTTGGATTTATTTGAATATGGTTATAGCCCAAAAAATTGTTCATGAACGAAAATACCTCACTACGCACACAAGCATAAATTATCTGGTCGATGAATGGCATGGTGTGGTTATCCTTGGGACACACCTTGTTTAAATCATGAAATTCAGTGCATATGCATATAGTCCCTTGTTTTTTGTCTACCAGAATAGGATTGGATACCCATTCTGTTAGATAAATTAGGTTAATAAACCTTGCTTTCAACAATTTTTCAACCTTAGCCTTGACGGATACCACTTTCTGTGGATTTACAGGTCTGAGCTTCTGTCGAACATGCTTTACATTAGGGAAGGTACAGATCTTGTGTTCAACAATAGATAGATCAATGTCTGAAATATCCTCATATGACCAGGAAAATATGTCGAAGGAATTCCTTAAACAAGGAAGTGTAAATGGAAATCTCTTCCAGATAACATTTTGCATGGATATGCATGTTTTCCACAACATCGAAATTTGCAGACATGTTAATCAAAATGGTGGTAGAGATGTTTTCCATATTCCCCTCAGAAAATACCACCTCAGGAAAATAATTAACTAAAAGATCAAAACCTTATGCAAGTCTCACAGGGAAGTCTGAATTCTCTATCTTGTTTAATTATTTAAGGAAGAAGTACTTGTGGTGAAGGTCCTCACAAATTTTTTCTGGTCTAATCATGGCTTCTAGAATGGCTTCGTTGCAAGGAAAAACCATATCAAAATAATCATAGGAATATGTGGAGTTATCTTCCCAAACGAGTATATAGGATTCATTTGGCTCCTTTAAGACTGAAGGATGAGTCATGATGGAATCAACAGCAGCATTAGATATAGCTTGATAATCTATTTCTGTTTTTGATAGGGGCACTTGGGACTCTTCTCGCGAAGGGAGGACCCAGGGGTCACTTCTATCCACAACCGTACTGATATAATTCCCAATACTCGTTGAAACTAAGTAGTCAATAGGAGATGGTATATTGAATGTGCCCATCAGTGATGTATACATTCCAACTCCCAATATTTCACTAACTGGTTTCGACTGACCAATAAACAAAACCATGGACTCATTTGTTTCCAAACGACCCTTTCGAGTAAAATTTAGTTGGTCAAATGTGACAAAATTCCCTTCATGTGGAAACAATAATACTTATAAGACAGATGAAGGATTAGCACAAATTTCATAAGTCCAAATTCTCCCAAAAAGAAAATTATAGTCCAAGGGGGCATCAATCACTTCGACTGCAACAGAAATTGCTTTCCCTACAAACTTTATTTTGAAAGCTGATAGGATACCTTGCAGACGAAAATACCTTCCATCGAAAGCAGTAAGAAAAGTGTTCGATGGGACCAACTCTAGGGATCCCAAATATTTCCAACAAGACATCGACATAACACACATGGAAGAACCCTAATCAACCACTATTTGTCCAATGGTTTTTCCTCCATGGACAACATCGATTGAAAAAGATACATTGTATGGAAAGCATGATTTAGCCTAAGAAAGATTAAATTTGGCTAGCAAGCTCGCTGATTCCATACTACCTATAGCTACTAAGAGTGTATCCCTCTAAGAAGGACAACTCTGTAGAACTTCTAGAGTAGACATTGCAAAAGGTGTTTGGGCTAGGTATTCTACAACAGAGTACTTAGAATATTTCCTCGCATTGGGGTTATCGAATGTCTTCTTGAAGACACCTTTAGGTATCTTTGAAATAGGTTCAGTCGGTTTCTCAATGGTGAGAGGGGCTAAAGTTTCAATAGTAGACTTGCTTTTATCC
The DNA here is from genome assembly GCA_001517045.1 of Pseudotsuga menziesii. Lineage (NCBI taxonomy): Eukaryota > Viridiplantae > Streptophyta > Pinopsida > Pinales > Pinaceae > Pseudotsuga > Pseudotsuga menziesii. The sequence goes on along the minus strand of LPNX010815611.1, from coordinate 25,445 downwards.
TAAGCCTATGATTCCCCATTGAACAATGAAAAGGGAGAGCTCCCAAATGGAGTGGTCAAAACCTAACTGGAGGTCTAAAAACTGTAACTTGTGAAGGTATTTTGGTTCCCATAGGACACACCTATATAATTAGGTGAAGGACCTACATAATGTGTGGATGGAGGAATATGTCCTCCATTCCACGAAAACCCATGTACAAAATAAGTGGACCCACTTGGACCACTTTGAGCATTCTACCCTAAAGGAGAAGAAGTATAAGGTGCATTGGGTATCCTAGTAACCATCCCAGTAGACTGACCTAAAAAATTAGATGGTAATGAGGGATTGACCACTCGAGCACTCAAAGAAATAGGTGTAGTAGATGTACTAGGTCTTGGAGGACTCACCGACGGAGGTGAGACTCTGCCAGCCAACATGGTTGAAGTTGGGCTAGACATGTCTTCTCCTCTACTAGACATATCTAGAATCAAAGAAACACCAGATACAGGTAAAATGAAAGGAAAGACTTGGACTATTACAAGGTCATTAAAGTCAGTTAGTGGTGTACTATAATTTCTTGTAAACTTGTCAGCTTGCATGTCTTCTATCTCTACTGGTGGGATTTATTCCTGAGTAAGTCTAAGTTCTGGTTCACCTGGAACTTTGCTAACACCGGTTAGTTCAAAATAACTGTCTTTGTCAAGTCTCCTCTTTTGAGTTGGTAGTAGAGGCTTCCACTGTAAAAGATGGAGGAATGTTTTCAAACCTTCTAGACCTACGAAGAGGATGGTCCTCCATAGCTAAAAATTTGACTCACACACCTAAAAGGTCTAACTAAGACAGAAGCAAACCAAAGAGCATACACATAAAAATTTCCTAAGTATCACAGACACAAGAGGTAATGGATATGTTAAACTATTGTAAATTTGGAAGATATTCTATTGTACTTTTGTTTTATTCTCCTTAGGAGATGTTATTCCTCCATTCAGAGATGTCCTTGATGTAGTTGGTCATGTAAAAGTCATGAGGTAAGCCCTTTGTTGTAAGTCAGGGAAATAGTACCTACAAAAGTAATATATAAAATGTATTTTGAGTCTCCCAAGGCAGGTCGAACCTAATTAGGGAACCTTCCCGACCTAGTTAGTTATTTGAGGCAGTCACCTAATGAATATAAATAGGTGAGGTGCCTCTCTCATTCTCACACATCTTACACTCAAGTATNTTGTGCTGGAGAGAGAGAGAGAGAGAGAGAGAGAGAGAGAGAGAGAGAGAGAGAGAGAGAGAGAGAGTCTATTATGTAAGATGAGAAACTATTCTTGTTTCTAGGGTTTTACACTGTCTTGGATGAATTCTACACTGAGGAAGTTTTATGGGGTTTTCTCCCTTGTGGTTTCCCTAGGGAAAATATTTGTGTTCTCGTGTTGTTGCATTTGTATTTTTTATGGTGATTCTTTGCTTATGGTTATGATGTTATGATTCTAAATGTTTTTAGATATTTTATAACCATTAAAAATAAAACATGGTATCAAATCCACCCTAAAAGAAGTCTCTGTGCAGCCGAAATAGTGCTACAACTACAACTATTGAAGATTAGGGTTTCGTTCTTGAAAACCCTAAAAGACTAAAACTACTCATTTTGGCACATTCGCTATAAATTGATATTGGAGAAGGATCAAGAGACGAAAACTTTATAGGAAAAATATAAATTATTGATGTACCATTTAAAAAAATTTCAGCCTCATATTCTTTATAATCATAGGAGATATGATTCTTCGAACTCAGGGTTCCATCCTCTCCCAAAATTCAACCTTAAACAGGTGACCTAGGGAGAATCATTATATCTCGGGCTAGGAAGGTCCAAATGAAATTTAGCAAGATGTTCTAGATATGGAACGGAATTTAGTTTCTGTGGTAAATTGTTCAGACCCCAAAGGTCAAACAATGAAACGTGGAAGTCCATACAAGTTAGATATTCTGAAAATTCCTTAAATCAGTCACCTTGGTGAACTTCAAATAAGTCCCACCTGGTGAATCCAATGATGCTCTAACCTATGGGAATGGAAAGAAGCCAGAACAAGATACATCAAGAATATGTTTCAGACCTTGAGGAGCTGAAATTTTGGAGCTACAGAAGAAACAAGATCAGTCATGTATGCATAAGAAGCCATAGAAAAAGTAGGGCTTCCTATTCCAGGCACTTCCCTCCACTAATCAGTTGAAGAAGGAGGACCATAAAATTATCCCTAGGAAGGCACATCTATCTATGTAAGAAGTTTATCATTTTGTGGACTTTCATGTTTTGACCTAACACTTTTGCCGGAGAAAACTAGGGCATAAGATATTTTGCAATCCATTCCATAGTTTTGGAAAAATAAGTATGCTGCTCAGCTTTCCTTGAGGAGAAGCATCTTTCTATTCAATCAGATATAAAAGATACCTAAGTTGAAAAATTAGGGTTTCTCTGTCAAACCTTAGATCTAGAATAAGCATTCTTTCAAAATATCCTTCAAGAACGCATCAAGTTGAAGCATTCTCTTTGGTAAGTTTCATCCTCTCTATTTCCATTTGCGGTTCTCATTTTTATCATAATGACAAACAGTACCAAGCTTGAGGACAATCTTGAAAGAGTCGAGAACTTCTAAGCATGAAATTATATAGTTCTTACCATACTTGAAGAAGCATGGCATGAAGAACTTTGTCAAAGAAGAATCTACATATCCAGATAGAGATAAAGTCAAATAAAAACAAAAGAAGGAACTAGTCAAAACAAAGATGAGTATTTTCGTCTCCATTGGATCTCACATGTATCATCCCTGAAGACTCCCAAGGATATGTTTGATGCAATGAATAGTATGTATGAACATGACCTTGAGAAATCAACTCAAGAATGTGAAGGTGCAATATCATAAAAAATCCAATGATTAATTCACAAGAAGATCTCATCTCAAGGAGAAATTAGAAGTCATTGAAGACAATTTCAAAGAAGTAGAAGCATAAATTACAACTCTGAATAGTCTTCCAAATTCAGTCAAGAGAGTTGTTCTAGTAGGAATATAACATATGAAGAAATGCACGATTGATTAAAGCAGAGATGATAATCAATCCCTAACAACTCAGGCCAAGAAGAGAAATAACAAGAAGGAAGAACATTCCTGCCAAGAATAGAAGGACATCTCACAACTCAATAGTTTAGTTGTGATGAGAAATGACACTTTGGGAAAGAATGTCGCAATAAGGAAGAATGGAAGGATGATTTTTTCTAGAAGTACCAGTTGATCATACTGAATGATGTTTGGATATGATCTCAAGACATGAAGGGAAGTTTTATGAAGTCTTCCAAGTATATCTACAAGATCGACTATACATTCGATAAAAGTATCAAAATATACGAAGTAACTTTCATGGTTTCTATCAACAGAGAGAGATGGTTATGGAAAGACACTGATATATGAACTAGACACACCTATTAAGTAGTGGAAATTATGCTAGACAATTGATGTAATCAAATTAGAAGAATAAATCAAACAACCTATATGGTTTGAGACTCTCTACAGAGAACCACCTATGCACAAAAGGATTTGTAAAATCTTAGTAGGCACCCATGGAAAGCACATACAGTCACATGAGAAACTTGAGGATCAACTAGAGTGATGGAGATCCCAACCTTTCCTACAAGGTTGAAGATAGAATCCTATAAGGGAAAGATAAAACTTGTAACAAAGTTTGAGATGAAGGATCTAGATATCTAGTGACCTTGACAAGTGACATAGATGGATACAAACAAGACTAACATTAGAGGAGGCTACCTGTCACCCCAATTTACTAATACATATGCAGAGGGAGGATGGTACTCCACCTCAGAGGGAGTGACTACAGTAGATCTCAAAGTTCGATAATATTGACTTGATTCTTGAGATTAGAAGCATGATGAAATCCAGAAGACATTTTTCTTATCCAAGTAAAATATGTAGAGCAAATGGTGTGGTACCTAAATCCTTACTAAAAAGGTATGATGACTTAGATTGAGTTGGTGGTACTACGTACTCAAACATATTGCAGAAAGCATAGTGTTTCTCTCAATGCAACCAAGGACGAATATATTTCATCTAAGAAGAAAGAAAGTAAAGATTCCTCAAGCAATGAGGAATATGATGCATAATAATTATACCGATGAATATGAATATTATACTCTTATCCATTCCATCATTGGATAAGAAGGGATGCACTTGTAGGACAGAAAACCACAGTTCTATGTGATCTATGGTGTAAGAATACTTGTTTAGTATTTTCGATCATGAGCAAGATAGGAACAGGTACTCAGAATCAGACAATGAAGTTGAACACATTGGTAGAGACTTGGGTAATTCAACAAGACATAGATCAAGATGGATTCTACCAAACAGACAAAGATAAGTATTTGAATTGTCATTTCCTATATATCTAGTTGTTTGAGATGTGTACATAGATATGTTTCTAGATTAAGGAAATGTATTATGCATATTAGAATATTTGTTGTATACTACTAATATGTAGGTGATGGGTAAGTGACGTATGTTGTTATACAACCTTCCATTGCTACATATGAAATAATGTCTTGGAAATATGGAAGACATATAGAAAGTTACCGTATATAGATTATCATGGCATTAGCGGAAATAGTTGCATGATTATATTACATATATCTTTATGTATGCCATTATGAATATGTTATGAAATGTTTCTAATCATACAATTGTATTTAACTTGTAGGAAGTATTGTATACAATCACCAACAAAAGAAGAATGATGCAAGTTGGGAATGTATGATACCATTGCGGATGTAAAAGAGAAGAATGATGCAATTACAGATGTACAAACGAAGAATGATGCAAGTTGTGATTGTATGATACCATTGTAGATGTACAAGAGAAGAATGATGCCATTACAGATGCACAAAATAATAATGATGCAAGTTTAATTTGTATGATGTAGTTGTAGATGTACACAAAGAAAATGTCAAAGAACAAGTTGTAGAAAGGAGCTGTAAATCTCAAGTATGTTCCTAAAAAGGAACAAGTGGAAGATGTGTTGACTAAGCATCTGGCTCATGTAAAGTTTGAATACTTGAGAGACATGCTTGTTGTAGTCGGAAAGGACTTCTCTCGAAATAGGGAGTGACAGTAGATGGAAGAAGGATGCAGCGATGAGTAGCTCATTCTAGAGTAGGGTAAGTCTAACTAGGACTATTTGGCCCGAAAGGGTTAGTCATATGAGGCCTATTGATCCTAGGGGGATTATTATGTTTGGCTAGATCAGCTTAACCCAAGTGGGTTTGTAAGCCATGACAAGTCTTGTTGGTCCCCATGAAGATCCATCTATCTAAATAGACTTGTTGGCTCAAAAGGGTTAGTAAGTTAGACAAAATGCCTAGATGGATCTACCATATAACTCACCGTGATGTTGTTTCGAGATAGTTAGAGGGAAAGATGGTTGTTACAGTATTGTTATATTGATGATTGTTGAGATGTTTGCTTCAGTATTGTTATACTAATGACTGCTGAGATGTTTGATTTAGTATTGTTATACTATTGATTGTTGAGATGTGTGCTTTAGTATTTTTATACTGATGATTGCTGAGATGTGTGTTTCAATATTGTTATATTGACCATTGTTGAGATGACTAATTCAATATTTTTCTACTGATGATTGTTGATATGTGTGCCTTAGTATTGCTATACTGATGAGAGTTGAGATGATAGTTTTGGTAATGTCATATTGATGATTGCTGAGATGTTTGTTGAGAAAGTTTTAGTGTTGTCACATTGATGATTGTTGATATGATTGCTAAGATAGTTTCGGTATTCTTATACTGATGTAGCAGGTTCAATATTCTCATACTGATGATTGTTGATGAGATTATTGATAGCTTCAGTATTCCCCTACTGATGTAGCAAGTTCAGTATTTTTATACTGATGTTGATGGGGCAGATTCAGCATTTCTATACTGATGTTGGTAAGACAGTTTCAGTATTTTTATACCGATGATGATGAGGTAGTTTCAGTATTTCTATATTGATGTTGATAAGATAGTTTTAGTATTTCTATACTAATGATGATGAGGTAGTTCCAATATTTCTATACTGATTTTGATAAGATAATTTCAGTATTTCTATACTGATATTGATGATGATGTTCCTTCAACATTTGTATGTTGATGGTGGTGAAGTGGTTATGGTCTCAACACCTTGTGTTGATGATACTGATTATATGGTTATGGTCCCAAAAACTTGTGTTGATGATGTTGATGATGTGGTTGTGGTCCCAACACCTTGTGGTTATGATGTTGATATGGTTGTGGTCCTAGCACCTTGTGCTGATATTGTTGACATGGTTGAAGTCACAACACTTTGTGTTGATGATGATGAGGTTGTTTCAACATTGTTATGTTGATGATGATGACGATGTTCCAACATCTCTATGTTGATAATGCAGATGATGATATATCATTTATTGATGATGTTTCTTTAGCACTAACATGATAATGATGTTGTTGTTCTTTTAGTATTCACATACTGATGATACAGATGATGATGTTTCAATATTTACATACTGATGATGCGGATGTTGAATTGCCAGTATTTACATACTGATGTGGCATAAGAAGATTCAATATTCACATACTGATTTCACAGAAGAAGGTTCAGAAGATGATTCAATATTCATATATTGAAACGACTGAACATGATTCAATATTCAAATTTCACATATTTATGCTACAGAATATGATCCAAAAGATGGTTTAGATGATTCAATATCAACATGCTGATACTACAAAAGATTATCTAGAAGATGATTCAGTATACTGATAGAAGATGATTCAGCGTGTACAAAAGATGATTCAGTATTTACATACTCAGATTATAGAAGATGATCCAACCAAGATTGATGATGAAGATGCATGATGATGTTCCAAAACTTCGTATGACATATACAGATTCACCAGATAGTTGTACAATTGTGATGATGGTTGTTGTCGATGTATAATAACTTCCTAGTTTAGAGGGAGTGTTAAAGTATTGTAACTTTGGAATATATTCTATTGTACTTTTGTTGTATTCTCCTTAGGAGATGTTATTCTTCCATTCAGATATGTCCTTGATGTAGTTAGTCATGTAAAATTCATTAGGTAAACCCTCCATTGTAATTTAGGGCAATAGTACCCACAAAATTAATATATAAAATGTATTTTGAGTCTCCCAAGGTAGGTCGGACCTAATTAGGGAACCTACCCAACCTAGTTAGTTATTTGAGACACTCACCTAATGAATATAAATAGGTAATGCACCTCTTTTATTCTCACACATATTACACTCAAGTATTGCGCTGGTGATAGAGAGAGAAAAATATTCTATTGTGGAAGATGAGCAACTATTCTTGTTGATGGGTTTTTACACTGTCTTGGAAGAATTCTATACTAATGAAGTTTTCCATGGTTTTATCCCTTATGTTTTCCTAAGGAAAATCTTTGTGTTCTCTTATGTTGTTGCATTTGTCTTTATTTCAATGATCCTTCTCTTATGGTTATGATGTTATGATGCTAAATGTTTTTAGATCTTGTATAACCATTACAAATCTAATAGGATACACCTTCCAACGGAATTTATAGGATAATTATGGACCAGATCCAACCAGTGAAGATTAGAGAGTAGTTACCTAGCATCTCATGAATATTTTTCTGGGTGCAAGCGTTGGTATTACCCAACCTCCCTCCCAAATTATCAACTGAGGTTACCTCCCAAGTCTACCCTAAGGTTTGGAGACTAAGGATACCAAATTTACAATGAGAGTATGGCCAAATAATCGTTGTCCTGACTAATGTGCATGGGAATGGTAGCTAAGCCCAAAATTATAGCAATACCGACACCTCATGGGGCTCAAAAAGTGGTATTGATAGAACCCCTGTATGCACAACAATATTGGTTTATGTTTAAATGAGGTCTTGGAGGGTTATCTCTACAACCAAGTTTTCTCACGGCCTCGTGTTTAACTCCTTTGTTAGGGGAGCTTTCCAGATTATCCCTTGTAAAATTGGATTTACCTAAATATGGGACACTATGTCTAAAATCAAAGTGCTCATGGATAGTTAAAATCTCCCAATCCAAGAACCTAGCCTAAGCTAGTTGATGATCGAACCTAAAAAGGAAAAACTACTAATAAATTTTATATTAAAAGTTCTTTTTAAGGAATTATTACTCAGATATAGTGGAGTGGGACTCAATGGTGTTTGGACTCAACAAGTGAAAGCAAATGTGATGTAAAAGTTTCAAAATAAATTCAATAACAATACCTTTTTTCTTTTTATTTTATGAAACTAATGAATTTTTTTTTTAAACTTTGAAAAAGCACAAGAATTTTTTTCTGTGAAAATAAATGAAAAATAACCAGTGCAAAGAGTCTAGACTGGACCTACCTATGCAACTAGACTGCCTTTTTTCTTTTCTTTTCACAAAACTCAAATTTTCAATGCAATTGGATGCAACTAATTAATTCAAGAAAATGAACATGTATAAATGCAAGTAATAATAGTCAAATATTTATAGCAACAATATTTTGCAAGCAATGCAAACATGACTCAAACCCTAACTTGGACGAAACTATTGACTTGCCAAGAAAAATAGATCAAAACTTGGTCAAAGTGACAAACCTATATCACTACCCAAGCAATTAAAGGTAGATCAATGCTTTAAAAGGACTGATAGACATCAGCAACCAATAAATACACCCTCACTTGAACTAAAGAGACCAACAAGGAAAGACCTAACACACTTACACACAAATATCCAAACTTAACTTAACCAAAAATTCACTTGAATGACAAGTGGAAGTGAAAAGAATTTATTAACAACACAACACAATGCCAGAGAAGAAACCATACAAGGATATGAGGATTAAAATTGCTAAATTCAGGAAAAAACCTTAGCAAACTGACCTATACATAAAGGAAACCACGGTTGTTAATTAGAAATCTCGTGAATGGACCGCGACTGTATATAGTGTCAACCCACGAATACACCAAGAACCCACGACTGTATGTATTTGAAACCCATGGTTACAGCCAAGATTCTTCGAAATAAAAATAAATGGCCAAGGGATTCTAAGCATTAAACACTATAAACTGATAGAAAATCAGAAGTAAAACACTTACAGAAACAAACAAAGAAAACTGGATAGGAAAACCTAGAGAACAGACCCAAAATAGGTTGGACTCCCCAATGGATTCATCAATTTTGTTCTTAAGGGAAAATATACCTTATGACCTAAGGGTATGGGGTCACCAACATACAAATAATCAACTTGCAGACATACATCTATCTATATATTTGAGAGAGAAATTGTGTAGAAGTCTATGCACCTTATTTACGAAGGCTGGTCCTAGATTTAAACCTTCAATCCAAATGTTCCAAAAAGATCCAGGATGATCCACACCTGCAACAGAGATATATGTCTTCCTACATAAACCTTATATGTTATACAAAGATAGATGAAACATTATAATTTTGAAAATGACAACATATTTCATAAATCATAACATATAAGAATATTGATGCACCAATTGTGGAAGAAAGTCTCTCTTTATTGATAAGTAGTAGTGAAAGATACAACCTCTATTTGATACAAGCAGTCCTCTACTATCCAAGTACCTGATTTATGCTGCTCCAAATCTCCAAACTTATTCCTCCAGCATAACCTTTCTCTTCTAGGATGCTTCTCAACCTCCACCCCTCCCCTCTATTTATACTTGGTGATCAGGGGGAGTTTTGAAGGTTAATATGGTTAGGGAGGTTGGGGACGTTATGAATATGAACCCAACTGTCCCCGACTAATAATGGTTTAATTTTTAATTTTTTGGCTTAATGTAACCATGGATATGAATACTAGAAAGTCGTGAATGCATAGTGTGATCATGTAACCGCGAGTTTCATATATGGTTACCCGCGAATGACTCACGAGCTTCAATGTCAATAGTCACGATTACAAGTTAAGCATATTAAAAAACATGGGAAAGAATGGAAGGAATAATATGTATCAAGGAACATGCTCATCTATAGGTTTTAGGAAACTTCTATCCATATTGTCCTTTTGTGTACCGACGCATTCAGTGTCAATACTCAGACAGAGAAGTGTCATTTCACAATATAACAATGAGGACCTTAAACCATTCATTAAATCACATCTTGAAGGTATGAAAAATATTTTATCCAAGTTTTCGAATTGTTGTCTAGCCAACTTGGGGGAAAGTCAACACCCGATGGTAGTAGTAGTTCACCTCATGATGAGAAGAAGACCAATGGGGAAGCCATTTTTTCAAAGAATGGACCTCATAACTGACCCCGTGAATTCAAGAATCCAACCAGACCTGCAATACCTAAGTTCTTAGAGTCCAAATAGGGCCCTTAAACTACTTATGATGTGAGGGAAGCAACAAATGATTGGAAGCAACTAAGTGATGAATGTAGGAAAGTCCTACCTTTCGACTAGTTCATTAGGGCGTCTCTTCAGTTTAAGAAAGAAGGAAGTGGGAATAGGGAACATCCTCTTAATAAGAAATTAAATTATACCATGGGAAAAGTAACTATTCCTTCCTTTTATGGTTCTTCCCAAATGTCTTCTAATGGTTGGTTGCAAAAATTAAGTGTGTATTTTCAACTAAATTCTATGGTTGAAGAAAATACATTGAAAATGGCCATTTTGAATCTTGAAGGGGAATCTAGTGTTTGGTGGTTCCATGGTATTATAATCTTGGAACATGATCATATTTTATCTTATCAGGGTTTCTCCAATTCATTAATGGAGATATTTGAGAGGAAATACCCTGAACTTCCTTTCAAAGAACTAGTGCAATCGAAGCAAGTTGGAACTCCTGAAGCATATATGTTAGAATTTGAAAATATTTCAGTAATGGTTTTTGATGTGTCTATAGATAGGTTGGTTTTACTATTTACTGAAGGGTTGAAAGAACCTTCAAGAGATCTCTTGAAATCCCACAAGCCAGCTACATTGAAGGATTCCATGACTTTGACGAGAGATTTGCAAAATGTGTTTCCAAGAACCAAATTCCCCCCCAAGCCTAATTTACCTTCCAAATTCAAGGAAGTTAAGAAATCATGGAAACATGAATCCTTTTCCAAAGAAAATAAAGGAGAACCAAGAAATTAAGAACTTAGAATAAAAAATCTATGTTTCACATGCCAACAACCTTTGGTTCCAAGAAATAAGTGTGCAAAGGGGAAGGAACACTACATTGAAGTTTTATTTGAAGATGATGGAGAGGGGGAGGAGGAAGAAGCACAAATTTTAGCCTAATAATAATTTTATGAAGCAGCAAAAGAATAACACTGCACTCCTAAGACAGGAAAAATTGTAGTACTCTCAAGTCTACCTAGATTCCATACCCTAGGGCTCAAGGGTCACAGTGCTAGTGAATGGAGGAGTCACTCATAAATTCATAGATGAATCCTTGGTGTAGAGGAGAAAGTTACAATATTAAAATTTCAATGGTTTTACAATCATCATTCCAGGTAACAATTCTATGGATTGCACTAAATGGATTCCAAATCTTCAAGTTACTATAGGAAATCATATTATCACTAGAAATTTTTACGTAATGAATGTGGCTGATACAAATGTGGTTTTGGGAGTACAATGGTTGTATTATTTAGGGGATAATACAGTGAAATATCAAGTCCCTGAAATGAGTTTCAAAAATTTAGAAGGGAAACCCATCTTAATGAGGGGAATACACACTTACCCAAATCAAGCGGTGTCCTCTCATAGTATAAAGTCTATCTTGAGGCATGGAGACATAAAATATGCTGCTCAATGTTTAATTGCATATTCTAAACCTCACTTGAAGGTTTCCAATCATCTTAAGGAGATAGAGCAGTTATTGAGTAATTATGAGAGGGATTTTGGATACCTTCCCCCAGGAAGAGGGGTGGAGCATATCATTGAGTTAAATATAGGAATGCAACCTATCAAAATGCATCCCTATAGATACCCCAAAAGGATTATAGTTGATATTGGGGATGCCATTAAAGAGCTTTCGGATTTGGGTCTCATAATTCTAGCGCATATGATTCTTTAGTTCTTATGGTAAAGAAAAATGATGGAACTTTGAGGATGTGCATTGATTTTAGAGTTTTGAAGAAGAAGACAATGAAGAATAGATATCCCATTCCAAGGATTGATGAGATCATGGATGAGCTCCATGGATCCAAGTTTTTCTCAAATATTGACCTTATATATGGTTATCATCAAATTCAAATGAGGGAAGAACACATACCAAAGACAACTTCCAAATGCCACTATGGTCACTTTGAGTTTGTTTCCATGCCCTTTGGCTTGAAAAATGCTCCTGCCAAATTCCAATCATGCATGAACAATATATTCCACAATAAACTTCGTAAGTTTGTACTAGTTTTCTTTGATGACATTCTTATTTACAGTAAAACGTGGAAGGAACATTTGCATCATCTAGAATAGGTATTAAAAATTCTGCATGATCTATCTTTGTTTGCTAAGACGTCAAAATGTGATTTTGGTTTCAAAAAACTCTTGTATATTGGACACATCATTGGTAAAAATGGTGTGAAGGTGGATATGGAAAAAATAAAATCCATTATAGAATGGCCTTTTCCCAAAAGTATCACTGAATTGAGGGGATTCATTTGAATTTGTACCTACTATAGGAAGTTTGTGAAGGGGTTCTACCAAATCACTTCACCTCTCACTGATTTAACAAATGAATATGATTTCCAATGGCATGAATAGGTTGAAAACGCTTTCCAAAGAATGAAAGAGGTAATAAGAAACTGTCATATTCTAGCCTCACCTGATTTTTCTAAACCATTTGTCTTGGAATGTGATGCATTGGGAGAAGGAATTGGAACAGTCCTAAAGCAATCACAACACCCAATAGATTTTGAGAGTAGGAAGCTATAGAAATATGATAATATCTACTCCATTTATGATAAATAAATGTTAGCCATCATGCATGCTTTGATCAAGTTTAGGCAATACTTGGTAGGAAACAAATTTGTGGTTAAAACTAACAATAATAGGCTAAGGTACTTCCTCACTCAAAAGGATCTAAATGAAATGAAGAAAACATGGGTGAGTAATATTCCAGCATTTAAATTTGATATTGAATATGTGAAGGGAATGAATAATTTGGTAGCTGATTCCTTATCTAGAAGAACTTCTATTTCTCTGATGGATGTAGCAGAAAATTGGAAAGCCATATTAGAAGTAGAGTATGCCGAGGATAAGTTTTATTGTGAACGTTTTTATGGGACTATCCATGATGATAGGTATAAGGTGTTAGAAGGAATCCTCTACTATAAATATTGAATCTATCTGGTCCCTAGTTAGAGTTTGAAGGAGGAAGTTTTAAATAAATCTCATGATTGTCCTCTAACAGGTCACCTCGATTTCTTCAAAACATACAGAATGTTGAGGGAAAGATTCTCATGGAAAGGGTTGAAGGATGATGTTATAAAATATTTTAATGAATTCCACACATGTCAGCAAAATAAAGTGGATCACACTCATCTAGCTGGCCTCTTACACCCCTTTCCTATTCCAGAACAAAAATGGGAGAGCATTTCCATGGACTTCATCAATGGTTTTCCCAAGGTACTTAGTAAGGATTGCATATTTGTAGTGGTGGATAGGCTCACTAATTTTTCTCATTTCTTTGATGTTACTACCAATTTAATTGTTGCACAAGAGGTTGAACTATTCTTCAAAAAAGTTTTCAGATTGCATGGGATTCCTAAGAGCATTGTCAGTGACATAGATATCACATTTTTTAGTTGTCCAAATAGAGAGGGTGAATGTTATTGGAAATTATCATCTAGTGCTGACAGAGGTTGTTTCCCTAGATTGAAAAAATCAAAACTAGAACAGAACAAACTACAAAATAGAGAAAGTTTCCCTAGGATCAAATAAAATACTTGAATTAACTGATCTCCTCACCTTCCACGAGTTGTAAAGGTATGATCCTTGATGTGCTTAACCTATGCAGAGATACTGCAATAAACACAACAAAAACACAAACGAAGTGAGAGTAACAAGATGGTTTATAACCATTTGTGAAAGACCAAAAGGTTAAACAATAAACAAAGAATGATAATTATACATACAAATTTTATGGGAAAGAAACTATATTTGCATTAAAATATAAAGAATGAGAGTATTCAACAAATTCCTTGGTGTTGAGAACTCTTCTCAAGGGAGCCTTGCCTCAAAGCCTTCAACCTGCTTACTAATCACTCAAGAGTCTGACTAAATTTGGCCAGAATTTGGATGTTATGAAACATTATCCTCTCCATTTTCCATGAAGATTGAGCTAGTATATAAAGGCTTGAGAGGATAGGATAAGTTGAGGATTCTATGGTAGAGGTGGATGGGTGATCTCGAGCTCCAACTGTCCTGAATCATAGGGATGAGGAGCCATGAAGGCTATATTCGAAAATCATTTCAAACCTTCATTTTTTTCCTTCATAAGTCGAGCACCATGCCTTGTCCAAGGAGAAAATATGGTGCCAAGGGAGCATCGAACCTTGTAAGTGAGAAGCAAGGGGTGGCGATGCTCTTTTACAATGGAAAAAAAGGTGTTATTGATATGGTTATTGTGGGTTGCACATAGGGAAAGTGTGGTGGTGGTTTAAACTAGTTAATTACTTGTCCCCACTCATTTTAAACTTTAGTCTTTGAGGAATTTTAGGAAAATTATGATATACTTATCCCACAACATGATGTTGATGAGAATTAGGTGTAACTAAATCCCCCCCAAAGCATGCGGCTAGAGGGAAAGGATAGGAAAAGTATTTTTAAGAATAAGTTATCAATTCAAGGAAATAGTCCAAATATATGAACTCATCAATGACCAAATTCATCCTGCAATACATTTGCACTTTGATACATATCCATATGTCTCACAACATGGTTGTTGACCAATACAATGTAGATCCATGCAAGATATAAAAAATAATGACTAATAAGATACAACATAGATCCATGAGGAAGAATCAAATTTGGACATAGCTACCAGACCTAAAATGTAGATCTATGTCATACAGATGCAAATTTGAGCATAGCTACAACCATAAAAATGTGGATTCATGCTTGTTGTAAAGGAAAGTTTCCTATGGCTAGGGTTTAAGAGGTCATAAATGTACTGGGTTTGAAAGGTGGATGAAAATGGTTCTACAAGTAAATACAAACAAGATTCAAAGATTAGAATGGTTCATACCTTAGTCAAATGAAGGTTGATCCAAGTAGCCCTTCAATCCTCTTCTTGCTCCTCTTGCTCCTCTTGCTCCAAGAGACCTGCAAAATGAATTATACCTTCCTCAAACCAATATGACCACATATAAAACAATGATAATCAAATAAACATGAAATAATGATCTGACTAACATCATCATATGATCATAAACAGAGATTCAATCACACATTAAACAATGATTTGGGAAGAAGAAGGACATCACATCTTTATTAATCTTGAAAACAAGTACAAGTATACCTTCTCTTCAAGTTCATCACCTCACAAAACCTTGATCTGGTTCTGTTGCTTCTCTTCTCCAAGGAACTCAGCCTCCAATATCTGCAACACAAGGAGAATGCTTCTAGGGAAAAGGTGTGGGCAAAGAGAGCTCCAAATCCTCTAGCATAACAATGCAAAGATTGAAGTCTCCACTCATGGACCTCCCTACCTCTATTTATATGCTTAATGAAGAGTTAGGGTAAAAGACAAAGTAGTTACAACTGAAGGAGTCAGTTGCATAACTACCCAAACTACCCGAATTTCAAAATATGTATTTTTTTGACATTTTTAGGAGGCGTACGCGGGTTGTAGAGACAACAGTCACATACACGAGGAGGTATACGTGGGTTGCAATGCATAAATTCATGTATTTAAGGCATACATGAGTATTATATAGATTAAGTCGAGTACGTATGCGGGTTTCCTTAAGGAAACTCACATACACATTAAAAAAAACTCATTTTTAGGGTACTTTTGGGCATTTTCAGACTTCTGTGTCTTCTGGAAAGTTTTAGCTAACTGAAATATATTTTCAACAGTGTAGAGATGAGGTCAATCAGAGTTACAAAACTCAATATATGGGTCCTCCAAGTTAGGTGTTTTTTCAGTGACTTTTAGTGACTTTCTTGAAGTGTCGTCATGGAAGTGTCAACATGCGATGAAATCATGGGAAAGTGGTCACAGACAGAGATTTGTCATTTTGAGCTATAACAGATGCCCCCTAATGTATGAGGTTAGAGGGGAAGATGATATCTGAAATACATTATAAAGGAAACAACTGAGTATGGAGAGAGAAGAGAATCCAAGATCAAAAGGCTCGAACAAAGGTACCTGAAAGAGATATAAATGTCAGACAAAACTAATCTCTGGGACATACACGTCCATATACAAATCATCACCATAAAGATATAGGTGGATCCAAAACATGTATAAGTTATGAAACTATCATGGTCGCTCAATATGCAAAAAGGCGCCATATCAAATCGAAAGGAGTCATGGCCACAAATGAACAAGGTGGATCCATACTAGACAATTGATCATAGCCACAAAAATACAAGGTGGATCTATGTCTCAGCAAGATGTCATATAAAGTGCAACAAGGTCTTGCGCAACTTGGGCAATAGAAAAATGACAATGCTACTGTCGGCCCAAGGTCTTCAATCCAAACTGCCCAAAAAAAGGTACAAATCCTAACCATGTGAGTAAAGGAGCTGAATTCGAACATGGAGGAAATTTTTTGATTACCGGTCAATAATGAAAACCATTAACAAACGTGAGGGAAACCACCATTAATGAAAATGGTCCCCAAGGTACCTAGTACATTCTAACAAGTGTGAATACAAGGACTTGAAGTCGAACACTTGAAGAATCCATCGAGTAGGAGACTTTAAGGTATTCTCGCTACCCAATAGTGAGGGAAATTTCCACTGATGACTACAATCCCTAAGGTACTATCATAAAACTCTAAATCTCATTCCCAGAGCAAGATGTGTTGCAGTTGATAGGAAGAGATCCGTTGGAAGGAAGGCATTAAGGAATCCTTCATCATCCAACATGAGGTAAGTCAAAGACTAATTGGATCTGGAATTGGTACTGAATTTCATGACAAGGACCACCGAAGACATGATGTGATGAACTGATACCAAGGAATGGTCGACACAAAAGGTCAAGGAAACTGCAGAATGGCTGACAATGGTTTAATCCTTGAATAGTGAGTACAAGATGAAAGTGACTTAGGCAGCTTTTGACACAAAAGGACCAACGAAAAAATATGCAATGTAGGAGACATTGACAGATTCCCCATATAATTGGAAAAGATACCAACTAGAGGAGTAAGAAACTCTAAATCAGGATAAGGTCAAAATACCAGGACCCAACTGTTGATAGACTCAAAACTGGTACTTTGTTCAAGGAAACAAGACTTGCTGCTATGATATAAAAAACATGTGAATGAACTTCCCTTCCCCTCTTTCTTGTAAAGGTTTAACGAGTCCAAGAAAGCAAACTCGGGACCATATTCATTTTTGGCAAGCTCGAAGAAGAGACAGAAGAATGCTTGATAAAGCACTGATTCGTGGATTTTACGAGCCCGAACTAGTACATGCTCGACAGTGTTTTCATAGTTTAGAGACTCTGAAAACTCCAAAGAAGACTCCAGTGGGGTGTTTTTTCATCCAATTTAGTCTCCTGAGGTCAGAAAAGTATAAAACAAACCATAGAATAACTCTCTTAGCTTCTGAAGAAGTAAGACGCACCTTTTTCGTACTTAGTCAGAAAGGTCCGAAAAAGGTTAAATTACCACCTACCCAATGCTCCTTCAAAAGTAGCATATAGCCCGAGTTTTACAAGTGTGAAGGAATGCAAGATCACTCGAGAAGATCCATTTGATTACAAGAAATGGGGCTTACAACAATAAACTTGATGCTTTGTTCTTTAGGGTTTAACGAGCATGACAAAGACATAAAGTACACTCAGAATATTTTTCATGTTTTGGTCTTGAGCACGAAAAAAGAGAAAATTGAGCTCATTCCGAGGGGTCCTTTTCCGTAAGTTTAGTCCCTTAGGTCTGAAAAAGTGATAAACCTATGCCTGAGAACACTCTTCTCAATTCCGAAGAAAAGAGAGCGATCATTTCTCGTACTATTCCACATGGTTCGAGAAAGTGATAACCTACCACCAATGTGGATGCCCATTCACATATTCTTAACAAGCCTGAATGGACAAGTTTACTCGGTAGTCAATTCTATTTTGAGGAGTCAAACCTGGGCCTAAAGAAACTCAATATCTTTCTCATGAAGTTTTAATGAATACGAAAAAGTCAACTCATGAACTCCTTATTGTTTTTAATGAGCTCGAAGGAGAGCAGAAAGAATGCTCTAAATGCAAGGAGACAAGTGTCATAGGCATGTGAAACTAGTTCCAAGTGCAAGGAACAAACCTATGCATAATACAAGGAACAAGAGCAAGGTAAAGACACTCAAGGAACATCTCCTGAAGGTAAATGGTGTTAAGTTGCAAAGGAAAAATGATACAAGGCTTAGCGACAATGAGAACAAAGATGAGGGCTTATACAATGAGCTAAAAGCGTGGAATCCGACATCAGGCTCATAAGCGCGAGCAAGATACATGCAAATGCAGTTACAACTTGAAAAAAAATACAAGACCAGTAAACAGTTGTGAATCCAACTAAGAATCATGTCTCCAATAAACAACAACATCAGGATCATATTCAGAAGAAAAGATTTGATGTTGGTCACTTTGGTAGAAACACATGCGACTTTGTTATTTGCTACAAAAGGGAAAGCCAAGAAAGAATCGACCAAAGAAGATTCTATAATGTCAAGGCTTGAGGGTTTATAATCAGTAAGATCAACCTCAGAAGGAGAGAAAAAATTAACAAGGGAGATAGAGTCTGCAGGAACAAACTCAGTATCACGGGAGTTGAAAAATTCATAAGAAAAATCAAACTCATCAGGATCACTAACTTTCTGTTCAAAGGAAGAGTTGAAAGACTCAACAAGACCAACATAAGAAGAAAGGTCATGCTTACTAGGAAAATCAGGGTTAGACTTAGTCACAACTGAACCAACATCCAATAGAAGATCAAACTGTATCAAAGTCTCTAGGAAGACTCCATTCGAAGGAAGGAGATCATTCGAGATAGAACACATGTATAAACTTTCAAATGGATTGACAGAGTGGAGAGAAGGCTCCATAGTCTATATAGGATGGCTCACTTGGTCAACTGCTGGGACCAAGTCCTGAGAAGGTAAGCATGAAAATAGAGGCTAATTCTTAGTAGCAATTGAATGCCAAGGACATGAGGCCACATAGCTCACCTATGGCGGGGTAGTGTCTATAGAAACACTGGGAATCAATAAAGCAAAGACCTAATCTCTAATTGGGTCAAGAGATGGATCAATAAAATCCAACTGATCAATAGTGACAATTTCTTCGCCATGATTAAAGTACATCACATGAAATAATGTTGACACCATAGCTTGCATGGCATAGACATAATCATGTCCAAGGAACATATTGAAGTCCAAGGGGTCTTCTATTACCATGAAGTCAAATAAGACGGTCTTCCCACCCAAAGTAACAAGTGTTTGAGAAAGAATTCCCAAGGCTATACAAGTTCTTCTATCAAACGCTAGTAACTGACTAGCAGTCGACACAAGGCTGGGAGATCCCATGCCTTGCTAAGCACGAGCAGACAAAATACTAACTGAGGCTCCTTCATCAACAATACAACAAGCAATCGTGTATGATTTAACTTTGACCTTTATCTGGAAAGGTGCATCAAAAGGAAGGCACGACTCAACTAGGATATCCCAATCAAAGGAAGAAATATGAGAGCTTGGTGGGGGTTGATCCGAAACGAGTTTAGCTCCCCCTTGTTCAGTAAGTTCTGAACTAGTAGTGAAGAAAATGTGACTAGTAGACACTTCACTCTCCAAAGGAAGAGTAGGATTGATCGACAATTGAATCGATTCAACCGCTTTATGAAAGTCATTCTCCGAAGGGAGAGTGGGATTGACCAAAGATGACATTGGTTCAATCACATTGGGATCACTCTCTGAAAGAAGAGTGGGATCGACCAAAGCTGAGATTGGTTTGACCACTTGATCAACCAAAGGTTGAGTAGGTTGTTGAGAAACTATAGGTTGCTCAGGAGAAGGAAATTCTTGAGTCTTGGACCACATTTTTCGTACCTCTGCGATAGAAGGGCACTAGTGAGTAAGATCATCTCCCTCGCATAGCTTACAAGGGAACTTAAGTTTGCACTTTGAATGACTAGTTTTCTCAACAGTGTCAACATGACTAGCAGTGGTTGACTATTTTCTCTTAGCATGACCTACAGAGGCTGATATTTTCCCCCTAGCATGACCACTAGAGGCTGGGTGACTGGGTCCAACCTGACTAAGAGATGTTGGTTGTTGAAAAACTTCAGAATGTTCAAAAATGAGATGACCATGAAACCAAACTCTTCACACCTCCACGATACAAGGGAATTTATAAGTAAGGTGGTCTCCCTCACAAAGCTTACAAGGAAACTTGGGCTTGTGTTTTGAACAGGAAGTCTTTTCAACAATGTCAACATGACTTGCAGTGTCTAACAAATTGTCTTTAGCATGAACCACAGAGGTTGAGAGACTTCCCCCAGCATGACTTGCAGAGGCTGAAATATTGGGTCCAACATGACTTGCAGAGGTTGGAAGGGCACCACCAACATGAACAACAGAGGATGAATAGTTAGGATCAACATGCTTTGCAACAGTTGAGTGTGTGCCCCCAGCATGAACTTCAGATGCTGGGTGGATGGATCCAACATGACTTGCAGAGGTTGGACGGGGAGGTTCAACTTGACATACAAAGGTTGAACGGGTTCCCTCAACATGAAATATAGAGGCTGAGTGGCTGGATCCAACATGACCTGGAAATGTTGGAAGGATCCCACCAGCATGATCAATAGAGGCTGGATGGTGAAGATCAACTTGACTTGCATAGGTTGAGTTCTTAGATCCAACATGACCTACAGAGGTTGGATAGGTTCCCCAAGCATGAGCTTCAGAGGCTAGGTGGTGAGGTTCAACTTGACTTGTAGAGGTTGAATGGGTGCTCCCTTTATTATGTTCCTTCTTCCTATTCATCCTTATTTTACTCCTTTTAGAATGGCGATTACTAGTATCAGTACTTTCACCGCATGAGGTAGAAAGAGGAGAAGAATCAACTACAGGTGAAGGGGAAGTAGTGTTTTGATTACCTTTATATAAGGAGCTTACTTGAGAAGCATTAGGAGCATTCAAGGTAGTTGGAGTGGAAAACAACCACACCGGTAGCCCTAGGGTGAATCCAGGTAGATTCAAGGTAGCCATCAAAGAAACACCAACATTCCCTGTGAGAGAAATAGCACAAGGAGTTCCCAGCATGGGGATCTCTTGGTTGGTGTTCAAAGGGGTGATAGCCATAATTTCAAACAAGGAGACAAAGTATGAGGTTGACAAGCAAAAAAAAGTACAAAGCACACACCTGAAGGAAAAATAAGTATAGACAAACCACAAAGCACTCACTGAAATTCCTAAATCCAAACAGACAAACAGGTATATGATATGCTTTCCAAAAGAAAGTTGATAGATAGTTACTTGGCTTCCCTGTAGATGTTCTTAGGCACAAGTGAAGGAATCACCCACCACCCTCCCACACCTTCTACCAGGGTTACCTTCCAAGCCCATCCAAGGTCAAAAGCGACTAAAGGATACCTTAACTATATTGATAGTTTGGGGGGATAGTCACAAGCCTAGTTCGTATGCATGGGCATGGTAGCAAAGCTCGAAACCCTATCTAAGATAGAATCCCCAGATGTGTAAAAACCTTGGTCTATGCTTTGACAAGGAATCAAAGGATTATCTCCTCAGTCCAAGCCTCCACGTGGCCTCATTCTTAACTCCCATTTGAGAGGAACTTCCTAGATACAATCAAACAATCAACATAGAAAATGGTTTACCTAGTGATTGGCCAACTATGTCTGAAATTTTAACACTTGTGGTGATTTTAAACTCCCTATCCCACAAATCTAGACTGAGCTAGTTGGTGTATGACACTTTAAAATAAAACTTACTATTATTTTTAAATTATATCGTTTATTTTAAGGGTTGTTTTTAGTCAGAGGGTAAATGGAATGAAACTTATGTGGTGTTTTGACTCAAAGCTGAAACAAAATGACTAAGCAAAGAGAAATGAAATGAAGAAAGCAAAAACTGTTCTCTTTCTTTTTTCAAATAGAAAACTTGAAAGCCACAGAAGAACAAATCTTTTTATTTTTTATTTTTTTCAAAACAATGATATGCCATGCAATCTAGACTAAAAATTAATCTACATGCATATAAAGCAAACATGTGTTTTTTCCTTTTTCTTTTATAAATGCAAAAGAAAAACTACCTACAAACAAAAGTATGCAGATAACAAGAACAAAGAAAAAGGAACTCTGCTATACAACCACCAAACAAACTCTAGAATGCCCTAAAGTCAGTAAAAACCCTACTTGGAAGGAAAGCTTGCATAAGAGACAAGTCAACTAATTTGGCATGGTGAAGTTAACCAAGAAAAGAAGAAGGAAACCAACACCAACAAGCTTCTGAACTTAGACAAATATCACTAATAGGGGCTGACCAGAAACATAAGCCAAAAATCATACCAAGCAAAGGAGGTGGGGGGAAATACCAAAGAACAAACCCTAATGCTATAAAAAGTCTTACCACATAGATAAGGAACAACCAAAAAATATGACACTAACTCCCTGGAGTCATGCACCTGTAGAGGACCCCAAAATACCTACCAAACAACCTTCAAGTAGAAGAAAAACCACAAAATAGGAAAAAAAATGTTTAAAGGGGCATACACGAGTTTCACTACTGACAGGTCACGTGTCATACGCGGGTTGACAATACAGAAAGTCACGTGTAAAATCACATGCGGGTTGTACCACTGACAAGTCATGTATCATATGTGGGTTGACAGTATAGAAAGTTGCATGTACCAAACCAAACACGTGACTGTTCAGTCTGCAACTCATGTATGGGTGCAAAAAATCCCAAAAAAGGTCAAAAACTTCCTTAGAAAGGCAGGGAAGGTGTTCTATCAGACTGATAAAGTGTTCCTAAGTGGAAAGAAAAACCTGAAACCTTGCAAAATACTGAAAGAAAGACAGAGAAATCCCAAATAGACAAGGCTCTCCCCAGCGGAGTTGCCAGTTCTGTTGTAAATGAAAGTTTCCTATGGCTAGGGTTTAAGAGGCCATCAACGTACTAGGGTTGAAAGGTGGATGCAAATGGTTCTGCAAATAAATACAAACAAGATTTAGAGATTAGAATGGTTCATACCTTAGCCAAACGAAGGTTGATCCAAGCATCCCTTCAATCCTCTTCTTGCTTCTCTTGCTCCAAGAGACCTACAAAATGAATTATACCTTCCTCAAACAAATATGACCACATATAAAATAATGATAATCAAATAAACATGAAATAATGATCTAACTAACATCATCATATGATCATAAAAAGAGATTCAATCACACATTGAACAATGATTTGGGAAGAATAAGGACATCACATCTTTATTAATCTTGAAAACAAGTACAAGTTTACCTTCTCTTCTAGTTTGGCACCTCACGAAACCTTTATCTAGTTCTGTTGCTTCTCTTCTCCAAGGAACTCAGCCTCCAAGCTCTACAACACAAGAAGAATGCTTCTAGGGAAAAGGTGTGGGCAAAGAGAGCTCCAAATCCTCTAGCATAACAATGAAAAGATTGAATTCTCCACTCATGGACCTCCCTACCTCTATTTATATGCTTAATGAAGAGTTAGGGTTGAAGACAAAGTAATTACAATTGAAGGAGTCAGTTGCATAACTACCCAAACTACCCGAATTTCAAAATACGTATTTTTTTGACATTTTCAAGAGGTGTACATGGGTTGTAGAGACAATAGTCACATACACGAGGAGGTATACATGGGTTGCAATGCAAAAAGTCACATATTTAAGGCGTACACATGTATTATATAGAGCAATCTGCGTACATACGTGGGTTTCCTTAAGGAAACTCACATACACATCAAAAAAATCATTTTTAGGGTACTTCTAGAATTTTCAGACTTTTGTGTCTTCTGGAAAGTTTTAGCTAACTAAAATATCCTTCCGATAGTGTAGAGATGAGTTCAATCAGAGTTACAAAACTCAAGATATGGGTCCTCCAATTTAGGTGTTTTTTCAGTGACTTTTAGTGACTTTCTTGAAGTGTTGTCATGAAAGT
Organism: Pseudotsuga menziesii; assembly: GCA_001517045.1. Lineage (NCBI taxonomy): Eukaryota > Viridiplantae > Streptophyta > Pinopsida > Pinales > Pinaceae > Pseudotsuga > Pseudotsuga menziesii. The sequence goes on along the minus strand of LPNX010815611.1, from coordinate 1,065 downwards.
GTTGAAATGCGACGAAATCATGGGAAAGTGGTCACAGGAAGAGATGTGTCCTTTTGAGCTATAAAAATGCTATGACTCATACAAATATTCCATCACAAATTGGGGAAAGAAATGAACGCTTAACATATACCCGAGGTCTTCATATCGTCTTCAACAAAGTACGATTCTATCCATGCAAATACATGTCTTGAAGTCGAACATGGTAGAAAACTCTTGATTACCGGTCAATGATGAAAATTGTTAACAAGTGTGAGGGAGATCACCATTACTGTTAATGATTCTCAAGGTACCCTAGTACATTCCTCCGAATGTGAATAGATTGACTTATGTCGAACACTCGGATGAATCTTGCGGTCAAAGTTAAATGATGTAAGCCTATTGTCAAAAGCGAGAACACATGTCATTCAGGTATACAGCTCTCAAGGCACTAACTAGTTTCTAAGTTAATTCCCAAAAAATGTGTTGAATTCAACAGGAGTAGTCTTGTCGAAGGAGGGCCATGATGAATACCTCATCAAAGACACAAAACATGGAACAACGTTCTATAATTTGAGTATGAAGTAACCATATGACTGACTCAAAGGTAACTGACACAATATAAAGGTGTTTTTTACTACAGAGGGTAACTCTCAACACAACTTTCCTTTCAACATTAGGTGGCATGACCAAAGACTTGGTAGCATTGACTTGAAGAGGCGAATACCAAGACATAATGTGACATTGGATGATGCATTCTTTGAAAAGGACTCAAAGGAGTAACATGACTCATGAAAGTGGATCGACTTGGAGACAAGATGAATACCCAACTATTTGAATCAAATGTAGATAGGTTCCATGTTCAAAGGTGACTATAAAACTGTCATTATTGCAATTGAAACATAGTTCTCTTCCCTTAATTTCCCCACCATTATTGATGAGTGCCACTTTACCTTTTTAACGATTTTAAAGAGGGTAACAAACACACGTTGTTACGGAGAGAAATTCCTATGGCTTGGGGTACCACAACAGACAGCCAGACTCCAGAAATCAATCTTCTCCAATATGCAATAGAAATAAACAATCTAA
>LPNX010815569.1:2612-18258 GCA_001517045.1 Pseudotsuga menziesii | reverse complement strand
TAGACAGAATTCCAGTTTGAGAACCCTCTTCCTAAGCTCTTGATCAGCACGCCGTTGCTTCTCTAACTGTTTCAACAAATTACTCGTTAGTACTATTTGCTGTATATAGGAAATACATGTAGGGATTACAGACTAATCAATACTAATAGAATTTAGCATATATATTACAGCATGCTCCACTTATCCCCCTAAACAAATAGACAGTGTTGATGAATCAAAGGACCCTAGTTATATATACAAGGTGATTGGAGGAATCAAAAGACCCTTTAGGCTTTGGTATATGGGGGATGTGATTTGAGGAGCTAATACCTTCAAGGTTATCAGGATTTCCTATCCTCAAGAATCTGGCAAGCTTGGCAGGAGCTCCCCTGACAGCTGAGATAGAACTATGGAGGGTCCTAAAAATCAATTTTTGCAGCAAGGAATCACAAAGAAGGTAGACTGGTTTACTCCCAAGCTATGCAGGTAATAAGTAGTTTTCAGTGTTCATGCATCAGGGGATTTGTAGGATGCTCACATCCACTACTAGTTACAATGGAGATGAATTAAGTTTTAACAAAGTTGATCGCCTTACAGTTTAGCACAAGAATCCTTCCTTGGAGACGTGTAGAATAAATACAGAATTAATTTTCTTAAGAGAGCCTGATATTCAAGAAACGATCAGGAAGGATTGGAATTGGAATTTTTGTAAAGTTCTTAAATTATGACACCAAGAATCTTTATGACAAAATCAGACCAAAATATCGAGTAGCAGATAGGATCATTAGAATTTTGAACATGGGGTTACAAGATATTAAGGATAGATGGATTAAAAAGACTCATGTACAATTGGAAGACAAGGACCGTCAAAACTCAGAATCTCTATGACAAAACCAGACCAAAATTGGGTAGCTGACAGGGTCAATAAAAATTTGAAGATAGGGTTACAAGATATTGAGGATAGATGGATTAAAAGACTCCAAAAAAATCTTGGGTAGTTGACTCTCATGGCAGTTAAATATTCTTATTGATCAAATTTAACTAATTCTTATGTATTTTATGTGCGAAAGAGAAGAAAGTCAATCATGTAGGGAGGCCCAAGGCCCCAAAGTTTCAACAAAACTCATGATTTTTTGTTCAAAATTGCCGCTGGAAAGGAGCAATCTTAATGGGGCAACTGGATGATCAGAGGATAGCTAACACGTAACATCCCTCACTCCTATTCTTCTCCAACTGAAATACAAATGTAAGTGTTTCCTGGCCAAGAGTTCAAGACCAAGGCTTTGCCAAGAAAACACTTACATTTGTATTTCAGTTTCAGTTATAGAAGAATAGGAGTAAAGAGGGATGTTACATAACAAAACTTTGGAGGACAATTCAGCTTACAAAGATTTCCTTCTTCTAGAGAAGGAAATGCACATCCTGTTGAAAAATGTAGCTCGAGCAGGAGCTTCTTGCACAGTTTAGGTGTGAATGTGCAAGAAGTTTGAGACAACTTCTTAGTGACCACTTAGTAAAATTGGGAAATAACACTATCTTGTAATTTTACTTAATAAATAAAAGAGAAAGACTAAATTCCTTTGATCTCTTCGTCTTAGAAATCTAAATGAGATGTTCTAGAGATTCTAGAATATTAGTGAGTTGGATTTGATATAATATTAGATATACACCTCATTGTTGAGATAAGATGATTGCTAGGATTAAGGAAATTAGTTGAGATTGGTTGCTAGAATCAAAGAGTCCGTTGCTAGAATGAAGAAGGGGTTACTAGAATTGAGGAGATTAGTTATCTCTCTCAAAGCATAAATAGGACAAGAAGGGAGGAGAAATTGTAGAACACACCAAAGAAATTGTGTGAGGAACACATAAATGAAGCCAAGGAGGATTGAACACAGATAGCAAGCATAGGATTGACCAGCAAGGTGGAAGACTGCTAGGATAATACCGTAGTGTCTTACAGGGTACAACAATTCCTCAGATTTCTGTGTAGTTGTACTGTTTCTTTTCAGCAGGCTGTTAACCTCAGGTTGAGGTGACCTTGTAAGTTTTCATTATTACATGATAACGTGGTTTGAAGAAAATAATTCTTGTGTATCGTGTTTATACTTCTGTAATTCATTTTCGGCTATTTATGCCATTGCTGCATGTTCAAAATATTTATTTCTGCAAGTCCAGATTTGATTTATTTAATTAAAAAATACACATAAGACAGTAGTCACCTCGGACCTGAAAATTTACACATCCACCCCTTAACCAAGCTTCACATGGGAAAACATTTTCCCCTTGGCTACAGATGTCACAGCAAGACAAAGAGTTTGTATTAAAGATCTTGACTGTCTAGAAATTGGGGCTAAAGCATGATGGCCACTCTTGCGTCTGTAGAGAGAGGAGAATATGCTTTAGTAAAAGTAATTCCACACCTTAATTTAATTCTTGATGTGAGCTTACTAAATATTAAATTAGTGGGCTGAAGAGCTAGTTATATGATAACTGCATTTAGATTCAATTAGCGTTTCTTTATTGCATTTAAATTAATCTAGATGATAGATGCATTTAGATTCAATTTGGGTTTCTTTATTACATTTATATTAATCTAGATGGATCTAAGTGCATTTATCATATAACCTCCATAAAGCAAGAATTCAACTATGTGTGTGCATGCGATAGATACATTTTCTTCAAACAAAAAAAATACAAACCTGTACTTCAAGATCTTGAGTTTTAAGTTTCCACTGTGTAGAAATTATCTTGATCTCTTCTTTAAGCCTTGCAATCTCTTCGTCTTTTGCACTCAGGTGTTTTGAAAGGTTCTCAAAATTCTTGGTAGAAACTTCATTCAAAACCTTTTGAAGTTCACAGTCCTTATCAGTACTAGCTTTGGCAACTGCAAAGCTTATTTCTTGCTCTATTCTCATAATTTCTTCTTTCATCTGTCTCTGGGAGACCTCTCTTGAAATAAGATCATGCTGCAGCTCTTCAAGTTGCTGGCCCAGTGTTGTAACTCGACTTTCTTGCTCCTCTAGTAGCTTATTCTTCTTATCTAGTTCTTGCAGCAAAGAACAACACTATGATTCCGCTGATTGAGCAGATGCTGCACTTGCTTCTGCCAATGCTTGAGTTTCCGTTAGCCTTGATCTCACATCTACCAACTCTGTCAAGTACTGAAAGGCAAAATTAAATATGTCAAATTGTGACCTCTAAAACTTAAAATTGCTGTTCCTGTTTTAAGATGGGACGAATTCAAAAGTGAATACAACAGATCAACACTACCAATTTTAGCCTAAGTTGCATGGAAACAGGATGCCGATCTGAATGCAGATCCACCAGATTTCTTAAAAAAGTTAGGATTCAGATTCAGGGAAACATTATCAGTATATACATCATCATCATCATCATCATATATATATATATAAAACATGAACCGAGAACATAGAAAAGTCATATTTCAAAATTCCAAAATCATCCATAACTTCAAAACTGCAACCAAACAGAGAATTCCCATTCACATTAGCCTTAAGACATGATATGTAAACATTGCATACATGCAAAATAATTGTTTCAGCAGTGATCAATCTACAAGAATCATCAGATTTTTGTGTTTTAGAATGGGGGAATTTGAGGCAAACATTAGGGTTTTGAGACATACAGAATTGCCAATTCATGCTTTTTAATTTAAATATATTTTCATGGTTTTTCTTATTTGATTTTTCCAAAGCATCTGCCAGTGTAACTTATCTGGTAGGCAGAATGCAGATCACGAACAGGTCTCTGGCAGATTCAAACCAGAGATGAACCCCCTGTAAGATCCAGTCTGGAGACTGGAACTTGCCGTATCTAGTCCAGATCCATACCCAATCCACAGAAACAGTTAACTTGGCAGGCCAGATCCAGTGGCATTAAGTTTACCACTAAATGAAATTCAATTAGACAAAATATGCACATTGACCTGAAAACAAACAAGCTTTACCTGAAAACAAACAAATCAGATTGACATCAAGCTTTAAGGTCCATACAAATTTGGGACATTTTACAAACCACATATGCATTGTGCACAAGCTACAACAAAGCAGCATACCACGCATCCACAGAAAAATATGCACATACCCTCAACTGCTTCTAACACAGCAATATAGTTCTTCACAACTAACCCCCCCCTCTTCCGCAAGTACAGCTGCTGGTCGTGGTTTTTGAACCATTTCAGGCTGCTCAAAACGGACATATCCTGACTCTGCTCCCATATGATAGTCAACATACTGATACAAATATCCAATAAAATACATTATAAATCATCACAAGACAAAAAGCTGAAAACTCAGCAACACACAAATCTGTTACATTCCCTTAACTGATCAAACATCAACCACTACTTGCCTAACATTATCGTACTCGAACAGGAGACCTGGCCTAGAGTCCACATACAATATGGGGCTTTTGAGTACTTCAATCCTCTGCCTATCTATATATAAAGAGCTAGATAAAGACCCAGTACCGGTGAATGATTCAGTTTCATAACCCATAGGAACAAATCCAAATGTGGGAAAATGGCTTCCAGTTGCAAATACCGGAACTACACTGAAAGGAACTTTAGATATTGGAACATCACTCCTATAAACACCAGTTCATACCGAAACATCTATACATATAGGAACACGGGCAAAGCCACTAAAAATTAACGAAAGCACCTACCCAGGAATCAAGCGTTATTCATGGATCTGGATATCGAAGTGTCCCGGATGGCTAAGAGTTGAGGATCAATAATCTTTTTTATATGCCTATTTTGGAGAGCTTTATATATACCTGGTAAGGCCATGGAAATATCGTCTGCCGCTTCCCATCTAAACAAAAATCGAATCCATGCTACTGCTACCAACCCTCTTCCCCGCCTGTTTGTCATCACAGCATGCTCTCAAATCCTGCATTCGAGCCTCGAAGTTGGCTATATCAATCCCTTGAATGTGGACCTCAATTGGTACAGGTCGCACACCAGGTGGAAAATTGAAAAGCCCATGTGCAGTAGCACCAATCCACTCTCCAAGATCTTTAGCATTTGCAAGTGAAGTGGAAAGCGCGGCAATAATACGGATACGATTTTCAATTTAAAACTAAGCGTCGGATATGCGACGGTTAGTTAAAATCAGAGCTTTACTTAAAGAAAAAACTGCTATGCTTTGATAAAAAGTATTGTGCTTGGATGTAAAGTATTTAGCCTAAGCGTCGGATATGCGACGGTTATGGGAATATCCGTCGCTTAACCGACGGTTATGAGAATATCCGTTGCTTAAGCGACGCTGGTGGTTACATTTACAAAAAAAAATTTAACTTTGTGATTTTTGGTAGGTTTAAAAAGAGAAATCCACGCGCTGTCGGAAGTAACCATCGGATTTTGGATCGAAATGTAGTAGTGAATCATAGATCACAATGACACTAATGAAAACCACCCAATAAAAAGTGAAGACAATCCAAGAGAGTTGAGGTTCCCCTACAAAAAAATCCAAGATGAAATCACCCTCCTTTAGACAAGACAAAGATTCCCAAAAGAATATGGATCTTGCAACAATTTCCTAAATGCTAGGAAGAAAAATACTTTCCAACCACCATCTAAGAACACCAGATGCAAAGGAGATCTAAGAAATATCCACAAGATTTTTTTTTCTATTTTCCAGATCCAAGAGCCAAAGACCCCTTACAAATGAGAAGCTCTCTCCTTTAAATAGGAACGAGAGAACCAAAATCCTAACCAATTTTAAAATTAGCGGTTAATATTAAAAGATACAAATGTTCTAATCAACGGTTGAGATGAGCTCAACACACACTACATGGACCAATGTAACAATATAATATAAAAGTGGACCAAATCACCTTAGGAGAGGGGATCCCACTCAACAAGAAATAAATGAAGCACATGGTTGGTCCATGGGGTGTTAACTAAATCCCTTTGGGTGTCCCCATGGCACAATAAAATAATGTAATATTTGACATTTATGAATTTGTGCCTCCTTGAGGAAACCGTGAGCCTCCCAAAAGCTCCAGAAAATAATAATAAAATGCCCAAACTAAGAGATGTGGGCCCAATCAGGTGTTGCAACTGCTGGAAATGTGTGGAGGACATCACTCTCATCATTATGAACCATCCCATGCCATTTCCTTTCCTCAGTATCCCAAATCGATTTCTTCAGTAGCCATTTAATCATTTTTTAATATGCCTTGAGAAACATGAACCTACCAAAACAACCTCCTAGGGTTCCTACATTGTCCAACTGAGCCCACCAGGCTCTCTGGGAGGGGGGTACTATGGTACAATCAAGTGTATGCACCCCCTATGCCCCATACAGTACCCTTGGATATCCAATAAAAACATCTCCCTGCTTAGACACTTCATCCAGTGAAGCAAAACTGCATCAGAAGGGTAGAATGAGCCTGATCATCTCTGCAAGTGCCCGACACTAAAAACCAGTTGTCTCACTATAATCATAGAATCCAAATCCATCTAGGGTATATACTCACACCCTTTCTAGCTCTCTAACTAATCATCAACAATATCCAATAGCCAAAATTATAACCTGTAAATGATCAGATAACCAATATAACTCAGGATGGCATCCATATATTGCAAGTGTTCGAAGGATAAATAAATAAATAAATATATATATATATATATATATATATATATATATATATGATTTCATTTATTAATCATAACTCAGATCAGACTTTCAAGACCATACTCACTTCATAGTTGTAGTCAATTTGCTAGTGAAGGGTGAAGGCTAAAATTTACAAGGCTAGGATAAAGGATAACCACCAACTCAATATTGTGACACTTTGGATATGGAAAGGGAATACACACTCTAGCCATATTCTAGAAAAACAATAACAAAGGGGATGGCAATGCCTCACAAATGGGTGAACTACTTCAGAGGTGCTTGTTATCACCAACCTTGTAGCTGCCTATGCAAGATGGATGGTAAAGGAACAAGCAACTAAGGTGGTGTAACCCAGACTACCTAGACTCCCAAAAGGATGGTTGTCATGTCAATCAAGGCAGTCTTTGCTTTATGTTATCTAATTCCAAGACAACAATGGGGGAGACCTGGATCTACTCCCGACATGAGAGATCAAACCTAGACACCAGAACAGATCAAATGTGGCTTTGAGGTACATAAGGTGTAAGGTAACTGGAAACCCTAGATCTAGGGTTTAGGTACTAGAAACTGATGAAGATGATCACTGTCTTGGGAAATGTAACTGTGACAGGGTGAGCAAGGACAGAGTTGGGACTGTCTAGTACCAAGGAGATAGACTAAGTGAAGAAGGTGAACAGGTGTGATTGTTTGAGTCATCAAGGAACAACTAATTTCAAGGGGAAAAGATCAATTTAGGGCTAGCGCTAAGGATGGGATATCAGTGCCTTTCATGCATTGGGAAATGGATTCAGTATACATCCAACGTTGAGGTTAAATGGGACTAGGAGGGGCTGATCTACACACTTGGTTCAAAGAAAATTGGAAAAAGTCAAATCCTAAAAAAGTCAAAAGTTGATGATTGAGGCTGAGAGGGTGAAAAAATGATTTCTTCATATCTAGTGCAAGGAAGTTGGATCTATCTCAGCATTAGGGGTGATATGGAGTGCTCAGGACCCGATCTATTAGCCTAGCCTATCAGATTTTGGAAACAGTAAACTACAGAAAGGTCCAATTTTTCAGTGATGACGCTAGGGTTGTTTTTAGTCTAAAATTCAGATCTAGGTCACACTGTCAAGAATCTGGACATCATTGGGGTTGATTTGGACTGTGTGGGACTCGATCTATCAGTCTATGAAGTAAGAAATCAGAAAAATTCAAAACCCTAGCGGGTCAAATTTTTAGTGGGGGCGCTATGCAGTTTTCAAGCTAAAATTTAGATCTAGGTCAAACCAGCAGGAATTTGACTAGCATTGCAATAGATTCAGTGAGGGGGAGGCCCGATCTACGAAACCCAACAGTGGTTTGGCCAAAGATCGGATGGGTCCAGGATTTAGTATTTTTAGGGGTATTTTAGTATTTTAAGGATTTTCAGAAAAATGGAAGGAAAGAAGGTACAATGGATTGAGATCTGCTAAAGAGAAAATAATTTACTGTTAGATCGTACCTAGAAATGATTGTAGAAGTCTTAACAGTGACGATCCTTGCTATCCTGATCAATTCTAGAAGATCCATGTGAATTCTATGACGGATGTAAGCCCCAGGCCACCAATGCGCCCCCTACCCTGCATGAGCAAATGTCAACAATATTAGATTTGCTAATACAAGATAAAGAAACCAAATGCTATAGGAAAGTAAAAATAAGTAATCATAGATCACAATGATATTAATGAAAACCCCCTGTTCCAAGACGAAGATAACCAAAGGAGTTGAGGTCCCCCTACAAAAACACTCCAGCCAAAACTCCCTCCTGTAGATAAGACAATGATAGCAGAAAAAATATAGATCTCACATGAATTTCCACAATGCTAGGAAGCAGAAGACTATCCAATCACCATTTGAGAACATCAGATGCAAGGCAGATCCAGAAAATATCCACGAAAAAATCTTTCTATTATTCAGACCCAAGAGCCAAAGACCCCTTACAAATGAGAAGCTCTCTCCTTTAAATAGAAATGAGAGAACCACAATCATAACCGAATCCTAACCACTTTCAAAATGCGTGGCTAGGATTAAAAGATAAAATATTCCAATCAATGGTTGAGATGAGCTCAACATACAATACATGGATCAATATAACCATAAAGTACCAAAGTGGACTAAATCACCCATAAAGAGGGTACCCCACTCAACAAGAAATAAATGAAGCACATGTTGGGTCCATGAAGTGTTAACTAACTCCCTATGGGTGCCCCATGGCATAATGAAATAATATAACATTTTAATTCTTTGACTTTGTGCCTCCTTGAGGAAATCGTGAGCCTCCCAAAAGCTCCAGAAAATAATATAAAATGCCCAAAAAATAGGTGTGGGCCCAATTAGGTGATGGAAATGCAGGAGAAGGTGCGGAGGACATCACTCATCATCATGACTCATCTGATGTCATTTCCTTGCCTCAGTAGGCCAAATTGATTTCTTCAATAGCCATTTAATCATTTTTTAATATGCCTCGGGAAACGTGAACCAGACAAAACATCCTCCTAGGATGCCTGCGTTGTCAAACTAATCCCACCAGGCTCTCTGGGATGGAGGTACTATGGTGAAAACAAGTGGCTGCACCCCCTATGTCCATACAATGCCCTAGAAGATCCAAATAAAACATATCCCTACTCAGACACATCATCTTGTGAAGCAAAACTGCATCAGAAAGGTAAAATGAGCCTGATCATTTCTGTAAGTGCTTGAAACTGAAAATAAATTGTCTCATTAGACTCAAAGAGTCCAAATCCATCTAGGGTGTATACTCACACCCCTCTCAGGTCTCTACCTGATCATCAACCATATCCAATAGACAATATAACCATCTGTAAATGATCAGATACCAATAATATAACTCACACTATCATCCATCTGCTGCAAGTGTTATAAGGCTAAGACATGCTCTACAACTCATTCAAGCAACAATTACAACAAGTAGTAGTTATTTCACTGGCGATGTATCAACCAAATACATATATAGGGCTTTATTTATTATTACTCAGACTAGACTTTCAAAACTATACTCACTTCATAGCTGTAGTCAATTTGCTAGTGAAGGGTGAAGGATGAAATTTACAAGGCTAACACAAAGGATGACTTCCTACTTAACATCATGACACTTTGGATATGGAAGGGGAATACTCACTATAACCAATGTCGGACAAACAACAACACAAGGAATGGCAGTGCCTCACAAATGGTTGAGTTGTTTAGAGAGTGCTTATTCAACTTAGCCATCATGTCTACATCAAGTTTGATCCAGTTTCATTAGGATCCTCAATTTTATTTCCATGGCCTTTTTGGCCTATATGTCCTTTTTGGGACGTCACCAGTGCTTAAAAGCACAGCTAATTGCATCTTTCATTCATGACATTTTCAAATTTATAAGGTCAGGAATATTTGGATATAGCATATATTTAACCATTGCGTTTTTGGACCTTTTCTTATACCCTTTGAGGAGTATTTTAGCATTTCATTGCTCTTGCCCTTTTTCACATATGTTAAGAAACACAGTTTTAGCATTTTCATTTTCCATGGGTGCATATAAACATTTCCACTATAAGTAGTACATGAGCTTTCAGTTTTAGCCAACAACATCTCAAGTGACAAGGGGGAGTTCTACATAGTGCCAAACATCGAGACAATCGACTAGAATGATTTACGCATACAATCCAACTCACCAAAGGCAAGTTCTGTCACCAACTCAGAGTCGAGACACAATATAAATAGGGAGGTTTGTCCAACAAAGGTTCTAGTGGGGGAAAAGGTCCTCCATGCCATAATTCAAGTAGTAATTCGGGTTAAAAACAAAACTAGAAGGTAATGGATGGGTGGAGATACTGAATGATGAAGCCAAAACTAGCAAGCCAAAACAATGGTGGGAATGGCTATCTCTATTCTCCCTAAGGAGGGTAAAACCAATGAGTATATATTAGGAACTTCAAAGTCAGAGTAGGGACATCAATACATAATACAAATATATCCAAGTCCATATAATTATGACCGCCAGATCATGACACTACATGTTAATACATGTCACAAAGATGAGTATAAAAGAAAATCATAACCATAACATAATAAAGCTGAGTCATAATCATGCATATAATCCATCTAAACCATCATCTGTCCAATGAGAAAGTACTGACATAAATCTAGGCATCAATAACTACTCTGTAATGACTAAATGGCTACATTGGTCCTCAAATCTGAGTGTCCTGAGACTAAGTCCTGACATGGGTGAGTACAATAGTCCACAAATAAAATAATGATGCGTCAAAACTTCTCATCTCAGCATCTCATATGTAAAATATCTGGCTGAAAAAAGTATTGTATCTGAAAAATAGAATATGGTAGCCCGACTACTATATATGTGATAACATCTGGCTCCATCTGGGACAAGTGCTCTGCTGAAAAGAGTGCTTGAGAACCTCAGAATCTCTGGTCCTAGTACTCTACTTCTTGCATCCTCGATCAATCCATCCAGCTTTGCAACTGCTACCAAAAATGTCACTGACTACCTATAGCATGTCTAGAGCTATACCAAACTCATAGACCAGTCGTCATTACAATATGTGGATTAAATGTAAAATACTGAAAATAAAAATGCATAAAACTGAAAATTAGAAAATAAATCTAATCTATAACCATATCTTTCAAGAAAAGTTTTAATTTTTTATTGTGCAGGATAACAGAAATCAAAACTATACTAAGAGCTTCAAAGACGAGCTTCAAGCAAAGATGCAAGATTCTACACTACTGTCAGGAAAGGCTTATTCAAGTCCTACCTACCCTACTCTAACAAATTTAGACAAGTGTTAGGTAAAATCACAAGTCCAATGCAACCACTTGCTGAACAAATCTATTGAGCTTTCTTTACCATTAATGAAACAACAAATCAAAGATGGCTTGTAAGTAATGTAAATGAAAATTGAAGCCATTATAACTTGTTGTTTGAAAATAAAAGAAAGACATGGATCAAGAGAAATGAAATCATGCCAGGGATAAGATTGAATTTCTAAAAACTCATCCATCAAGATGTTGATAGGGTCATAAAAGGAATGCAAGTTTGTTCTTGATGGAGGAAGACAATATGATTCTTGACTCAGCCACTCCAAATAGTTCTTTGTTCTCTCCTCTACCCTACTAGCACATTCAATTCTAGGAGAATCAAATGGGGACAAGTTGTAATGTAATGAAACTAGAATGAGACCAATCCCATTTGTTATATAAAAATGGAGAAAATATGAAATTGATCTTTATACACCTTATCCAACCATCCATAATACAGATTCACAAATTGAAAAAATTTATTCATTACGGATGACTGAGAAGAGACATGAAGTGCCTTTTCCCCAATTTTGTGATAATGCTTAAACTCCTGATTCAAAATTTTGAAAGTAACAACTTGATTTAAAGACAGACCCATACAAGAAGACTTGAATAGTTGGGATGGGAGGGTGGATTGAAAATTTTCTCCCAGACTTGGAATAATTGATCTCAGAATTTGAAGAGAAGAAAGAGCTTTTAAATTTATTCCAGGAGTGATTTCAAGATTCGAAACGAGGTCAGTATCCACACATTGAACCAAGATATTCTGATCAAGGATTGGATGAATAATTCTATTGATAATGTCAGGACAAGGATCCTCATTGCAATGTTCTTGATCAAGTTCACTTATAATCGTATCATCATGTGATTTTTCTTCTTTAAACTCTAGATAAGGAAAAAAATCAATAAGTTTGGTTTTAGTTTCCCACCCTCTTACAGGCATGCTCTTCAATCACACTATGACCACAAGATTGTTCTTCAACAACAGTTTGATTAATTTCAACCTTTTCTTCTTCTACAGTGATATGATCAAGGTCTGAATCTAGATTCGGATAGGTTGGATGCTGACTCAAATTATCATCAATTATGCAATGACTATGGAGTTGCTCTTTTAAAAGCTCTTGAATGTCCTCACCAATGGAAGGCTCAAATAAAGATTTTTGTTGATAGTGATCATTTTGTTCTCCTTCTTGAGCTAATGATGGCAAGATTTTAATAAGTTCCTCTTCTATATCAATATCAAGGTCATAATCCTGAAAGGTCAAGATTTGATCATCATCACTCTCTTCCATCGAAGAGTCATTCAAAGGCATGTCCACTATTGGATCGGGAGAGGAGGAATCAATTTGATGAGGAATATAGATAGTTATCTCATTATGGTTATCTTGATTATCTTTATTAGATTGATCTTCAACAACACAATCATTATTTGGATGTATGGATTCATCAATGCTTTCACCCCATTCTTTTCTTAATAAATCGGTAAACATGTCATATCCGGTGATGGATCCTGGTGCTAACATGTATAACCAATAATCGGCATTACCTCCTAAGGATTCACAAAGGGCTCACATATAGACATCTTTATGTTCTGCACCCATGGATTCCATATAACACCAACAAGCATGCAAGTGGATTTCAATTGATTTGGTTGAATTTGCAAAGAAACGAGGCAACCATTTAATGTATCTTTTTGGCATAGGATGAGGTGCCTCATAGATTTTAGAGAAGTCCAGATGAGATAGAAGTTTCCTTTTAAGCTTGGTTGGATTTTCCTTGATTTCATTGAAAAATTGGACAAATAAATTCAAGTTCATTGTGAAGAATGGGATGTTCTAGGAACTTAAGATTAATACGTTGGGTACGGTGCTCAGTGGAGTCGCTAGGTGAACCACACAAGTAATTCACCCATAAAAGATATGTCGTAGGGAAAGGTGTGGTATGTTGAACCAAGGGAGGCCTCTACCTCCCCGATAATGGCGCCAAAATGTTATCAATAACCTTGTAGTTGCCTTTGTAAGATGGATCCAGGATGGATGGTAGAGGAACAAGCAACTAAGGAGGTGGAACCCAGACTGCCTAGAATACCAAAAGGATGCTTGTCATGTCAATCAAGGAAGTCTTTGATTTATGTTATCTAACTCCAATACAACAATGGGGGAGACCTAAATCTACTCCCGATAGGACAGATCAGACATAGACACCAAAACAGATCAAATGTGGCTTTAAGGTACGTAAGGTGTAAGGTAACTGGAAACCCTAGCTCTAGGGTTTAGGTACTAGCAACTAATGAAGACGACCACTGTCTTGGGAAAAATAACTGTGATAGGGTGAGTAAGGATAGAGTTGGGACTGTCTAGTACCAAGGAGATAGACTCAGTGAAGAAGGTGAACAGGTGTGATTGTCTGAGTCATCAAGGAAAAACCAATTTCAAGGGGAAAAGGTCAATTGAGGGCTAGTGCTAGGGATGGGAGATCAGTGCCTTTCATGCATTAGGTAATGGAGTCAGTATACATCCAACATTGAGGTGAAATGGGACCAGGAAGGGCTGATCTACACACTTGGTTCAGAGAAAATAGGAAAAAGTCAGATCCTGAAAAAGTCAAAAGTTGATGGTTGAGGTTGAGAGGGTGAAAAACTTATTTCTTCAGATCTAGGGCAAGAAAGTTGGATCTAGCTCAACATTAGGGGTGATCTGGAGTGCTAAGGACCTGATCTATTAGCCTAGCTTGTCAGATTTCAGAAACAGTAAACTCCGGAAAGGTCCAATTTTTCAGTGATGGCGCTAGGGTTATTTTTAGTCTAAAATTTAGATCTAGGTCACACTGTCATGAATTTGGATAGCGTTGGGGGTGATTTGGACTATGTGGAAACCGATCTATCAGTTTATGAAGTCATAAAAAAATAAAAATAAAAACCCTAGCAAGTCAAATTTTCAGTGGGGGCGCTATGCAGTTTTCAGACTAAAATTTAGATCTAGGTCAAACCAACAGGAATTTGACCAGCGTTGCAGTAGATTCAGTGACGGGGAGGCCTGATATATGAAACCCAATAGTGGTTTGGCCAAATATCGAACGGTTCCTGGATTTAGTATTTTTTAGGGGTTTTTAGTATTTTAAGGATTTTCAAAAAAATGAAAGGAAAGCAGGTACAATGGATTGAGATCTGCTAAAGAGAAAAGAATTACTTGTTAGATCGTACCTGAAAATGCTTGTATATATCTTAACAATGATTATCCTTGCTATCTTGATCAATTCTGGAAGATCCACATGATTTCTATGATAGATGTAAGCCCCAAGCCACCAATGTGCCCCCTGCCCTGCATGAGCAAACGTCAACAATATCAGATTTGCTAAGACAAGATAAAGAAACCAAATGCTATAGGAAAGTTGTTGATTGCATGGGCAGACCCGGGTTTACTATAATTAATCAACAACACCCCAAACTCACTGGCCCTTTCGGCAACAGACCGCAAAGCGATCTGAAGTCTCACCCGAAGTGAATCTAATGGGTTGGCCAAGACTCAAGTGTCTTGGACCAGGTTCTGGACATCCTACTTCTTTCCCCTTTCTCCTGTGCGCCACTAGGTCGACTAGCTCTGCGCATCGCACATCCCCTTCTACTCGCAGCACTTTCTCCCGAGCGATGCTCAACCCCGCACCAGCTGCTCGAATTCCTCTCACGTCGCACAACTTCCACTTACTCGCAGCTTTCCAATCCTTACTACATCTCTGTGCATCGCAGAACACCCATCCTCTCCTCAACGCTAAGCCCTCAGCTCGCAGTATCTCGCATCGCAGCTCCTCTGCCGATGCGATATCGCTTCTCTGCGATACCTTACCACTGCGACTTTACGCTCTTAACGTCGATTGCGCCGATGTGCGACACTCTACTTCTCAGAAGTCTATTATGAGTAACTGGTAATTAGTGATAGACGTGAAATAGTCCTTAAACAACCTACTGCAATACTTCGACTTATCCTTAGCCTTTTGCAATATTATGAACGAAACAATACATACATTCGTCTACTGCCACTATCATTACATGCATAATAACTAGTAACAATAAGCAAATACAATCACATCCATTCAACACATAACACGCAGATTTAACGTGGTTCACCCCCGGGCTGGGAGCTACGTCCACCAAACTATGCTTCTATTATATATCTTGAGGGAGG
>LPNX010815532.1:0-48842 GCA_001517045.1 Pseudotsuga menziesii | reverse complement strand
TTGTTGGACCAATCAATCCCCCTGCAAAGAAATCTGGAGCAAGATACATTATTACAGCAACTGATTACCTTACTCGTTGGGCCGAAGCTCAACTAGTCAAGAACTGTAGCGCTGCTACAGCTGCGAAGTTCATCTTTGATAATATCTTGCCAAGGTTTGGATGTCCTAGAATTCTTATGAGTGATCAAGGATCACATTTTCCGAATAAGACTATTGAAGCATTGACCGAAGAGTTTCAAGTATACCATCAGAAGAGTACTGCGTACCATCCTCAAGCAAATGGAACTTTCAAAGCCTTTAACAAGATTCTTGAGCATGCTCTAACAAAGGTTTGCAATGTTAACATAAATGATTGGGATCTCAGAATTCCAGCCGTATTATGGGCTTATAGAACCACTTGCAAGAAGTTGACAGGACACACACCTTTTAGGCTGGTATATGGACAGGGAGCAGTTATGCCTATGGAGTACATTGTTCCTAGCCTCAGAATATCTGCCTTCATAGAGATGGATGATCTAGCTATGCTGAATGAAAGACTGGTGAAGATACTGGAACTAGAAGAAAACAGATTCATTGCCAGGTTCCAGCAGCAAGTACAGAAAGCTAGAGAGAAAGCATGGCACGATAGACACATTAAGAAGAAGCAGTTTCAGAATGGTGATCTTATGCTCTTATATGACAGTAAATTCATGAAGTTCCCAGGTAAGTTCAAGACACATTGGAAAGGACCATACATAGTCCAGAACGTTACTGATGGTGGTGCAGTTCAGTTAGCTAAATTGAATGGAGAAATTTTTCCCTCCATGGTGAATGGAAGTAGATTAAAGAAGTACAAGGACAAGCCTGTACCCCATGATCATAAGTAATAACAAGCATAAGAGTCCAAGTACCAACAATAGTTGAAATTGGGTACTAGACTATAATGAAGCTGTTCTCAGAGCGCTTAAAAATTTACGAAGTGTCGAAGGTCAATATTGTGTCGAAGGTCCCTATTGTGGTGAAGGTGAAGTTAGTGGTTATGCCGCAGAAGAAAGGTGCGTCGAAGCTTAAAATGCGACAACAGGAGGATTAAAGATGATGCTTACAGAGATGCATACAGATACAGAGCTCGACAGAGTGCAAAAGGAGACAGCAGAGAAGGAGCAAGCAGCTGAAGATATCATGCGCGGCCTCAACAAGCAGTTTACTATCTTCGCCAACAAGATTCTCCCACTAGAAAAGTAGCAGAGTGTCCCGGGACGGGACACTGGTGAGCCTTAGGGGCCTGTTGGGGCTTGAACCTTAACGGTCCTTAATTTTTGTAACTCCGCGGTTTTGGTGCGAAGCTTGTAAGCGGAGTTGCGACTCAAAATAGTCTTAGGGGTGTCGGGGTTAGGTCAAAGCCCCTCTTTTTGTAAATGACCCATGGTTTGCGGGTACCCATGGTTTAAGTCCACGGTATTGTAATAGTGCACTTGTATAAATAAGGCACTTATGTAAATGAGTCAGGTAAGGTTTTAGTAGGTTCTATTATGATGCAAAGGATCTAAGGCCTATTTTAGTTTAAGGTTAAGTCCCAGCTGTGTGCGTGGACGACCTCTGCAGTTGAGTGCGCAGAGGGTTTTGGGTTTAAGGTCAAGTACCAGCTGTGTGCG
The DNA here is from genome assembly GCA_001517045.1 of Pseudotsuga menziesii. Classification (NCBI taxonomy): domain Eukaryota; kingdom Viridiplantae; phylum Streptophyta; class Pinopsida; order Pinales; family Pinaceae; genus Pseudotsuga; species Pseudotsuga menziesii. The sequence goes on along the minus strand of LPNX010815532.1, from coordinate 47,208 downwards.
TGGACGACCTCTGCAGTTGAGTGCGTAGAGGGTTTTTAGGGTTTAAGAAGAAAGGTCAAGTCCCAGCTGAGTGTGTGGACGACCAATGCAGCTGAGTGCGCAGAGGGTTTTTGAAGGAAGGATCTGCAGCTGAGTGCGCAAATCAAAACTGTGTGTCTGTAAAAGGTTGAATATAAATGCAGTTCTGTGGATGTAGCCCCTGCACTGGGGGTGAACCACGTATATCTTGTGTTGTGGTGGTTCTTTTATGTTGTTTCTGTTATGTTTTTATGCATTTGATAAGTAGATAATTGATAAAGTAAGATAACTACTAAGTAATAACTTCGCTGTGAATTCCCAGTTAAGGGTTAAGCAAGAAACTATCTTTTATCTAAACTGCAAAGCTATTTAAGTAAATGTCAAAGCTCTGTGTTGAATGATTATTATTTGTTAAGGCTAAAGGTACAGTAATATCCCTCTTTTGCTTACAGAAACCTGATTTTGCGGCACCCCATAGCGGTTTCGGGTGAGACTGCAACCTGTTCGCAGGTTGTTTCCGAAAGGGCCAACACTGTGGGTCTTTTTGTTGGTGCGAAGTTAAGAGTATAAAACCCGGGTCTGCCCTAAGCCCAATAGATACTGACAATTTAGACAAAGCTAGAAGCCAAGACTAGGGGGAATCCCTAAGATCAAGAATACCTTGTAGATGATGAATTAAGTGAATTAGTGAAGGTATCTTGATAGAAACTCTTAGATCTAAGGTTTAATTAGAGTTTGAAATAAGATCTAAGAGATAAATTGTGCCTACATAAAAGAAAACCCAATTTCAAAGGGAAATTGAAAAATTTAAGTATTTTAGGAACTGGGATTTACTGCTAGATGATGGATAAGTCAAATAAAGGTGAATATAGCACTACACACTTCAAGATCTAAGAGAAAAGGATGATTTTCCCAAGGAGGGTGAATTGTTCTAAGAAAGACAAGTGCTTTGGATGGGAAAATGGAGTTTGTTTAACATGAAATTTGGTCCTTGGAGGTTTGATGTTATTTCCAACTTGTCCAATTAAACATTAAACATGGTTGGGACCTAGAACTAGGTGAATCTAAAACCTAGGGTTTTAAAGTGAGGGTTTTAACTTTTAATTGTTATACCCAGGAAATAGAATGATAAAAATGTAAGACCCAAGATAAATATCTTACCTGAATCCTTCCAATTGAATGCATGTTTTTTCCCTTCACCCAACAGTTTCCAAATAAATCAATCTTCAGTTATGGACAAGCAATATACTCCATAGTAGCACCCATGTTAATCACATTACATCAATGTAAGCAAGATGCAATATTAATAATAAAGATGTAACTAAAACAAGCTATTGAAATGACAGCTAGAGTGTGATCCCAACAAAAAATCAGAAAGAAGCAATTATAATCCAAGATGAAGATAAAGTGCTTGTGGGAAAACACCTAGGATAAATGGGAGAGTCACCCGTCCAAATCGCACTTATTGGTGACGTTCTCATGTCGATACAAAAATAAAATATATGCCAAAAAATATGATAAATATAGTGGCCCCAGGAACTTAGAAGTAACAAAAACTCATTCACCATTAAAAACTCGAAGAGAAGATCAAAATTTGGTTTCTATTATTTTTCTCAAGAGACAAATTCTTGATGGGATACAACGAGGATATCAATTCTCTTAAATAGATCGAGAATGTGTACACATTTTAACCGATATCAATCTAATGATTGAGATTAAAACACCAACAATGGTGGATATTCACATTTTAAGTTTTAGATTAATTGATTACATGGATCAACAAAAGAGGGGACACCCTTTTTCCCAAGCACGCCTTAGTAAGAAGAAATACGTCATCATGTCAAGATAATATAACAATGTGGTACATCATAGTGGTCACCTTAGGGACATAAATCACCCTAGGTTTCGTCTCAAAAATATAACATAAATATATAACATGTCAATATGTTAAGAACCCACGTCAACCCTCCTCTTTATTTCGTTAGTATATTTTATTGGAATCATATGCTTTGTAAGTCGTCCTATTAGTATGTTGTATAATTCCACATTCATGGGGAGTAATGGTTGTTTAGATAAGAATTAGTATATAAGTGATTGTTGGGGCCAATGAAGGTATCGAAGAGTTATTTTGTATTTGTTACCACCTAAGTTGTACTTAGTGGTTTTTTATCAAGTGAACCTGGTGAACCGGACAAGGATAGCTTGTTCGGACTTCAGAAGACCTTCAGTCTTGCTTCTGGGAAGCTTTGTTGTACTATATCACATGTTCATACCCCATGGGGGAATTGTAATAAATGTTCTAGCATGATAGTGTCTGTAAAAGACTCGGTCTCTTAGACTTTATTTGTCAATCCGATCAGCACAGGGTGTTTTTTCCCTTGGTTATTATTGGTTGTTGAATAAACGACTAATAATTTCTGAGTTTTTCACTCCATACCTCCAAAGTTGGGGTGGTCGACTTGGCATTTAGGCCTATTGAGGTTATTAGAGTCTATGTGTGAATGTATAAACATGCTAGGAATCATGGTCGAGTCATATGAACATGTCTAAGTCCCTCTAGGTTTTTTCAACTTTTTTAAATTTTTAATTTTTTCAGTGTTTTTTATTAAAATTTAATTTTTCCAAAAACTTAGGCTATTTTTTAATAGTTTAATTGGAAAAATTGGTTTTGTAATAAAAGTGGGCCAAAAAATCAGTTTCAGTCATGTAGGTGCTCATTTTCAAGGTAAGAGCACCATGTAAACCCATGGACCCACTTTTTTTAGGTTTTGAGTGATTTTCCATCACTCAGGTTAGAAAACCCCAAAAATCAATTATTGATTATTTTAATTAATAAATTGATGAATAATGGAGCAAATCCAAAATCCTAGATCAGTGGGTTATTAGCCGATTTGATTGAAATCAGTCAAATCTGAACCAGATTGACTGGATCTGACAAATCCTTGACTGAAGGAGGTGATCTAAACAGATCTAGAGTTGATCTTCAACATCCTTTATGGGGAATTTCCCCCTCTCTCTCTCCTCCACACGTGTGGGATCTCCTGGAAGCTCTGTGGATTGATGTGTCAGCTCAATCAGCCCCCCGATTGACAAGTAGGCTCGGTTCAACTTCAGATCAACATTGATTGACTCTCTCTCAGCTACAGTGTTCTATCTCCTTGGGATTTGCACCCCCCATGCTCGATCTCCTGTTTTTTGTATAAATAAAGCTCAGGTTGCCTCTTCCAAGCTAGTTAGAGTTAGATTAAGGAGTTGTTGCCATTGTAATACTGCTATATTTTATTTTGAATAAAGAAGATTTGGAGGCTATACCATGTAGTGCATGTGTTTGTGTGGATTCCCAGTGTGATGCTGCTAATGTGGTAACTGCAATTTCTTTCCAATTTCTGTGTTGCTTTTATTTTCTGGCTTCAAGGATTCGATTGAATCAAGTAAGGGTGTAAACTAGGCAAGTTAGATTACTTGCTCTTGTTTATCCATATTATGTATGCTCAAGAATTTCAGTTATATGCTTAAATAAGATTATTTTTGCATGATCTTTCATTTTTGTTGCTTTATACATCTATATCCAGATCTCACGAGGTGTTGTGCAGGCTTGTGTTATCTAGTTGCATGTTCCCGATTGGAAAAAGGTGTGGATCAAGATTGACGCCATTCATTATCCAATAAGCTCAAGACTCTGTCCCTCAGTGATCCATAAAAGGGCCTCCTTTTAGCTTGTTCCATTCAAGCAACGAGCCGACCTTCTCTCCTCTTCTTCTCTTTTCTTTAAAAATTCAATTTTTTTACCTGGTTACTGTGTTCGAAATATTTGTTATCATTTGGATCTATTATATCAAAGTAAAATTTACATAGATCTGTTGTTTCAAAGCTCATAGTCTAGATCTCAATTATGAAAAGTATCATTAAGCATTCTAGATCTAGCATAAGGAAATCGTCCGTTTTGCATGGCAAGTTAAAGAATCAGTAGGTTGCATTCTCTAGATTTCCTTTTATGTTTTAAAAAGATTAAATCCAACAATCAGTGCATATTTCATTGGCTGCACAAACAGCAAGCCAAGATCCCAAGGAAAGCTTGCTTTGCCTGGTTCCTTTTTCACCTGCTTAGCTAGTTTTAACTTAATCTTTTTTGAGTTAAGGTAGGCTGATCCAAAGGTACTCTTAAAGTGCTTTTGGGCATATATTATTCTAACATGCTTGTTGGTTTTTACCATGTGTAACAAAAAATAAAAGAAGCTGTTGTTCGAAAGTGGGCTCGGGAGCGTTCAAATCCCCTTAGGGGTCTCCCCTTTCACTAAAATTTAAAAATGTTGGAGAGTTGTAAGATCTTGGTTTCATCTCGTATAAGGACCAAGAGGTTTCTAATATTTCAGTTTTCTGATATTGTAACCAATAATAATAAAAGAAAATATTTTTTGAGTAGGCTCTTTCGAGCCCGCTCCCCATCCCCCTAGGGGGGGTCTACGTCCATTTCGTTTTTTTGCTTTTTCCCCTTTTTTTCTTCTAATTTAGTACTGACATGCAGGATTGTATACTTTGATATAATTTTGCATTATTCTATATTTTAATTTCAAAATTAATCATACTACTTACCCCACGACTTCCCGATTGACTCGCAAGGGGAAAGAGATGCGTGGTAGGACTAATTAGAAAACTGGCGTTTTGTATCTTTGATTCCTTTTTCATAAATTGTCTCATTAGCCATAGTAAAATTAACCCCTCCTTGATTCCCCGATTGAGATCCACTTGGATCGAAAGAGGTTCCTGGAGGGTTTTCTTTTTAACAATAAGACCTATCTTAAAATTTACTAAAAATAACGAAGACTCCAGTGTGTATGCTCTGTACTTGGATGCGGTTCATCTGATCAGTCAAGCTGCATCAAAATCACTTGAGTGACTAGAATAATTAGGATTCACTCTCTCCAAATTAAAAAACCATCAGGCGAAAATCCAATGCCTCGATCAAACCATTACGGTGGCAAAATACTCAAAGGAAGCGAGAACTCCTGAAAAGTTACCTCAGGGCGCCGATCTCTATTACACCTTCAGGTGCATTATGAACAACAGCCTCAGAGACTCCATTCAGCCCACATATTTCTTGCGGGTAGCCGTGACGATTTAGATTTGGACATACTTCAAGTACCCCCTGGGTATATTTGGAGTCCCCTTGCCTAAGTTAAATTACTAATCTTCTTACATTAATTTAAAATTAACCAAGATACAATTGCACAACATTCATTCCAACACTTGCAAGCACTCTTAATTGTTTTTCAACTCCATTTTCAAGGCACTGGTCAACTGTTTATTTCTTTCAATCTATATGTGATTGGGTGTCATTTTCATGCTTTCTTGTGATTATCATATCATGTTATTTGTTGTTTACAATTGTTAAATCAAAACTCCTAAAAATCTTACTCTTTAATACCATCATCATACTAGATAATTTTGCCTTAGTAACTTAATAGGGTCTACCCCCCTTGGCTTCGTTAGGAGTTGAGCCTAAACAGAGGAGTCAAGAACAAGGTGACAGCCTTGACGCGAGACTTTCCCCCAAGGACACATTGAGTGGCTTGAAGATTTCTGCCACGTAACCCAGGTGTGTGAAAGGCGACAACAATATTGAGCTTTCTCAAAGGAGGTTGCTCAATTGAAGTGGCCCGCCATTAATAAAATCTCTTATGTGATCCATTCTTTCTGTTATATCGTGCATTCTCATTGTTTATTGTAGGAGGTTCTCCACATTTGGTATCAGAGAACTTTCCTTGGCACAAGTGGGAATTTTGTTTTCTCTTTTTTTTGGAAAAAAAGGTCAAAATTGTGCGGCAATTTTCAGATCAATTTCTGAAAATTTGTGCACATAATTAGAAGAAACAAGTTGCATATTTGAATTCCTCTTGCCAAAATACAGTTTCAAAAAAAATCATCTCATTTGGAGTTTTGAAAGTAGAGATGTCATGGATTTAAAATCAACCATTTTTCATAATTTCGGTGACGACCACGGAAATTGCAGAGCAAAAACCTTTTGATCGGGTGCCAGATTTATGTTCCCATCTCGTGGATAGATGCAGAGTGGTTGTTCTAGTTCTATAAACAGGTAATAATAGCACTTCTGAGCAATATATATCAGGTTATGCTCATTTTATTTTATTTTTTGTCTCAAAACCCTAGCTCTATTTACGGGTTTTTTGGGCATTGGGTGGGATTTTTGTCATTTTTTTGGGTGCTATGATTATTTTTTTGGGTGGAATTCTTCGTCTTTGCATTGATATTATTCATTCGGATCAGGGAATAAACCCTAATCACTTAACTATGGGAAGTATTTCATGGGCCTAGCCCTAAAACTCATTGTCAGGAGTACCACAAGAATCCTCAAGTAGTTGGCCATTGACAGGACCTGCTAAGTGAAAAGGGTAACAACCCCTACTTGATTGACTAGTTCCACCTGTGAGGTAAACCAAGATATGTCATGTGTGGCAAAGTGGTTATCACTTTTACCTGAGCTGTGGAGTGAGGGGTACTTCCCCAATACGCAAGTCGTTAGACATCATTGGTGTCTGAGTGAATCCCTTGAACCTTTAGGAAGCCACACATACCTAGGGTCCATATCCATTTCCAGTTTATAAAGTGCATAATTCCAGAACCCCCACACATCGTTTCCACCGAACCTAAAAATCAAATAATTAAAAAAAAATGCTTATAGGTTTCACCCACGCAGGTGCAAATAAACAACTGGAAGAAGAAATTTCCACCATCAAGACCAAACTCGAAGCTCTGGATTGAAAAATTCTCGGACTCCATCTTCTGCATTCACCCATAAGAAACTAACGACAGCCTGGGTCTTCTGCAGGCATTAGGTACTCTTCCTCTACCACTTTCATGGGCTAAAGCTTGATTTTCCTCTCTTCAATGGTGATGATCCGACTGGAGGGATTTACAGGGCAGAACAATATTTCAATCTGCATAACACTTTTAATGTCAATAAATTCTCACTTCCATCCTTTCATTTGGAACATGAAACTCTTCAATTGTTATGTTGGTACATCAAGGATCATAAAGAGCCACAATGGACAAATTTTTTCCAAATCCTTTTGCACAGATTTAGTACTCGTGGTTTTGATGAATTCACAAGAGCACTAACCACACTTCGCCAGACTAGAACTTTGAGAGAGTATCAGACAGAATTTGAGAAATTGGTCAACCACACAGAAGGATTGTCTGATGCATTCTATAGGAGTTGTTTTATCAGTGGTATGAAGGATACAATCCTATCTGAGGTTAAAATGTTATGTTCCAACACTAATGGAAATCCTAGGGTTGGCTAAGTTGGCGGAGGACAAGATCAGGGCTCAAAAATTCCCCAAATCCACATTTGTTCCATTCAGAAATATGGTTCCCAAAAGACCTCCAATCCCTCCAACTCTTAGAACCACTCCTATCAAGCATTTGTCTAAAGCCGAGATGTGGGAACGTAAGGAAAAAGGGATTTGTTATAATTGTGATGAGAAATTCACTCAGGGACATCAATGTGCTGAGCAAAATAATTATCCCTTAGATGTGGCTTCTCCTCCTACACTGGAAATTTGTGAAGGTGCTTAGGATCTAGTAGATGATTAGGTCAGCCTTCAACATCCTCTTGTTGACCCTCCTTCTCATGATGATTACCCAGAGATACCTCTCCATGCATTAGCTGGAGTCACCACCCCATAGACCATGAGGGTCAAGAGTTTCTTCAAGAAGATCCCTCTCACAAGAATCATTGATTCTGGTAGAACCCATAACTTCATTGACCCTCATATCACCAAACATGATGATTGTTTTGTTCATCCTTTCTCTAGCTTTAAAGTCATGATTTCCAATGGGGGCACCTTACGTTGCAAAGGAAAGTGTCACAATGTGTGTATCTCTATTGGAGATTTAAACTTGTGCTCTAACATGTGTTCCATGCCCTTTGTAGGATGTGTTGTGATTTTGGGACTCAATGGTTACACACACTTTAACCCATCTTATGAGATTTTGCTGCACTGTGGATGTAGTTTTTAGTCAATGGGAAAAAGCACACATTGAAGGGATTACAATCCGGGTCTCTCAGCATCATAAGTTCAAATCACATGGAAAAGATCCTTAAGAAGAATTCACATGGTGTCATCACTCAGCTCCATTTCATTCAACTCCAATAATCAAAGGTCTCCACTACTCCCTTGGATCTTTCATTCAGATGCAACCTTCAGATGCCCGGTTTTTCCAAGCCCTTCATTGTTGAGAGTGGATCTTGTGACAATGGACTTGGTGTTGTCCTACTTCAGGATGAACATCCCATTGTGTTCACCAGAAAATCCCTTTCTGGTAAGAATTTATCACCTCTACATATGAGAAGGAAATGATGGCTATTTTGCATGCAGTACAGATGTGGCAGCCATACCTCTTAGGGAATCATTTTTGTATTAAACTGATCACCGGAGTCTAAAATATTTTATGAAAACAATGGGTCTCATACCCAACACAAAAAAATGGGTTAGCAAACTCATGGGTTATGACTATGAGATCACTTACAATAAGTGTAAGGACAATCTTGTGGTGGATTCTCTTTCCCGTACATTTGATTAGCATGTTTCTCTTTGAGCTATTTCTACGCCTATTCCAAATTGGTTATACTCTATTTAACAAGGTTGTATTAATGCCTCTTCATTATCTGAAATCATCCAATAGCTGGCTAGTAACACTTATGTTGTACCACATCACTCTTGTGATGGTTCTTCTCTGAAAAAAAGAGAGTTGTCTAGAGCTTCCCCAGAGCATAGATCTTAAATATGCAGTCATCTATGAAATCCATGCTTCTCCATAAACAGGTCACTCTCAATTCCTCAAAACGTATGAACGGGCACATTGTAACTTCTTTTGGAAGGGATTGAAACAAGAAATTCAACAGATGGTTGCCGAATGTGCTCCTTGCCAGCACCACAACGGTGAAACTACACTCCTTCTCGGATTGCTCGAACCTTTTCCCATCCCTACAAGGATTTGGGCATATATTTTGATTGATTTCATTCAAGGGATCCCTAAATATGGAGGGAAGACCATAATCTTGGTTGTGGTTGATCGACTCTCCAAATATAGTCATTTTTGTGGTCTCAACCATCTATATACCACCTCCTCAATCGCAAAAATCTTCATGGACCAGATATTCCCTCTTCATGGAATCCCTTCTTCCATTGTCTCGGACTGCAACACAACTTTCACAAGTCATTTTCGTCTCACTGACACCAGTGAACTCATAGAAAAAGGACTGGCTCGCCGGTGAACCAAAATCCTAAGGACCAAATTTCATGTTAAATGAACTCCATGTCGTAACAGATTCATAGCCACAAAAGAGTGACACTGGCCGAGTAAAAGGCCAAGAAAGCTTCCACAGAAACATTATTTGTTCATGTGGTTGAAACACTATTTGTTCCTGTGAAGTCACAATCATCTTAGAAAGAAAGACAAAATCATATTTTGTTATTGTGTTTGTTAGGTGATCAATTTGGGCTCTAAAATGGATGGACCTCCAAAGGAATATAATAAAGTAAAAGTTAACAGGATAAAATAATCTTTGTGAATTTTGGAAGAGAGAAAAAAACTATTTTTTATCTTCCTATCTTCAACATATCTCAAAATTTGAGAAAAACCACAGGGAGATATGTTGAAAATATGAAGAAGAAAAGTAGTTTTTTTTATCACAGATATGCCAAGTCAACCATTATGGTTGAATCTTTTCTTGAAATTTTTGGTTGGCTCTTTTTATTTTGAGGCCCATTTTAAACCCCAAATTTCCTCTAATATCATTTTGGCTTTGTAATCTCCCTCATGGTCCAGTTGTCTTCTCCACATGTTCCATAGCTAATCATTCCATATTTTTACACGTATAACTCACATTGCAATTATCTCTCAAGTCATGTGATTTCCAAGATGGAATATCCTCACCCAATGGTTGAATATTGATTCATCATGTTTTACATCAAAACTATATCATTGTAAAGGAAATATCCTTTTGATTTGAATCTATATATGTAAATATTTCCCACCCATAGTTCATATCTGACTCTCTTGTTATCTTATCGCATGTTTTTTTTTTTTTTGGTTAAGTTCCATGTGACTTGTTGGGTGAAACTTTGGTCTGAGAAACCACAATCTAAGGGCATTTAAGCCGTCAAAATAACCCAGGGATCGCACCCGACCTAGCCACACCAACTCTTAGCATGGTTGGATTTAAATGTCACCTTCCAGGAGCAGCGGGTTTTGATCCTGGGCTGCCAAGCAAACGAAACCCCTCTCAACCGTTTGGTCTACTTGAATTTGACTATCTTATCACATGTCTCATCCTTTGATGGTAGAACCATTAATATCATTAGCACCTGCAATGTTTCAATTTTTTTTGTATGAAGTATTTTCTTAGAAGGCTTGGCTCAATTTCTTTCATGCAAAGCATTCCATTGATTGTTCCAAGCTACAACTCATTTTAAATAAATATTTTGATGCTTCACTTTTGATCAAAAGCACAGGGATCGTATTAAAAAAAATTAGGAGATCCAAGAGATTTATCAACAATTGCGGCCCTCGTTCTCCCCACATCACACTCTCTCAATATTCCACTCCACTACCTTAACATAATTTGGAACTTTGAGAGAGAGCGATTCAAGCCAAGGAAAGTCTACAAACTTTTTCGGTGTCTATGCTTGTGCCCCATCTTATAGTTGTGTATCTATTTGATACATGAAGGTTTTTCTTGGTAAGGCTGGCATCAAATTGGGACTATGAGTACTAGCCTACCATTTTTCTATGGATCCCTAAGCAGCAAAGGTTTTATAGACCAAGATTATTTTGTTGAGTTTATCACCTAACAACCACAATGAAAAAATATGTTGTTAAATTCAATGAAGCATAGGATCATCATCTTGCAGGATTCAAATGGAGAATTGTAGAAGAGAGAGAAGCAACTGATAAAATCATATCAATAATTCATGGAAGATAAAGAAAAGACACTCATGAGACCAGTAATTGGAATTATTAATCATAATAAATTAATTAGTGTATAATTAAGTAATACAATGGTAATACATATAGTAGAATTTGAATACCTAAGATAATATTTGAATCTACCAACCTGGGCTAACTTCGGAGCTAACTCAGTGTGGGAAAATCACTACTAGAGCTTACTAATGCAAATTCGGATCACTAAAACAGTTCACAAGTAGTTAATTGATGAAGGTAGGTGAGAAAATGTGCCCTACTTCCCCTGAATCATGGAAATTGGCACTAGGATATTTGAGAGTGATCTAACTGATGGGAATCAAACCATAATTGGACTTAACTAAAAACCTACTAGAGTCAACTGCTGGAGATTGTTGGTGACACTTAGAGTGGGTTTCTAAATTATAGGGATTGGTCCCTAGGGCACCTAAACTCAAGAAAACATGTGTAGTAAGTGGCATATGTCACCCAAGTGTGTCATCCATGCACTAGTGGAGTGATAAAAACCTCCAAAGCTAGGAAAATGGACAAATATAATATGTGGTAAAAGGGAGGATTAATAATAATCCCAACACCCATCCTTAATCCTGACTTTGAACAACTTGTTCCATGGAAACTAAGACCAAAGGCCACCCATACAATCTAAATGCAAAAAAAATAACTCCTTAATAAAACCGAGGAAATGGAGAAAACCTCATGGGAACCCCCCCCTTCAAAATACACAGGAAAAGTCAGGAACAAGATTTCATACTAAGAGAAAAAATTTCATCTTGAGTAAAAACTTGTGAAAATATTTATGAAATCTACATCTCTATAGAGAAATAATGCAGAGTGATGGTTCTTATGTCCACTAGTTTCCTAGAGCTGTGCATGTGAAATTTTCCATATTCTTCCAATCTGATGATAGATAGGAGAAGGAATCTTCCCTTTTTCTCTTCTTTCTGGAGGAAGAGTGACATGATCTAATTTTTTCTTAAATGAGAAAAATTGTTTATTGAAACTTACCATATTATAGCATCTCTCTAGGAGGTCATTGCACATCTATGAAAAAAATAAATTTGATTAACATAACACAAGGATTTATTTATGAAACTAGGGTATTGTTCTCCTCATGTCAGATGGATCTCCAGTCATGTTCCTAGTTGCCTCAATAACCTTTTGAGACCACTTAGGCCTAGGATTCAGAGTAGGGATTGGATCTGGATCTGGATCTTGATCATTTGTACTCTGCTTCATATTCTAAATCGAAAACATTAATGGAAACATTATCATATTGAAAAGGTATAGGTAGAATGGTTTTACCTTCCCTTTCAAATAACAACTGATATTGCACTAGATATGAGTATGGCAGAAAGTGTGAGAATTCATATGCCTTGGATGCGTGGTTTGCAACACATTTTGCTACAACCTTCCCAGTCGAGATATCTGAGATCTCCACTGAGTGAGGAGCAAATACAACTCGCTTTGGTGGCCTAGCATGTGTCATCTAGTATACAAATAACAAATTTGCAGCTAAGGAGGGTACATAGAGTACATTTTTGAACACTCCATGATTTAACTTTATTGAAACCTTCCCTTCATCTTGAATTTGAGTTTCATCACCCATGTGAATACTTAGACCATCACCAAGTTATAATGAAGAGAATGATTCTCTGGATGCAACCATATGATTGGAGGCTCCTGAATCAATGAGGATACCCGCTCTGATACCATGTTAAATTCAATGAAGAACATATGGAATCTCCCTTCTAGTTTTCTTTTATGCAACACATCATGGGATGGATTATCCTCGATGATGATGTTGATGAGAGAAAAGCATACTCAACGTTGTTTTTCAATGCTATAATCAATTTTTTTCTTCAACATCCAGATAGAGAAAGGTGCACGAGAAGTCAAGGTTCACAAAAAAATGTATATTGGGTGTTGTATTTCCCTGAAAAATCATTTATGCCTTGTAACGATGATGTAAGGGAATAATCAACATCAACAAGCACACTTAAGCTTGGTGTGAAGAGGCACAATAGGAGGTTCATTTTTTCATGAGTTTTGGAGTGGAGAAAAGTTGTTGGAATCTGTCACATTAGTTTGTTCTCTTTTTCTTTCTTCATTCTTCATAGAAGAGGATTGTTGAAAGTTTGTTGTAAATCTAAAAGAAAATGGGACTATTATCACAATTCTTATAGTTTCCTCTTGAGGTGATCCTATATAGGACGGAAGAGGGGAAACGAAACCAACGTTTTGACTATGGAAGCTAATACCTCTGAAATAATTCAGTTGTCCTGTCGGTCCAAGATACTGACAATTTAGACAAAGCTAGAAGCTAAGACTAGGGGGAATCCGTAAGATCAAAAATACCTTGTAGATGATGAATTGAGTGAATTAGTGAAGTTATCTTGATAGAAACTCTTAGATCTAAGATTAATTAGAGGTTGAAATAAGATCTAAGAGATAAATTGTGCCTACATAAAAGAAAACCCAATTTTCCCTAGGGTTTAGCTATGCAAATCAAAAATAAAGGGAAATGGAAAAATTTAAGTATTTTAGGCACTGGGATTTACTGCTAGATGATGGATAAGTCAAATAAAGGTGAATCTAGCACTACACACTTCAAGATCTAAGACAAAAGGATGATTTTCCCAAGGAGGGTGAATTGTTCTAAGGAAGACAAGTGCTTTGGATGGGAAAATGGAGTTCGTTTAACATGAAATTTGGTCCTTAGAGGTTTGATGTTATTTGCAACTTGTCCAATTAAACATTAAACATGGATGGGACCTAGAACTATGTGAATCTAAAACCTAGGGTTTTAAAGTGAGGGTTTTAACTTTTAATTGTTATACCCAGGAAATAGAATGAGAAAAATGTAAGACCCAAGATAAATATCTTACCTGAATCCTTCCAATTGAATGCATGTTTTTTCCCCTCACCCAACAGTTTCCAAATAAATTGATCTTCAATTATGGACAAGCAATATACTCCACAGTAGCACCCATGTTAATCACATTACGTCAATGTAAGCAAGATGCAATATTAATAATAAAGATGTAATTAAAATAAGCTATTGAAATGACAACTAGAGTGTGATCCCAACAGAAAATCAGAAAGATGCAGTTATAATCCAAGATGAAGATAAAGTGCTTATGGGAAAACACCTAAGATAAATGGGAGAGTCACCCCTCCAAATCGCACTTATTGGTGACGTCCTCCCGTCGATACAAAAATAAAATATATGCAAAAAAATATGATAAATCTAGTGGCCCCAGGAACTTAGAAGTAACAAAAACTCATTCACCATCAAAAACTCGAAGAGAAGATCAAAATTTGGTTTCTATTATTTTTCTCAAGAGACAAATTCTTGATGGGATACAATGATGATATCAAATCTCTTAAATAGATCGAGAGTGTGTACACGTTTTAACCGATATCAATCTAATGATTGAAATTAAAACATCAACATTGGTGGATATTCACATTTTAAGTTTTAGATTAATTGATTACATGGATCAACAAAAGAGGGGGCACCCTTTTTCCCAAGCACGCCTTAGTAAGGAGAAATTTGTCATCATGTCAAGATAATATAACAATGTGGTAAATCACAGTGGTCACCTTAGGGACATTAAACACCCTAGGTTTTGTCTCAAAAATGCTTTGTAAGTCATCCTGTTAGTATGTTGTATAATTCCACATTCATGGGTAGTAATGGTTGTTTAGGTAAGAATTAGTATATAAGTGATTGTTGGGGCCATTGAAGGCATCGAAGAGTTATTTTGTATTGAGCTTTCTCAAAGGAGGTTGCCCCCTCGAAGTGGCCTGCGATTAATAAAATCTCTTATGTGATCCATTCTTTCTGTTATATTGTGAATTCTCATTGTTTATTGTAGGAGGTTCTCCACATCTAGTATCAGAGAACTTTCCTTGGCACAAGTGGGAATTTTGTTTTCTCTTTTTTTTGGAAAAAAAGGGCAAGATTGTGCGGTGACTTTTAGATCAATTTCTGAAAATTTGTGCACATAATCAGAAGAAACAAGTTGCATATCTGAATTTCCACTGAACCTAAAAACAAAATAATTAAAAAGAAAATATGCTTATAGTTGTCACCCATGCAGGTGCAAATAAACAAATGGAAGAAGAACTATCCACCTTGAAGACGAATCTTGAAGCTCTGGATTGAAAAATTCTTGGACTCCATCTTCCGCATTCACCCATAAGAAACTAACGACAGCCTGGGTCTTCTGTAGGCACTGGGTACTCTTCCTCTACCACTTTTGTGGGCTAAAGCTTGATTTTCCTCTCTTCAATGGTGATGATTCGACTGGATGGATTTACAGGGTAGAACAATATTTCAATCTGCATAACACTTTTAATGTCAATAAATTCCCACTTCCATCCTTTCATTTGGAACATGAAACCCTTCAATGGTTCCGTTGGTACATCAAGGATCATGAAGAGCCACAAAGGACAGATTTTTTCCAACTCCTTTTGCACCGATTTAGCACTCATGGTTTTGATGAATTCACAAGAGCAGTCACCACACTTCGCCAGATTGGAACTGTGAGAGAGTATCAGACCAAATTTGAGAAAGTGCTTAATCACACAAAAGGATTGTCTGATGCATTCTATAGGAGTTGTTTTATCAGTGGTCTGAAGGATACAATCCTATCTGAGGTTAAAATGTTATGTTCCAACACTAATGGAAATCCTAGGGTTGGCTAAGTTGGCGGAGGACAAGATCAGGGCTAAAAAATGCCCCAAATCCACTTTTGTTCGATTCAGAAATATGGTTCCCAAAAGACCTCCAGTCCCTCCAACTCTTAGAACCACTCCTATCAAGCATTTGTCTGAAGCCGAGATTCGGGAACGTAAGGAAAATGGGATTTGTTATAATTGTGATGAGAAATTCACCCAGGGACATCAATGTGCTAAGCAAAATAATTATCCCTTGGATGTGGCTTCTTTGCCTGCACTCGAAATTTGTGAAGCTACTCAGGATCTAGTAGATGATTAGGTCAACCTTCAACATCCTCTTGTTGACCCTCCTTCTCATGATGACCACCCAGAGATACCTCTCCATGCATTAGCTGGAGTCACCATCCCACAAACCATGAGGGTCAAGGGTTTCTTCAAGAAGATCCCTTTCACAAGAATCATTGATTCTGGTAGAACCCATAACTTCATTGTCCCTCAGATCGCCAAACATGATGATTGTTTTGTTCAGCCTTTCTCTAGCTTTAAAGTCATGATTTCCAATGGAGGCACCTTACGTTGCAAAGGAAAGTGTCGCAATGTGCATATATCTATTGGAGATTTAAACTTGCGCTCTAACATGTGTTCCATGCCCTTGGGAGGATGTGTTGTGATTTTGGGCACTCAATGGTTACACACACTTTAACCCATCTTATGAGATTTTGCTGCACTGTGGATGCAGTTTTTAGTCAATGGGAAAAAGCACACAATGAAGGGATTACAATCCGAGTCTCTCAACATCATCAGTTCACATCACATGGAAAATATCCTTAAGAGGAATTCACATGGCATCATCACTTAGCTCCAATAATCAAAGGTCTCCACTACTCCCTTGGATCTTTCATTCAGATGCAACCTTCAGATGCTCGATTTTTCCAAGCCCTTCATTGTTGAGAGTGATGCTCATGACAATGGACTTGGTGTTGTCCTACTTCAGGATGAACATCCCATTGTGTTCACCAAAAAATCTCTTTCTGGTAACAATTTAACCGCCTCTACATATGAGAAGGAAATGATGGCTATTTTTCATGTAGTATAGACGTGGCGGCCATACCTCTTAGGGAATCATTTTTGCATTAAGACTGATCACCAGATTCTGAAATATTTCTTGAAAACAACGGGTCTCATATCCAACAAAAGAGAAATGGGTTAGCAAACTCATGGGTTATGACTATGAGATCACTTACAAGAAGTGTAAGGAAAATCTTGTGGTGGATTCTCTTTCCCGTACATTTGATTACCATGTTTCTCTTTCAGCTATTTCTATACCTATTCCAAATTGGTTATACTCTATTCAACAAGGTTGTATCAATGCCTCTTCATTATCTGAAATCATCCAACAGTTGGCCAGTAACCCTTATGTTGTACCACATTACTCTTGGGATGGTTCTTCTTTGAAAAAAGAGAGTTAGAGCATAGATCTTAAACATGCGGTCATCTATGAACTCCATGCTTCTCCATCAACATGTCATTCTCAGTTCCTCAAAACATATGAGCGGGAACATTGTAACTTCTTTTGGAAGGGATTGAAACAAGAAATTCAACAGATGGTTCCTGAATGTGCTCCTTGCCAGCGCCACAAGGGTGAAACTACACTCCTTCCCGGTTTGCTCGAACCTTTTCCCATCCCTACAAGGATTTGGGCATATATTTCGATGGATTTCATTCAAGGGATCCCTAAATATGGAGGGAAGACCGTAATATTGGTTGTGGTTGATTGACTCTCCAAATATAGTCATTTTTGTACTCTCATCCATCTATATGCTACCTCATCAATCGGACAAATCTTCATGGACCAGATATTCCCTCTTCATGGAATCCCTTCTTCCATTGTCTCGGACCGCAACACAACTTTCACAAGTCATTTTCGTCTCACTGATACCAAACTGAATATGATTTCTGTTATCACCAGCCTTGTAGTTGCCTGTGTGAGGTGGATCCAGGATGGATGGTAGAGGGACAAGCAACTAAGGAGGTGGAACCAAGATTGCCTCGACTCCCAAATGGATGGTTGTCATGCCAATCAAGGCAGTCTTAAGAAAGATATATGTGTAAGACCTTGGGTTAACTGATATCTTTCTTAAGATGCGATGGAGTTTGTTTGAGTCATATTACACAGATCCACATTGTATTGGCGCTCTTTCTCTTAAGGAAAGGTGCACCATCCCCTAGCTAGTACTCTTTTAAACTTGAGAGGTTATGCTACCGACACTCAGCCCTCCTGGAAGGTGTGCCAACCCTACTCGGGAGCTCTGTCTCTTCATGCAAGGTGCGCCAGGGGTGTTTAAAGTGGAAAACGTGAAGCTTCGGGGCCCTTCTCAAAGATAGATGAGGTGGAGGGTCATCCCTAGCTTCTAGATGAGGTGGAATTCGGTTCGCTGACCTAATAAAAGGATCCCTTAGACCTCTCCCATTAATATTCAACCTACTTTATCCCTTTAGCCTTATAAATTTGAACCCTCTCTCCATTGTGAAGGGAGGAAGGACTATAGTACTCTTATGTTGGTGGAATTTCCTAAGTGATCCCTAACATCCTTTGGGAGTAAAACTCTAATCATTTGGGAGGAATACCATCATTCTTTGGAGGCTTGGCTTGGATGTTGGATGGAAGGTTGCAATGTTAAGGCTTAGGTGTGAAATTCTTTCTCTATGTAATTCTATGTATCTCCTATTATTACAGTAATACAAACTTTTTCCATAAATGTTGTTGTGTTGATAATGTTTAGAGCTTTCCTCCTTAACTGTTAGCTTAGATCAATTCATATCTAGATATGCTTGTAGTTTTTCTTGTTTCCATTTTCTTTACAGCGTTTTGCAACTCAAGATCTGAAAGCTCTGCAGCTTGGATCAACAAAGAGGAAAAGTATTTGCAAACCTCGAGTAAGTGATCTAGTTGTTAACTTGCATCTCTATTGATCTAGAAAAGTAGATTGTATTATGTACTTATTTGTTCTAGATCCACTTGGACTAGGGAGATCTTGCTTAAGTCCACTTGGGTAGATTATCCTCTAAAAAGTGGGTTGAGAAGGTTGTCTTCACTTGTTGGAGTCGGTTGATGACTTCTTGTCAGATATTCGACCTATTGGCTTGGTTGTGAAACATGTTTTTCCTTTTTGTTTAGCTTCAAGCTTGTTGGCATAGTGGAATGCATCTACGAGCGTATTGGTTGTTAGAAACTCCATCTCTTGATGAATGTATGGGGATAATCTCATGATGTACTTCAGGAAAAGCAATTTTTCTTCTTCTTGGATGGAAAGTATAGCTATGAATTGATACAACTTGTTGGTGTATCTCTGCATGGTATATTCCTTCCATTTCCTTAGACACTAGCGCTTGTTATACTGCTACTCAATGTACCTAGGAGGGTAGAACTCCTTTCATATGTATGCGACAAATTTATCCCATTTGTCTATGGGGTCTCCTTCTCGTTTCATCTTTGTCGATAGATTCTCCCACCAATAGTGCACGAACATTGACATATTTATGGATGCAATGGTGATATTTTCCCCTTCAAAGAGTTGATTCATAGAGTAGTAGGATTCAAGTTGTCGTACCCAATTATCGACGAATTTTGTGTCAATATTACCTTCAATATTCAGTATGTCCAAGTTCATTTGCACTTTGAAGGGGTTGATTTTATCAGAGTGAGATCTCGTTGAGGATTCTCTAGATGTCGTAGGGAATCACATGAGAATCTCTATGAACTAAGCGAGCATTTTGGTTCACTGGCAAGCCAGTTCTTTTTCTATGAGTTCACTGGCGACCATCTTTTCTAAATTCGAAGGTAGTGTCTTCTTGTATTTCTAGTGTGTTTGAACATTCATAAGTCAGGTAACTTCGTTAGAAGTGTTTACACAACTTATGATTTGAATCTTGCTCTGATACCAATGATATGGTTTCCCAAGCACATGTTGGAGGACAACATTTCGACTGAATGAATTCAGTACTGTTATGGCGGAAGCATATAAAGAATAAGTAAAGAAGGGAATACACTACACAGACACAAAGTAAACACACAAAAAAAATGCAAGAATTCAAACCAATCTTTGCTATTTGATTATTTCTCTATTACTTGCTTGTATTTTACAATAGTGTACATGCTTATATATGATTTTGAGACGCTTGGGTGACTACTCGCTACTTTAAGTTACAAAGAAGTAAGAACGGTTCAAAATTTCAACCATTACAGACGACTACAAGATAGAGAGACAATATATCGTAGTCGTGTCGAGATGTTGGAGTTGATGATGCATGTTGAGATGTTAGAGTCGACAATACATGTTGAGATGTGAAACATGTCGAGGTTGTCTCAACGTTCGAACTTGTAGAATTCGAGGATGAACTTATCAAAGTCGATGACATGCCAACTGTTGGGTGTATCAGGGTGTGAGTAGTCACTATTAGCATTCTCCTATGTCTTGCAATCCATTTTTCACTCATTTCGTTGAATGAAGTGACCAATAGAAAGTTATTGGTATCTTTGTTGCTACGGGATGATGTACCAGTATAAAAATGGACTATGAAATTACCAAACCGAATCGATTTGGCTAGGTTGACCAAGGAAATGGTATGGGATGTTTTGTGATGACATATTATGGCTCTACAGATCATTTTTCACCAGTATTACTCAGCATTGGAGTCCACATTATTTTCCTGGCTTCTCTAGTGAGCACATCCTCCATGAGGTGCCCCTCACCTTGGCATATGATGTATTATGTGGAGAACCTCTTGTAATAAACAATGAGAATGCACAATATAATAGAAATAATGGAGCACAAAAGATATTTTATTGATCGCAGGCCACTTGGAGGGGGAAACCTCCTTTGAGCAAGCTCAATACAAAACAACTCTTCAATACCTTCATTGGCCTCAACACTCACTTATATACTAAGTCTAATATAAAAAACCATTACCCCCCATGAATGTGGGATAATACAACATACTAACAGGACGACTTACAAAGCATATGCATCCAACAAAATATAATAACGAAATAAAGAGGAGGGCTGACGCGAGTTCTTAACATCCCCTCCCTCTTAGAAAATCTTTGTCCTCAAATCTTTAGAAGTGAAAAATGTTGCTGAATCTAAAGGAGTGGTTCCCATGTAGCATCCTCTGGTTGCATGTCATGCCACTGAAATAAGACCTCTGTGATGGACCGAGAGCGAAGCTAATGAGTGCGCTTATTGAGGATGGTATACGGCTCCAAAATGTTGGATCCTTCATTATCCAGTTTTGGTAAAACAATTTGTGCTCTGATGTTGGTGCCAATCACTTTCTTAAGAAAAGAGACAGGAAATGCTGGGTGAATGCAAGAAGAAGGGGGAAGTTTGAATTTATAAGCAACAGACCCAATCTTCTAAAGAACTGTATATGGCCCATACATCCCTGGAGCGAGATTTTGATGCCCTTTGAGTTTCAAGGAGGATTGATTGTAAGGGTGCAGATGAAGAAAAACCGTATCACCGACTTGAAAAGTGCACTTAAAATGGTTCTGATCGGCCAACTGTTTCATGCAGTTTCTTGCCATGTGAATATTGTCTTGCAGAATGTGAAGAATCTAATGTCGATTTCAAAGAACCATGTCAACTGCTTGAACCGGTGAACTGCTGGGGGTGTATGGAAGGAGTACTA
Organism: Pseudotsuga menziesii; assembly: GCA_001517045.1. NCBI lineage: Eukaryota > Viridiplantae > Streptophyta > Pinopsida > Pinales > Pinaceae > Pseudotsuga > Pseudotsuga menziesii. Next base: position 25,809 of record LPNX010815532.1, on the reverse strand, counting down.
GAGGTGTGTGACCATAAACTGCTTCATATGGAGTTGTTTTAGATGAAAGTATGGTAGGAAGTATTGTACCACCATTCATTGCGAGGGAGCCACTTTTCCCACTGATGTTTTTGTTCATAGGTGAAACAATGAAGAAAAGTTTCCCAATATGTGTTAATGACTTTAAACTGACCATCTATTGGTGGGTGACACCTAAGCCTTAACATTGCAACATTCCATCCAACATCCAAGCCAAGCCTCCAAAGAATGATGGTATTCCTCCCAAATGATTAGAGTTTTACTCCCAAAGGATGCTAGGGATCATCCAGGAAATTCCACCAACATAAGAGTACTATAGTCCTTCCTCCCTTCACAATGGAGAGAGGGTTCAAATTTATAAGGCTAAAGGGATAGAGTAGGTTGAATATTAATGGGAGAGGTCTAAGGGATCCTTCGATTAGGTTAGTGAACCGAATTCCACCTCACCTAGAAGCTAGGGATGACCCTCCACCTCATCTAGCTTCGAGAAGGGCCCCGAAGCTTCACGTTTTCCACTTTAAACACCCCTGGCGCACCTTGCATGAAGAGACAGAGCGCCTGAGTAGGGTTGGCACACCTTCCAGGAGGGCTGAGTGTCGGTAGCATAACCTGTCAAGTTTAAAAGAGTACCAGCTAGGGGATGGCGCACCTTTCCTTAAGAGAAAGAGCGCCAATACAATGTGGATCTGTGTAATATGACTCAAACAAACTCCATCACATCTTGAGAAAGATATTAGTTAACCCAAGGTCTTCAAGCTGAACCCACAACGATATGAATCTAACCATGTGATTGCAATGTCTTGATGCCGAACATGGTAGAAACCTCTTGATTACCAATCATTGATGTATATCATTAACAAGTGAGAGGGAAATCACCATTGATGTCAATGATTCCCAAGGTATCATAGTACATACCATCAAATGTGAATAAAGGTCTTAGAGTCGAACACTCGACGAGATCTTAATTCAATCAAGAGTCAATGATGTAAACTCATGTTGAAAGCAAGGTAACCTGTCATTAAGGCATGTGAGCCCAAGGTACTTGACTTGGTTTCCAAGTATAATCCTTGGATAAGGTGTTGAAGTCGACATGAATAGAATATTCGAAGGAGGGCCATGATGATTCCCTCAAGATCCTCAGGAAATGCGATCACATATGATTTAGAGTAAACCAAACAACAGAGTGATGTATGAAACTAGGTCAAAGATGACCAACATGATAGAAGGTAAGATGACTGCAAATAGTGAACAACTATCTGTTGAACATGGCCATGGCATGACTTGGGAGTATTGACTTTGACGAGAATTATACTAATCCCCTAATTTAACTGATGGCGGGAGCATTCTTGGACAACTCAAATGACTAACAAGACTCTAGGAATCAACAGGACTCGAAGACAAATGGTTTACCCAAGTACTGAATGCATATACAAATGAGTGCCATATTCAAGAGTAACTATGTACTTTCGTAACTACAATGAAACACAAACTATTTCCTTATCCCCATCATGATTGATGAGTACCACTTTTTTTTTTAACGAGTTCAAAAAGGGTAACAAATACTCATTGTAGCTCATCAAGTGATGAGTCCATTCTCAAATGTTTTATGAACCTGAGAAAATGGGGGTTTGTTCCCAAAAGGGTCCTTCATCGTTTGATGTTAGGAGTCCAATGAAAGTAAACTCATTTGTCGTTTCATGTTTGGAGAGTCTGAAATGACTAAGAAGACTCCATAATGGAATTTTTCATAGATTTAGTCCCCAAGAACCCGAAAAAAGTATAAAATGATCCCTAGGATAACTCTTCCATTCATGATTGGCTGGAGTGTTCATTTTTCATAAGTAGTGCCCCATGTTCCGAAAACGGGTAAACTATCACTAGGACGACGACTCTTCACGTCCTTTTACTAGCGTGAAGAAGACAAGTTCACTCGGCGATATTTTCACATTTTAAGAGTCTGGAAAGAGATTAAAGAGGAATATATTAGGGTTTCTTTTTCGTAAAAAGGTTTAATGAGCCTGAAAAAGAGGTAAAATTTGACTCAAAAACTCAGTGTTAGGTTTAACGAGCATGACTGAAGTTTCAAAATAACACTCTGAACCTTTTTTATGTTTGAATCCAGAGCACGAAAAAGGAAAAATTAACCTCAAACCACTTTCATGTTTTAACCAAAGCACGGACAATGAAAATTAAGCTCAACACCATCTTACTGTTTTTAACGAGCTTGAATATATGTTGAAAGAATGCTCAAAGTATTAATTGCTTCATTTTTTAACAAGCTTGGAACAAAGAAAACTATGCTCAAAATGAGTTCCATTGATGGGTGTTTTCCCAACATGATGTCCAGTGGTTGATACTTTCCCCTAGTATAATTGTCAAGTAGCTTAACTCCAACATAATGTAACATGGTAGATACATGCCCCCCAAGCTTCATTTTGTCTGCTTACTTCTTTCTAACTAAAATTTAGGTTATTTATAAGAGAAGGTTTGGTAGAAACAAAGGAAGAAAGAGAAGCAAGTTCTACAAGAAGATGAAATGAAGGTTCAAAATATTGATTCTTGACACAATGGAAGAATCTGTTTCATTTTTAAACGAGCTTGACATGAAAAGGGAACTTTGCTCAATATGACTTGTTTCATTTTTACATAAGCTTGAAACAGAAAACAACTATGCTTGTGGGGACATCAATTTCATTTTTTAATGAGCTTGACACATAATAGGAACTATGCTCGCAAACATTCGTTTCATTTTTTAACGAGCTTGACACAGAAAGGGAACTACGCTCACAAACAATTCATAGCCAACATGATGTCTATAGGTTGGTGGGTTTCCCCCTTACACAAGAAGCTAGTGACTTAACTCTAGCTTGATGTCCAGATAATGGAGCCATGCCCCCAAGGATTCCTCTTGATGAGAAGAAGCCATTGGTTTTCAAACGACTGAAATTCGTCACGATGTATGGATTCAAGAGACATGGAAGGTGAAGGGGAAGGAACCACAAGAACATGCAGAATATTCAGGGAAGTTTCATGACTAGGAGTCATATGATGATCAGGTTTAACATTGAAATTTGAGCAAGGGTCACAATCTTCCCATCATGGGGAAAATTCATCACTCGAAAGAGCGTGGACACTATAATCTTACCATCATGGGGAAAATTCATCATTCCAATAGAGTCGGAGCAGATTAAATTTCTTCCATAGGGTCTAGTGTCTTGCGATCATAAATCGTTTCTAGTGTCTTGCGATCATAAATCGTTTCTAGTGTCTTGTTATCATAAAGCATCTGAGCAATGTCTTCTTCCACATGCAGTCAAATCGGATCGTAAGCGAAATTTTGAAGCAATGTATCAACATAGTCATCAGGAAGACTATTCGACTCCATTTCGACAATTCGCTTGTAAAAAATTCCTTATTTCCTTCTTAGAAGTTGAGGAAGAAGATATATGATATATCATGACATATGTGAAGGGTGTGGGAATATATATATATTGCTTTTATATTGTGGAGTCGAGTAGATTGCTTGATGCATAAGTTTAGGGTTCCTTCTCTTGCAAATTGTTTGGTTGGATATGATGGTAATGCTTTAAAGCCACAAAGTTTTATTAAGAAAGTCATGAATTTGAAAGAATTCTTTAGGGGGATGAGCACTGTTACCGAGCTATGGATGAACAATTAAGTAGGATCGTATTTTATTTCTTTTAATTAAAAATATTATAGGGGAGAGAAGCGATATGTGGGGGGATAAGAAGTGGTGGGGATAGACCTCAATATTGGAAAAACCTATATAACATAATTAATTTACAAAAATATTTTACTTACAAGTTATTTTTAATATTTTAATACATTTAGAATTAATTATCACAAAATGTTTCTGCTATACTTTGAAATAAAATTAATATTTTGAAATTTGAAATTTTATTTTAAGTCACATTCACTTTAAGGCACATCAATGTTCACCCATTCACTCCATTACAAAATTCATTACGACTAAACAATCTGGAACTTTGTGGCTGACATGTCATCAATTTGGATTTGTCACACCTTCAGACCAATATGGTCAGATAGAGAACACGACAAAGTATATGTGATAAAAAATTGGAAGAAAATGGAGCTCCAGAACATGGAGAATTGAGCCACTACTGGAGAGTTTAAAATCTTATAGATGTGGGGATTAGACATATGCCACATTGATGTGCAATTTGTTATGGAATTAATGGCATATATTCTATCTTCGTTACTATGCATTTTCTTTGATGTACAGACAAAACTTTTCCATTTGTCGGATTTTTAAGATGAATTCCATAGTCTATGACAATAATGTACACGATGTTTTCTTCAAGGTCATCAAGGAAGATGGAGGTTAGGGTTTCTACATATGGAGGCTACCTTTTCAGTTTCTGTGGGGTTAGGATATTTTGGTGTTAATGTATTTTCATGGTTTTATCATTTATGTATTTTTGGTTATTGGGCAAGTTCTGCTAGGGTTTTGTTTCTAGGTGTTGGTAAAGATTCTTCTTGTTTGGTCTCATAGTTGGGTTTGTCTCTCTCTCTCAAGAGATGACATTTTCTAGCGAGAGGTTGTTTTCTATTTTTTTCAATGGAACAATGGGGTCACTATATGTGGTAGATGATATTTACTTTCTCTATAGCCCTGCAAATGAATTTTTTTTGGAGCAGGCTAGGTATATTTCAAACCGACCAGGAATATAGGGATCTTATAAATGAATCCAAGGGTCATCAGATGCTAAGTGGAATTCTCTCTGGCACCTTGGAGTAGATTGAAGAAGTCTGAATCTCATATATTGTAGGAAATTTAACACCTAGGGATAACGTGTCCTCAGTTCCGGTTGTGTATATGCCTCAGGATATTGTATCATCCTTGCCTCTCCTCAAGGGGCCTCTAGCGTAAGGGAGATTTTAACAATTACATCCAAAGGGAAAAATATTCTGAGGAAACTTTCATTGTGAAGGAACAAGGCACTTAAGTCAATGCAACCAAAGGTTGTTTCAGAGGGGCATAGGTTAGTCAGCTTTGGGGGTCAATGAAGTGTAGGAAGTTAAAATATGTAAATATAAGGGCATGGATACACACCTTAGTTCTAGGTTAATATATAAACACAGAGGAAATCACTACTCTCTCGTCATTGGCTCTAGCACAAATGTTCTGATACTAGTCTATGTGAAAGAAAAATATGAATTGATGGGTGGAAGAGTGGCGGTATCTAGTTCTTTTTATGTTCCCCTTACTCATTTTTTTGTCAATGGATGGTATTGATTTCAATTCCAAAAAGGGTATGATGCTACCTGAATTCTAGGAGGTATCTAGCTTTGTATAAAAGGCATTCTTATGCTCAAGCGATGGCATATTTATTTTGATCCAATGAAGGAGAAACTTCACTTAAGACATATGTAGGTTATGTTTCCCACCTTTCCCTTGCACCTTTGAAACAAAGAGGCCTTCAAAGATGTGTAAAATGAGATAGGGAAGTTTATTTTCTTTGGTGAAAGCTCAAAGGAGTTGGTCAGCTCTTAGTATATATGGATATTAGTCAATGACTACTTGACAAACTGCATATTGTGTGGCATGGAAAAAAATTCATCCCGAAAATCAACTATTGGAAGGTGTCATCCAAGTGCTTGGTGTGTAATGAAGCGGATGCCCTTGTAGGTCTTCTCTTCACTTATAAATTTATTTTGTGGAGATGAAGTGAGATTAGAGTCTTCTCTATTAGGTCAAGATATTTCAGACTCTAAGATGCCAAATGATCCCCCACTGATGTCTTATGGTTTGGACATGGATAATTCCCTTATCAATAAGTTGCAATCCTTATCTCCTTCTTTATTTAAATCATTGGATGGGAAAGATATTGATTTCATCAAATCCTCCAATTTGACTTTGGATCTTGGTATTAGGGAAGGGGGCAAGGTTTCTATTGGTAAGCCCTCTGATAGCCTTCCTCTATATTCTATGGTTTCCTCAAATGTTTCCTTGAACCTTTATGGTTTTGTGTCAGACACTTTCATAGCCTACAAGTTGGGTAATGATTGTTCCCTTGATGGTATTCCTATTTTTAGAGTGGAGTACATGCCAGAGGGTGGTCCAATAGCGGTTGATGCCTAAGGGATCATGTGGTGTCGGGTAACACTCCTAGAGTTAAGATCTTGAACTGTCTCTTGAGCCTTCCTTCCCTTTTATATCTATATTGGAGTCTTGTAATGCTTTAGTGTGGAATTTTCCTCCTCACCATGCCCAAATGAAAATTCTATGATTAACACTTCGGTACCCTCTTACAACGAGATTTTGGAAAAAAAAATATCTTCCTGGTTTCAAGGGGTCAAGACCATTTGGTGTTACCACCACAAATAATCCTACTTCTCTCAGAAATTCAAAGTGAACCAAAGGTAAAGGAAGCAATAAGGGGGCCATTATGTGGGGATCTTACTAATTTGGGTTCTCTGAAGACCTCCACCTTGCCTCAGCCTCTTCCTACTTTTCTTGGATCTTATGTGAACCTTCAAGTGTCCTCATAGTATCAGTCCCCTAGACCATAGAAGGCCCTAGTGAGGGCTGCACAATTATCAGTATTTCCCTAAATGTCAGAGGATTGGTGACAATCCCAAATTCAAATCCCTTCGGAGGATGGTCAATAGTGTTAAGATGGAGATGTTGCTCATGCAGGAGACTATGTTGACTATGAATAGGGAAATGGAAGTTTTCTCAAAAGTTTTAGGTGATTGGTACTTCTACATTATTGATGTAGTGGAGCAATTAGGGGGTATAGTTGCGTCCTAGAACAACCCAATAGCTATTTTTCCACCTTTTTCTATCTATGTAGGAATTCTTTTCAAAGGAAGCTTCATTTATTTTGGAAAGAAATTAAATATAGTAAATTTTTATGGTCCCTAGAACAATATAAGAGGATTTTTTGGGATGGTGTGGTAGATAAATGAATCCTTTAGCTGGACAACCTAATATTTTTGGGGGGTCTCAATTTCACTATCTCAACAAGTGAAATTTAGGGAGCAAGGTATAAATAGATCCCTTATGGGATTTTTTAAGAACATTACTAATGATGCACAACTAATTGATGTGATCCCTTCACCCTTTATTCCTTCCAAGAGGAATTATAGATCAAGGAGTTAAGGATCATGAAGCAACTTGATATGTTTTTTATTACATAATCAGTTTCAAAGGGTGCCTCAAGATTCATATCATGGAACCTGAATACTATGATATTGAATCATGTTCCCATGGTGTTCTAGTTGGAAAACGGGTCCTAATGCAGATCGTGTTGTGTCTGCAATTGTCGCATGACCCTCCTCTTACTAAGAAGAAGACTGAAGATCGGAAATAAGAAAGGATTAGCACCAATAATCAATGATCACATGTGAATAATTGCAAATTACCTAGAGGAAATATGATCCATTCAAGGGAGGTCACTGGCTAGATAAACAATAAATTATTTATTTCACCAACTGTTAATATTCCATCATGTATCTTTCTAGGATAAATGTGGGTCGTTGGAGGCACTAGAATGTGTAGAAGAGTTAAATGAAATATTTTCCTGCCGACAGCCCAGATGCAATAGTGCATCTTCTCAAAATGAGTCTTGACCATTGGAGGAAGTAGGAAAAATGACGAGCTTAAGCATAGTTCATCCCTACCAACGACCACTATTAAAGCATGCATATTGCCAAGTATATATCTAAACCATTGGAGGGAGAGGGGATTGTAGATAAATAGGCGAAAAAAGAATCCCGCAGATATTTAAGATTGAATTGTACAATGTGATAAGTAAAATCTTGGTCATTGATGTCCCTAAAGCATATGGAAAAATAAATGATCCATGATGTTTTTTTTCTATGACTCATAAATAAAATTGCATAAAAGAGTGTGAATGTAGCTTAAAAGAACATAAGAAGTCACACATGGATGGAATACAAAGAACACATATAAAGATGAGATACCAAGTGATAATGGAGTTCGTTCCCAAAAAGGAACTACGTCTCTAGACCCGCTTCTCAAAAGGAGAGGTCAATTAATTGCTAGATTTTTATCATTTAAGCAATGTGGTCTTAGGATCTTATTTGAGAGAATAACATGGACAACAATAATCACAAGAGACAAGAGACACAAAGAATTTTCCTCGAGGAAACCATAAAGGATAAAACCCCGCAACTTCCTCAAAGATAGATTGAGCACCAATGGTAGCAGTAAAACCCAAAGATAGAAAAGATGATCTCCAACAGATGTTCTCTCTCTCACTTGTGTGAGCACTTCTTCTCTCACTCATGCGCCCTAGTTGAGTGAGTGTGTGTTATGTGTAGAAATGAGGAGAGCCTCACTTCTATTTATATTCTTACATTCATTTTATTTCCACTCCAACAAGTCGGCCTCACTTAACAATTACTTACTAGGGCCGACTTCTCTAGGAGAGTCTAATACCCCTAGTGTCCCACAACTGTGGGGACTTTACCCTCTGATCAATAAGGAGGGTTAACCTTAACTCAATTGTGGGGACTATTGCCTCGATTTAAAACAGAGGGTTAACCTCAATGACTTTACATGACTTGTTTACATTATTGAATCTCCCGATATGAACATCAGGGTACAATATAAGATATACAAGTGAATAGATTATAAAGTTACATATACATCAACACTCCCTCTTAACTATGAAGGTATTCTCTTGACACAATCATCAGCAGAAGTATTCTTCTCTAGATCATCATCAAAGCTAGATCATCACTGGATCACCATTAATTCTGGATCATCACTAGATCAACAGTGGATCAACATCAAGTCTGGATCATCACTAGATCATCATCAAGTCTGGATCATCATTGGATCAACATCAAGTCTGGATCATCACTGGAACAACATCAAGTCTGGATCATCACTGGATCATCAAGTCTGGATCATCACTTGATCTGGATCATCATTGGATCATCACTGGATCATCAAGTCTGGATCATCACTTGATCTGGATCGTCATTGGATCATCACTGGATCATCAAGTTTGGATCATCACTTGATCTGTATCATCACTTGATTTGGATCATCAATTCTAGATCATCACTTGATCTGGATCATTACTGGATCATCAAGTATGGATCATCATCACTTCTTCCATCATCTCGAACAAAATGGTGATATCTCTCAATTCTTCTTGTCATAGGAAGTTCTACAGATCCATCCCCTTTTCATGCTGGTTATAGGCCTAGCCTCCGTGTAGGTCTTCATCATCTTCAACACTTATATCTGACCATGGAATGAATCATGTCAGAAAGGCCTACCCAACACTTACATTTGACCATGGGAGGAACACATCCAAGAACCATGTCATAAAGGCACGCCCAACACTCACATCTAACCATGGGAGGAACACATCCAAAACCTAGGTCAGAAAGGCCCAACACTCACATTTGACCTCATCTTGTCAGAAAGGCTCTGCACTTACATCTAAACTTATCTTGTCAGAAAGGCTCTGCACTTACATCCAACCTCATATTTTTAGAAAGGCTCTGCACTTACATCCAACCTCATCTTGTCAGAAAGGCTCTGCACATACATCTGACCTCATCTTGTCAGAAAGACTCTGCACTTACATCCGACCTCATCTTATCAGAAAGGATCTACACTTACATCCGACCTCATCTTGTCAGAAAGGCTCTGCACTTACATCTAATCATGTGGGAACACATCTCGTAATCACATCAGAATGGATCTGCACTTATATATGATCATGTGGGAACACATCCCACAATCACATTAGAATGGCTCTGCACTGATCATGTGGGAACACATCCCATAATCACATCAGGATGTATCTGCATTGATCATGTGGGAACACATCCCACAATCACATCAAAATTTCTCTGCACTGATCATGTGGGAACACATCCCACAATCACATTAGAATGTCTTTGCACTTACATTTGGCCATGGAAGGAACCAATCCTCTCACCATGTCAGAAGGGCTCATGGACTCATCACTTCCCCTTGGAAGGAACCTCGATCTGGAGAACACCAAGCTTCTCCTTGAAGTACTCTAACTTCACTCTAGCCATTTCTAGCATACATCAGGGTTGATTACGTCCAAGGATAACCTGCGAGATTCACCAGGACCGATTACATCTGAGGACAACCTGCAGGAGTGATTACGTTTGAGTAACCTACCAGCTTCATCAGGATTTATGCTCAGACAACCTGTCTCACCAATTATGCTATAACTCCCTCTTTCGAGAGATCTCGATCTGGATCACAAACTGGAGCTTCACTGATCCTCTCTGCATGATACAAAAAATGCAAGTTAGATCAATCAAATCAAATAGTAGTTTTCAAAAGAAACATACTACCTCCCAAATAGCCAAGCAAGTGGCAACATCTTTTGCCTCGGCTGTACTCAGCGCCATGGAGGACTCCATCCTGCCAAACCAAGAGATCACACCTGATCCCATACTGAAGCAACACCCCGAAGTGCTCTTCTTATCAATGGCACTGCCTTCCAAATACGAATCCACATAACCCTCCAGGTTAATCTTCTGATACATATCATACTTGAGCCCATACTCAACTGTACCCTTTAGGTACCTCACTAAATGCTTTGCAACCATCAGGTGAACATGTCTCAATGTGTTCATAGCAAAGCAAATATATGGTCTCATATTCATCAGGTACATTAAGGAACAAATCATCCGACGATACATCATGGCATCAACCGTCTCTAATGAAGTAACACTCAATAGCTTCAGGTTCGATGCCATAGGTGTGGTCATGGCCTTGCAGCCCATCATCCTGAACCTCTTCAGGATCTATACTACATACTTCCCTTGTCCCAAGGAGATTCCATCCGCATTCTGCCACACCTCCATGCCTAGAAAGTAGTGCATCATATCCAAGTCCTTCATCTCGAACTCGGCAGCAAGTCTCCTTCTTGCAAATTTAATGAGTTGTTCTTTTTTGTCAGGAAAAAGTCATTAACATATAACATAAGCATCACTGGTTTTTTGCCTTCAACCTTAAAGCAAAGGTTGGAATATGCTTTACTCTCAGTAAAGCCTAGATTCATCAGTAAGCTGTCCATCCTGTCATACTATGTCGAACCTCAGGATCTTCTGCAGTCACTCCCTCTGAAGCAGAGCATCATTCTCCCTTTGAAGCGGAGCATCATTCTCCCTCTGCATTTCGTACTCTATGTATTCTGTACTGGAGTGACAAGTAGCTTCCTCTGCTACTAATATTCTATGTATCCATCTATGTTCAATGGATACCAAGATCCTCTACATTGAAAGCGTTCTTCTTGCACCCATCTGTGAGCTTGTCATCCTCTGTAGGCTTTCATCTTCAATCTCGTAGCAAAGGTTAAGATATTCATCACTCTAGGTGATATTCAAGCTCCTCATATATGTGTTATCCCATGGGTGTCTTCTGAGCTCGTACAAGGCCTTCTTTAATTTGCACACATGAGTCTGCCTGTCATGTGTCTTAACTTCCAATGGATGAAAATGTCTCTTCATAGTTTATGCCTTCTTTCTGTGAGAAGCCTTGTGCTACGAATCTTGCTTGTATCCCATGATGTTGCCATCTACGGCATGCTGGATCTATTAGATCCATATGGAAGACATTACGGACTTCCCTTCAGGTCTTGATACTGCATCCTAGACATCATTCTTCTTGAACTGTCATCACTTGTTCTTAAGAACAAGTCTCATCCTTCTTTTCTTGTAGGTGATTGTACGGGATCTTTCCTACAAGTCAAATGCATTAGTTGTATGGTTATAAACATTTCATAACGTATGTTCATAATGAAAAATTCTTTTGCATTAAGATATAATCATGCAACTATTTTAGCCAATACAACATTCATCCATATTTTACAAAAACTTTCTAGATGCCTTCCATCTCTACCAGGACAACATTGAGATTGTGCACTAATCCAATATGTCAACAAAGAGGTTTCATTCTAGATAAGTAGCAATGGAGAGTTGTATAGCACCATGAGCTACTTACCCATCACATGCATATTAGTAGTATACTATCATTAATGCAAACATTATATCATGCATAACACATCAACTGAATATAAACAAATGCATAGCAAAATAATATCATGAAATGACAATTGAATACTTATCTTTATTTGTTTCGTGGGTAGACTCCTTCTTTCAGCTTCATCATCTTCTTCATATATAACAACATCGTTTCTTATCCAAATGCTCAATATGGATAAGAGGCTCTTCAATAATTTAGTTCTTCATATTCCTCATCGCTTGAGGGATCTTCTTTGAGTCATGAATGCTTGATCTTCAGTTGCTATAATCTTCTCTTCTCTTATTATGGCTAGAGCTTCATCTTGTGTGTGCTCTTCCCAGAGACTGTTGAAAGTAATCACTTCCTTCTAGCACACATTCCTGGAATGAATGAGTACCATGATCCTAGGAGGCCATTCAAGGTGGTTATCACAACGTCTGCATCCACTACTTCAAGTTGTTCTTTGATTTGAGAGACCCTTGTAAAGTATGACTGTATGGTCTCTACATTCTGGATCTTCACATTCTTCAACTGGTTTCTTAAAGTTATCTTCTGATTTATGTTCTTCCCTTCAAATATCTTGGTCAAGGAATCAAACATCTCTTTAGGTGTATTTAGGGAACACACTTGTGCTATAAGGTGATCCTTGATTGAATCAACAAAGATCTTCCTGGCCTTGACCAAGTTCTTCTTGTGTAAGGCTTTTAGCCTCATCTCCCTCTGGAACTGGAACCTTTCCACTTATGTAGGTGTCCAATTTCATTTTCTTCAAGAACCAGTGAGATCCAATACTTTCATGCTTGGGATTTGTTAGTTTCACCAAGCTTGTCATCAAGCTAGTGTGATTATTCATTTTGAAATGAGAACCTCAACTGTAAATAGCAAAAGATTAGATCTTACCGATTTGAGGTGTCCGTCCAGGTTTCAGAGCTGGCTGCTCTAGGGGTTTGTCAGAGAAAACCTAATTTTCAAAACTTGGAATCTTTTAGATCTAATTGGATATAAAGATATAACTCTTCAAGGTGAGCTGTCCAATGTACTCCTTTTTTGAAAACAGTGGAGGGAAGCTCCCGGAATAAGAAGCCCTATTTTACTAATTTATTTTGCAGAAATGCCTGATACCGTTTCTGTAGTATCTCCGAAATTACTGCTCTTATATGTCTAAAATTTCGTACTAAGGTAACCTTGTTTGTACTCTTTCCAACACCATAGGTTTTACCAGAATTGGTTTCACCAATTGGGACTTATGAGCGTTTTCCCAAGGTGAATTGTTTCAAGATTGTTCAACATAAAGAAGTTGTATGGACTTCCATGTGTCACCGTTTCACCTTTGGGGTCTGAAAATTTTATCATAGAAAGAACAGTCCATTCCCTATATGGAACATCTTGCAAAATTTCATTTGGATCTTTGTAGTCCGAGATATTGCGATTCTCCATGGGTGTCCTGTTTAGGGATGAATTCTGGAAGAGGTTGGAACCTTGATTTGGAGGAAACATATCTGCTAGAATATAGTGAATCTGAGGTGAACATTTTTCACAGGGTACATCAGGATTTTATCTTTGGCTTGTGAAAGTTTAGGCCCCTAATACTTCTTCAATCCTGAGATATAGCGAATGTGCCAAAACTAACCGTTTTAGTATTTTAGGGTTTTTCATGCCAGGGGTCAAACTAGGGTTTGACTTTCCCAGAGTTTTACCCAACCAAAAATCTCGACCTTGGTCTCTAAATTTCAATTTTGAGGAGGAGAGAAATCCTATGCTGGGATCACTAAAAAATTCATCTTCTGTAAAAATCCCTAATTTCTTGCAGCAAAAACTCAAAATGCCCAGAATCAAATTCTGCTTTCGACAGAAAGATGCGCCCTTCAATGGAGAGTTATCCTAGCCTTCTTTTGCTGATGGATTGTGGAGAGAGATCCAAAAAGTAAGAAGCCCTAGCTTCTGTAGCTGCACAATTTCTTCTTCTTAGGTTAGCTCTGATACCATGTTAGATTTTTATCATTTAAGCAACATGATCTTAGGATCTTATCTGAGAGAATAGCGTGCACAACAATAATCACAAGAGACACAAAGAATTTTCCTTGGGGAAACCGTAAAGTACAAAACCCCGCAACTTCCTCAGAGATAGAATGAGCACCAATGGCAGCAGTAAAACCCAAAGATAGAAAATATGATCTCCAACAACTGTTCTCTCTCTCACTTGTTTGAGCACTTCTTCTCTCACTTGTGTGAGCACATCTTCTCTCACTCATGTGCCCCAGTTGAGTGTGTGTGTGTGTTATGTGTAGAAATGAGGAGAGCCTCACTTCTATTTATATTTTTCCTTTCACTTTATTTCCTCTCCAACAAGTCTGCCTCACTTAACAATTACTTACCGAGGCCGACTTCTCCAGGAGTGTCTAATAACCCTAGTGCCCCAAAACTTTGGGGACTTTACCCTCTGATCAACAAGGAGGGTTAACCTTAACTCAATTGTGGGGACTATTGCCCTGAATTACAACGAGGGTTAACCTTAATGACTTTACATGACTTGTTTACATTATTGAATCTCCCGATAGGAACATCGGGGTACAATATAAGATATACAAGTGAATACATTCCGAAGTTACAAATACATCAACATTAATAATCTCAACAATAATGATGGAAAATGCATGGCTACAATAGATTGATTCCTTGGTGGCTGAAATGGGAGAGAAATCATGGATTGAATCCTTGAATGGGTTGCACCAATAGATTCAATTTATTGAGACGGTGAAAATAAATACTCCCACCTCCTTATCACACAAAGCCACAACAACACCTTCCTTTATTAAGCCCAATGATGGCTATAAAGAGGAAAAGGTCTACAAACTATTCTCAAATTCGCTCACAAGTTCTCTATATAGTCTCTGTCCACACAAAGCATGGATTACAAAGGAATCTCTCTTCCACCAAGAAAAATTGGATCCTCTCTGCAAAAAAAAGGACGCCCCCTTCTCACAAATGAAGGGGTTTATATAGTGTTGAAGGGACCCCTTTCACATGTTTCACATGAGCCCCCATTATTCCATTAGTTGGGATTCATTAACTTTTGGTTACATCCTCATGGAATATAGTTGCAAACAATAAGGATTGGTTGCATACCCAACAAAGAACATATTTGTTGGCTCCACTTTAATACATCCCAACCACCTTTTGCCTAGCAATTTCATGGAGCCTTTGTTATAACCATATTCCAATGTTTATATAAAACAAGTGTTAAAGGGGGTGGTGCGCTCCTGGGTTTGCTGACTATTGTAACTTTTAAAAAGCCACTAAATATTCCATAACCAATGTTGGTTATAAAACATGTGTGGAAATGGCTTGGCATAACCATATTCCATGTGGGTGGTCAGACTGTTGTAGCACGTGGAGAATGGTTGTTTGGTGGCATAGAGTTCATGGTAGAACCATTGGGTGGGATACCCGTGGGTTGGGATACCCGTGGGTTGGGACATGAGCCCTCTCCCCCACCTTTCTCCAAACTCCACGTATTTTAAACTTAAATAATATTTATTTCATGACATATCCCAAGTTACTCGATAATACAATTCTGGTTATGTCGCTGGAGTTAGGTGCGGAAGGTCATGGGTTCACCATTGACTCCAAATTAACTTCTGGTCCAACGTTTAAGTTGATAGGCTAATAGGAGGATGCCTCATGGCATCCTGTCATTGGCCCACTTGTGATGCCATGTCAAATGCCAAGTCATGCCATGTGTAAACTCACTGCTCAATCACCATCATACCATGCCATGTGTCACTTTGTGATTTCCATGTAAGAATCGTATAGGCCATGTGAAACCCTTGTAGTTGTGCCACGTGGCACCTTTTTTTCCATTTCGGTCAGTAAAAACATTTTTTGGTCAAAATTTCAAAACACTCTATTTCCCTCATCCAGAATCCATTTGAGGTTCTGTTGTGCCATTGGAATCAGCTCGATGAGATTTTCGCAACCATGCCTTCTGTGGTGAGATTTGCCGAGTTAATATTTGACATTTTTAGATCCTCCCTAATCAATAAAGGGGTTTATATTCATGTTAATGGTCAATATTCAATCCGAAATATTTCCCAAAGAAAAACTAATCCATTGTTGGATTGGAGAATATGCGGTAAGGATAAAGACTGCTCCTCCCATCCATATTCCAATTTGAATAATGTAGAATTATTAAGCTTAATCCTATCCATAAGCGATTAAGCAACCCACCATAAAAAGAGAAGATATTTCCTCATGCCAAAGGCATGGATTTGTGAAAGTTTCCTTATTATAGCAATCTCAAGCATTCATTATCAATAGTCAGTGCCATAGTCTATAGTGATCAAGTATAAATCAAATTTTCATAGCAATAGTTGTCAGAATCATGTAGCAACATGATTGTTCGTGTGGTTGAAACGCTATTTGCTCCTGTGAAGTCACAATCATCTTAGAAAGCAAGCCTCAATGATATTTTGTCATTGTGGTTATTAGCTGATCAATTTGGGGTCTAAAATGGGCCTCAAAAGGAAAATAACAAAATAATAGTTAACATAATAAAATAATATTTGTGAGTTTTGGAAGAGAGAAAAAAAACTATTTTTGATCTTCCTATTTTCAACATATCTCAAAATTTGAGAAAAACCACAAGGAGATATGTTGAAAATATGAAGAAGAAAAATAGATTTTTTATGACAGATATGCCAAGTCAACCATTATGGTTGAATCTTTTCTTGAATTTTTTTTGGTTGGCTCTTTTTATTATGAGGCCCATTTTACACCCCAAATTTCCTCTAATGTCATTTTGGATTTGTAATCCCCCTCATGGTCTAGTTGTCTTATCCACATGTTCCATAGCTAATCATTCCATATTTTTACATGTATAACTCACATTGCAATTTTCTCTCAAGTCACGTGATTGCCATCATGGAATATCCTCACCCAATGGTTGAATCTTGATTCATCATGTTTTACATAAGAACTATATCATTGTAAAGGACATATCCTTTTCCTTTGAATCTATATATGTAAATATTTTCCACCCATAGTTCATAGTCAATATCTCTTGTTATCTTATCTCATGTCTCATCCTTTGATGGTAGAACCATTAATATCATTAGCACCTGTAATGTTTCAATTGTTTTTATATGAAGTATTTCCTTAGAAGGCTTGGCTCAATTGCTTTCATGCAAAGCTTCCCATTGATTGTTCGAAGCCACAACTCAATTTAAATAAACATTCTGATGCTTCACCTTTGGTTAAGAGCACATGGATCGTATTAAATAAAAAAATTTAAGAGATCCAAATGATTTCTCAACAATTTTTGGCCCTTATGTTCTCCCCACATAACACTCTCTCAATATTCCGCTCCACTACCTTAACATAATTTGGAACTTTGAGAGAGAGGGATTCAAGCCAAGGAAAGTATACATAATTTTTGGGTGTCTATGCTTGTGCCCCATATTACAGTTGTGTATATATTTGATACATGAAGGTTTTTCTCGATAAGGCTGGCATCAAATTGGGCCTAGGAGTACTAGCTTACCATTTTTCTATGGATACCTAAGCAACAAAGGTTTCATAGACCAAGATTCTTTTGCTAAGCTTATCACATAACAACCACAATGAAAAAAGATGTTGTTAAATTCAATGAAGCATGGGATCATCAGCCTGCAGGATTCAAATGGAGAATGGTAGAAGAGAGAGAAGGAATTGATAAAATCAGATCAATAATTCATGGAAGATAAAGAAAAAACACTCATGAGACCAGTAATTGGAACAATTAATCATAATAAATTAATTAGTGTATAATTAAGCAATACAATGGTAATACATATAGGATAATTTGAATACCTAAGATAGGATTTGAATCTACCAACTTGGGCTAACTCTGGAGCTAACTCAGTGTGGGAAAATCACCACTAGAGGTTACTAATGCAAAACCGGATCACTAAAATAGTTCACAACCAATTAACTGATGAGGGTAGGGGAGAAAGTGCACCCTACTTCCCTTGAATCATGGAAATTTGCACTAGGATGATTGATAGTGATCTAACTGATGGGAATTATATCATAATTGGACTTAACTAAATACGTACTAGAGTCATCTGCTGGAGAATATTGGTGGCACTTAGAGTGGGTTCCTAAAATATAGGTATTGGTCCCTGGGAACCTAAACTCATGCAAACAGGTTTGGTAAATGGTAGATGTCACCTAGGTGTGTCATCCATGCACTAGTGGAGTGATAAATACCTCCTAATCTAGGAAAATGGACAAATAGACTATGTGGTCAAAGGGAGGATTAATAATGATCCCAACACCTCCATTAATCCTGACTTTGAACAACTTGTTCCCTAGAAACTAATATCAAAGGTCACCCATACAATCTAAATGAAACAATCTACATCTATATGGATCAATAATGCAGAGTGATAGTTCTTGTGTGCACTAGTTTCCTGGAACCGTGCATGTGAACTTTTACATATTCTTCCAATTTGATGATACATAGGAGAAGGTATGTTTCACTTTTCTCTTCTTTATGGAGGAAGAGTGACATGATCCAATCTGTTCTTCAATGAGAGAAATTGTTGATCAGACCTTACCATCATGTGGGGATTAGACAGATGCCACATTGATGTGCAAGTTGTTATGGAATTAATGTCATATATTGTATCTTCGTTACTATGCATGTGCTTCGATGTACTGACAAAATTTTTCCATTGTTGGATTTTTAAGATGAATTCCATAGTGTATGACAATAATGTACTGGATGTTTTCTTAAAGGACATAATGCAAATGGAGGCTTGGGTTTTTACATATGGAGGCTATGTTTTCTCTTTCTTTGGGCTTAGGGTCTTTTTGGTGTTAATGTTTTTTCATAGTTTTATCATTTATGTATTTCTGGTTATTGGGAAAGTTGTGCTAGGGTTTTGTTTCCAGGTGCTGGTAAAGATTATTCTTAATTTGGTCTCATAGTTGAGTCTGTATTTCCTTGATGTCCTCTCGGTTGGTATTTCTCAAGAGATGTCTTTTTTTCGGGGAGAGGTTGTTTTCTATTTTTTTTTTCAGTGGAACGATGGGGTCACTATATGTGGTAGATGAGATTAACTCTCTATAGAGACCTACAAACAAACGTTTTTGGAGAAGGCTAGATATATTCCAATCCGATGAGGAATACATGGATCTTATAAATGAATCCAAGGGTCATCAGATGCAAAGTGGAATTCTTTATGGCACCTTAGAGGAGGTTCAAGGAGTTTGAATCTCAGATATTCGAGGGAATTCGACACCTAGGCATAATGTGTCATTAGTTCCAGTTGTGGAAATCCCTCAGTATATTGTATCATCACCGCCTCATCTATCTGCTCCTTCCTGTAATGTTCTCGACCCTCCGACCAACGAAGATGACGCTACCATACCCATAACCATCCAGGTAACTAGCCCCATGAACATGTACATACATATAAACTGAAGAAAAATGCTTGGAAGTAAAAACATGCAGAGATGCGTAATTGTTTAACATACAGTTGTAATGTCCCGGTTTTGACCCCGTTACATTAGATGTATATGATGTGAATATTGTAAATGATCATGGTGTGGAGTAAAGGCCAAGGCCCCACCATTGATCGGTTATGTTATGTTTCGGATTCGAATTTGTCACCGATGGTATATCGGGGCATGCGGCATATATTATGTTTGGCATCATGTAAATATGCATCTACAATTAATAAAATGAACACAACCAGCTACGGTCGCGGCAACTAAATCGAATGGGGCATGATTTTCCCAAGGATAAGGATGTGGGGGGGGATTTGTCAATATTGAGCCAAAAAGGGAAAAACCCATGAGTCTTCTTCCTTTGTCTTATTCCAACCACTTTCATTTAAGAATCCGTGCTGGCAGTTGAGGCAGTTATTGTCGATCATGACTACCCTCTTCATGCAATTACTATCATGCATTCATAACAACTCTTGAAATGGTTCTAGAATTATCATCATTTCATTATTTCAGCCATTAGTTAGTCATGATAACACAAGCACTATCTCGGTGCATCACAACATTTGCACCTACACTTATGTATGCATATTTACAACATTTACTCAAACTTTTCATATGCATCCATTCAATGCATAACTACAAGATTTATAAAATCTCTTAATGCATATTCAATCAATGCTACCTTGTATCGATTTAGGAATACTACGCATTCAAACATACTATGGCCTAACCATGACCACCTCATATAGGATGCCCTACCATAATCAAGACCACCAGTACTCACTTTCTTTGGGTTACTAAGCTCATAACAACATATACAGGCATGTTACATTTCTATATGAATGTGGGGTAAACTTCTAAACAGCCACAGGGTGTGATACCTCTTGCCTTCAACACTCCATGTTCCACCACACTATGATAGTATGCCATCCATATGAATACATTTCAATCTAAATGCATAGTGTTCTACGATTACTGGATGTAGTTCAATGGAATCTTACCCAATCTTCTTTCAACACCTATGCAGTTATCATAACCAAATCATTACCTGCATAGCTCCCATGTACAACCTTGATGTTACCAGTTTAGTTGGTTCCTTGCAGGAGATTGCAGAATTCACTTACCAACTTTTGATCCTGGATTTGTCGCCTTATCCCTTTCTCCATAAGGTTGCTCATCACATTCATCAACATCATCAACATATTCAGCCATGCTCATGTTGTTGTTGATCTTGCCACCAATACCAACACCAATACTGACCTATCAACCACAATATTTACCATTAGTGGTTTATTGCATATGAAAAACCCCACTACTTTTACCAGTATGTAATATATTCGTGTAAAAACATATCCTCATGCTTTTTATGTACAAAACTTATAAATATAAATATAATTAGTAAGACAGGGGTTAAGGAAATTTCCCTTTTCAAGTCCCTCATCTTTACGTGGAATTCCTCTTCCACATAACAGCTGGTTCGACTTCATGGTCTTTGCTACCTCTAGGCATGCAATTCCTAGAGTTGTCCATATTCACAACAACACATTTTTTTTTTCAAACAACCACTAGTACTTTTCTGCTCCGCATTCAAACTCTGGTGATTCTCCATTGTTCCCTCCTGGATAAGCCTTCTAACGCCTATCCACATGCTCCATTCTGACTTCGGGTGTGAGAATCATACTACTTCTAAAATGATGATTTTCACCAAATTTATGCACTTTTACACACAACTATATTCTGTTCTGGAATGCCAACTTCAGCCACCTAGTATTTTCTTCCTTTTCAGCCCTGAAAATCCACTGGAAACTGTTGAAAATCTCACTGAAAAGTCGTTGAAATCCACTGAGAGATCCCGCTTGAAAACTCAAAATTTTCCTTTGTTAAATCGGGTCTCTTCCCAACTAAGCTTCCGAGGTATCGGGTCGTTAGTTGACTAAGCTTCCAACACTTCGTTGGTCCAATCAACTAATTTTCTCCGACGCTCATCGGCGGTCGATTCAACTAAATTTTTTTGATGCTCATCGGCAGTCCCATAAACTAATTTTCTCCAACGTGTCGGCTCACCGATCCTCTAAATTTTTCCGATGTTTTCTGTACATAGAAAAATTTTCGAAAATTTTTTTTCCGAAAAAAATTTCTTTTATCTTCCATCACCGCATCAGCTCCTCGATCAACTAAAATATTTCAATGTATTGGCTTCCTTCAGGAGATCTTTGCTGACACTTCGGCTCCTCTTCAACGATCAACTTCCGACGATTCCCATACTTAGAATATTTTCAGGAAAACTTTCTTTTCAGCTCCCCTTCGCGTTTTCTCCTCCACGTCGGTGCTCTCATCCTCTTCCTTCCACCGTCGTTGCGGCGCCTACCTTCTCTTCCAGCTGCTTCGTCGGCTCCGACTTCTTCTCTTTTCTTCCAACGTATCGACACCTTCATCATCTACCTTCCCATCGTTGCAGTGCCTTCAATATTTCCCACTCGCTACCGCGGCTCCAACTGCAACTTCCTTTCCCCGCTGCTCCGTAGGCTCTCCCTTCCTCTATCTTTTGTCATTGCTGATGGTCTGTATCAGATGATCTTCCGACTAACTGAGACAACGTTTTGGCGGTCTTCAGCTAAAGACTTCTGACGATTTCAACACTTACATGAAAATCTTGAATTTTCACCCACGTCAGCTCACTTATGTATTGTCTGCCGCCGTCGTTGTGGCTCAAACCTACCGACCCAGCCGACGTATCGGCTCAGAATTCCTTTATTTTTCCCCGTCTTCGGGTTTGTATCGGAGGGGCTTCAGACTGAGTTCTCCGATGATCCAACGGTCTCAACACTTAGAGAATTTTTTTTCAAAAATTTCCTCCTCGTCGGCTTATTTCGCGCAATGGCATCGGCTCTCAACACCTCTTCATTTTCGCCGTTGTGGTTCCGTCTCTAAGTTCTGTCCACTATGCATTGGGCGGACTTCTGCCTAGCTCTCCACTGCATCGGATGAGCTTCAGGCTAAGTTTTCTGACGTATTGGAGGTGCTTCAGCCTAAGCTCTCCGATGATTTTCGGACTTAGAAAATTTTTGGAATTTTCTCTTGTCATCCACAGATTTCTTCTGACTTCTTCTGGGCAGAGGGCAACTTGTGTCTGCTAGCTGATTCTTCATGGCCCATTCAGGCCCATGCTGCAACATGACCTCTGATACCACTCTGTAACGTTCTCGACCCTTCGACCGGTGAAGAGGATGCTACCATACCCATAACCACCCGAGAAACTAGCCCCATGGACATGTACATACATATAAACTAAAGAAAAATGCTTGGAAGTAAAAACATGCAGAGATGCATAATTGTTTAACATACAATGGAAACAAAACCATACATTCCAGCATTTAACGTGTTCATCACCATTCATTAAACATCAAATAGGATTGCAGAAGTAAAATAGACAAGAATACTTATCTTATAAAGAACTCGTTCCGCAACCAGCTACGTCGCTGCAAAGTTCCACCCAACCATAGGCTAGCGTGGTCCTTAATCTCTCAGCAACGCTGCCACCCCCGAGCTGGGCATGATTTCCACAAGGAATAAGGAACAAGTAGGCTTACACATAGCCAAGGATACACAATTTAGCGAAGCCAACACAATTGGGTTTATCAGGCCATCAACAAGACAACCAAGCCAACATGGTCAGGTTTATCAGGCCATCAAGGAGCTGGGAAAAGCTGAATGCTAAGCTGGTGAGCCATTGAATAGCTAAGGACACCTACACCAGAACTAACTTGACTTCTAGGACACCCACACACACCCAACACAAGGAAATTAGTCCCTTCTCTGCTACACAGTCCCTCAAGCCCTGACCTCCTTTCCAGTGATATTTAGGAGTTGTGGAGGAGAAAGACAACCCTCTAGCTCTGTTTGTGTGGTTCCCCAAACACACCAGGTTTATCAAGCAAACCAAGCCCTCATCCCCACTCCAATACAGTCTGAAGACCAACCACTGCATACACGCAGCCAAACAAACGATTCACAGCTTGGATAAGGAAAAACGATCCCTGAGTCGTTCTTGGCCCTGTCATGGCCAAAACGATTCCATAATAACCACAACAAACCAAAATGTAAATTAACCCACAAAAATTAACAACGTGGGGAAAACAACAACCCTGGTCTCAGCAATGAAGCCACGGAAAAATTACACAGCCTGAAATGGAAGAAGAAATCAGACTCTCAGCCTGTGCGTGAGGGAAACATACACACAGACCACAAATTGGTAAGGAAAATACACGCCCACAACAGGAATCATGAATGACCAAAAATGACACCCCCAACTCTCTGTGTGAGGAAAAACGATGGAGAATCCCAACCGGTGTGTGAGGAAAACAGAACATCTTTGCGTGAGGATGGCCACTTCCAGCATGTGCGTGAAGATGAGCAAGCTTGGAGAGAATGGAAGAATGTTGAATGCAGTCATGGAGAGAATGGAATACGTTGCTTCCCTGCCCACGCAAAGATGGAGAGTCTGCTAGTGGAGTGGGCGCATGGGAAGGATTGACAGTCCTGCCACCCACCACTTCTCAGCAATAACTGCCCCCAACTAACAATAAAGGTTTTAAATGTGGTAGTTGGTTGATGAGACAAGGAAAGGTGAGTGAGTCAAAAGGGTGGGTGACAACTAAATGGGTTCAACAGCTAACACCTGGCTTTTCCCATTAACCCAAGGTTAATAGTTCCCTCCCCTTATCCTTAGGAAAATCATGCCCTTTTCATCGTGGTTGCATTGACGTATCCGGTTAGGTTCATTTTAATTAAAGTGTATATTTACATGATGCCAAAACTATAAGGTGCCGGATAACACGATATACCATCGGTAAGGATTCCAATCGCCGAAACATAACACAACCAAATCGATGGTGGGGCTTTTGCCTTTAGCTCCACACCACGATTAATTACAATATATACATCATGTATCGTTTAATGCAAACGGGGTCAAAAACTGGGGTATTACACTTCCTCTCCTCAAGGGGCCTCTAGCGTAAGGGATATTTTAAAAATTATGAATCTAAAAGAATATAATATTTGGAGGAAACCTTCATTGTGAAGGAACAAGGCACTAAAGTCCATGCAACCAAAGGTTGGTTCAGGAAAAGAGGGAGCACAGGTTAATCAACTTTCGTGGTTAATGAAGTGTATGACGTTAAAATATTTAAATCTAAGGGCATGGATACATACCTTAGTCCTAGGTCGGTATATCAACATGGAGGAAATGACTACTCTCTCATCACTGGCTCTAGCATAGATGTTCTAATACTAGTCTATGTCAAAGAAAAATGTGAACGAATGGGTGGAAGAGTAGTGGTATCTAGTTCTTATTATGTTCTCCTTACTCATTTTCTAGTCAATGGACGGCACTGCTTTCAATTCAAAAAAGGGTCAGATGCTCCCTAAATCCTAAGAGGTGTTTAGATTTGTAGAGAAGGAAATATTATGCTCAAGCGATGGCATACTACTTTTGATCCAGTGAAGGAGAAACTTAAATTAAGACATCTATGAGTTTTGTTTCCTTTGTTTCCCTTGTACCTTTGAAACAAAGAGGCTTTCAAAGATGTGGCAAATGAGATAGGGAAGTGTGTTTTCTTTGGTGAAACGTGCTCACTAATTTCAAAAGAAAAAGGACTTGGATGGGCATTAGTAAAGGTGGATATTCGTCAATGAATTCTTGAAGAACTGGAGATGTGTGTCAAGGAAATAACTTTGTCAGAAAAAATAAACTATTGGGAGGTGTCATTGAAGTTCTCGGTGTGTAATCAAGCGAGGAATATAACTTCAAATTCCCTTGTAGGTTGTGAGGACCCTGCAGCAAACAAGTAATCAAAACACATGATATAGCAACAGAACTCAAAATCACTTTTATATTAATCGCAAGCCACTTCGAGGGGGCAACCTCCTTTGAGCAAGCTCAATACAAAATAACTTCACGGTGCCTTCCTTGGCCTCAACACACACTTATATATTAAAAATAGGTGCCAATACCATGGGTCAAAACCATGGGCCAATATAAACTATGGGAGCCAATACTATGGGTCAAAACCATGGGCCAATATAAACTATGGATCAACAAATACTATAGGCGGCTTACAAAGCATATGCGCCTCACAACAATAGCACAAACTATGGATCAACGATTACTATGGGACGAATTACAAAGCATATGCGTCCAACAACAATATACTAACATAGTAAAGAGAGGGATTGACATGGGTTCCTAACATCCCCTCCCCCTT
>LPNX010815520.1:7884-20862 GCA_001517045.1 Pseudotsuga menziesii | reverse complement strand
ATGATAACGATGGTGATGATGAAGGTGATGAAGATGAAGAAGATGAAGATGATGTTGATGGTGATGGTGATGGTGATGACGATGAGAAGAATGAGGATGCTGGTGATGATGATGATGATGTTCATGATGTTGATGGCGATGATGATGACTTAGCTCAAATATCCAAGAGTGGAGAACTTAGATCGTAAGAGTTTGAAGGATAATGGTCCATGCAAGGGCGTGATAGCATCAAAATTATTTTTAGTCACTAACTAAAATGTCATTAAGAGGTCATGCGTGATGGTTTGAGGAATTTTTACTATCAATGATATGTTTACAAACCTCTTGTAGGGATTAAAGAAATTCTTCCCTCTTGTGACCAGGTCTATAGCCTAAAGAACCATGCTTGATGCTTAGAACATCCAATTATGATATAACAAAGGCTTTGGTCATAAGTTGTAACACCTATTCCTCTAGGACTCATGTCTCATGCACAATGTCCTAAAAATCAATGAAGACCTTAAATTAAGGGAAATTTAATTGAACCTATGATTGCTACTTGGGAATAACTCAAATGATTCTAGTGATCATTCTTAGGAGTAGGATCCAGGGACTCTAGTGAGAATTCTTAGGAGTAGGAACCAGGGACTTATGCATTAATAGTTCATGGTAAGGATCATGGTTCATGAAAGGGCACCCATAACATCATTACTATTTATATAAGGCATTAACTAGCCTTACCATTAAGAGGTCATGCGTGTACTTGTTTAAAAAAAATTGATGATCATTTGATGCTTACAACCTTCATCTAGGGCAAAAGGAAACTATTTCCTCCGGTGATCATGTCTACAACATAGAGAACCACACCTATTGCTCAATACGTCTAATAAGGATATAACTCCGATTTTTACATCGTCTATACAAAGGGTAGGCCTTGTGGTCTAGGCCATGCTTTATGACAAAATACTAGAGACAAAGGCCCTAAGACCCGTTCCTCTATGAATCATGTATCATGTATCATGCACATGCTATTAAAAACCAATTTCAAATAAATTTTTATAAAAAAATTATTATTTGTCTCGGGCCTACAGTTGATTATGGTTCATATAGGTTTGTTTAGTTGGTGTTTTATCGATTTTTTTCAATCCACTATGAATTCACGGAGGATTGAAAAAAATCAGGCAGCATTTCGGCTTGCCTGAGACACATTTCAAAAATAAACCGGTAGCATAAACCCTACCGGTTGACATAATTTATATATATATATATATATAACAAATTGACAAAAAAATTCAATTTAACTACAAATTTTCAAAAATCCAGCAGCATTTCTGCTTGCCGGTACACATTTTAAACATGAAAATTATAAAAATATAAATTTACTAAATTTGAAAACAAAACTATAAAAACATACATTTACTAAATTTGAAAACAAAATTATAAAAATATACATTTATCAAATTTTATAAATTTATAAAAAAAAAATTTAAATTCCATTTAAATTGAAAAATGTTACCTCTTTGCTCTGACATTGTGATGAGGATGGATTGCTTTGGGGCGATGGTCATTGTTCCTCGGTCGAGTTCGCTGTCCCTCGGTCGAGCTCTGTCCCTCGGTCGAGTGATTGAAAATGACAATTGGGGCCCCCGCGGCCCCTTTTTATAATTTTTTTTGAAAAAGGTACCTCGGTCGAGGTATGTACCTCGATCGAGGTCCATACCTCAACCGAGGTCCATACCTCGGTCGAGGGCTTTATAAAACCTCGGTCGAGGTATTAATACCTCGGTCGAGGGTTTAACAAGCCCTCGACCAAGGTACATTTTTTTGTTTTTGGCAATATGCGCTTGCCAAAAAGTGTTACCCAGGTCCGTGGATTCACCCTTGTATATATCATAAACTTTAGACTTTAAGACTTCAAACCATTGCTTAACGATTTCCTTAGGATCTAAGCCAATGACCATGGCATATGAAATATGCCATGGTAATATTTTTATGTATAGAGTTGGGATTCAACTTTTAACCAAAGTTATAAACCTGCCAAGAGCAATAAAAGGATAGATTAATACTTTTAACAAAAATAAATATGTAGAACAATTATGCTAGGTTATGTACAGTCGCTGATGATCAAAATATGAAAATTTAGTGTCACTTAGATAGTCAATCTAGGTCTTAGAAATAATAAACATGGTAATTACCTCGACACTAACCTAAGACTGTAAGTCACAGTAATAACAACAAGTAGGTGTATTAATGATCAAAACATTCATCACCCCATAACAAGTCTTGTCTCTAAATGTAAGTTGCACATAAAATAAAAGAAGTGCCTTAGTTCAAACTAAACTAAGTAAGCTTGCTAGACAAGTAGAAACTTTACCTCTCGGGTAGTCACATGGGAGAACTAGTCCCGCTACTCCACCCACTTTAGTTCAAAAGACAAAGTTAAGTTAGCACCATATAAATAACACGTAAACATATGCAGAAATGAATGAAGTATATAACCAAGTAATTGCACACACACAACAATGTATAAACATAAGAATAGTTTAGTAATCATCATTACAACACCATAATGTAAAACACAATAATAATTGTAACTAAAAGTAAGAAGGTAGAACATAAGAACAACTTACAATGAAATAGTGGTACATTTAGTGTATGTTATATTTCGCAAGTCTAATAATGTCCATGCCTAGGTAGTTTAGACTAGCCTAATAATTTTTTTTATTTTCTATTTTTGGGGAAATTACATATACAATTCATAAAAATGTGGTTTTAAGACCATTCAAAGGCATCCACAATCATTTAAAAACAAACTACAAGCTCTTAACCAGTAAACATCTAAGTGTGGAAAGAAGTTATGTAGAAGCCTAATTCAAAAAAGTTGAAAGGAAACCCACAATCCAAAATGCACAATTGCAGAAGGATAAATACAAAAGGTTAATTCAAAAAAGTTGAAAGGAAACCCACAATCCACATTCCACAATTGCAGAAGGTTAATTCGAAAAGTTGAAAAGCCAACCCGTAATATGCAATCCGCAATTGAGGAAGGATTAATGTGGAAGGTTAATTCCAAAAAGTTTAAAATCCAACCCACAATCCGCAATCCACAATTGTGGAAGGATAAATGCAGAAGGTTAATTCAAAAAAGTTGAAAGGAAACTCGCAATTCATAATTCACAATTGCTAGAAGATCATTGCGGAAGGCTATTTGTAGAATGATCATTGCAAAAGGTTATTTGCATAAAGATCATTGCGGAAAGATAAATTTCATAAATATCATTGCAGAAGTATCATCGCAGAAGGTTATTTGCAGAAAGATAAATTTTGGAGTGATAATTTCAGAAGGATCATTGCGGAAGGCTATTTGCAGAAAGATAAATTTCGGAAGGATCATTGCAAAAATGGAAAGGAGATAAATGAAATGAGGATAAGTTTAGTAAACACCTTAATTTCAAAGCCTTCCTAAGAATAATTCATAAGAGTGAAACTATTGGGATGCCATGGTATCAACCAAGACTGATGGCATTGGACATAGTACATGTAAAATCATGAACATTTGGAATCTAAGACTAAAGAGGAGGATAAACAAGTTTTATATATTAATTTTGGTAAAAAAGGGTGGAATAAAGTTACATCAAGTCACCTTTCTTTTAGGTAAGGTAATTATATATAGCTACATATACCATTGTCCACCCTTAATGCTCGGAAATCAAGACTAGAGTTGATACATTATCCTTGTTGGTTTTCTAAGCTCTAATAAGTTCCATGTGTTGAAATGAGACCCAAATTTCTAAATCAAGAGAGAGATAGCTCCTCAGACAATCTTGTAAGTAAATAAACAAACATATTAGATATTGTATATTAATTGACAAATAATTATTAACAATTATGTATTTTCAAAGGCTGCATTCAACATTATAGCTAAATCATTTCATGTTAATAGGACCACAATTCCACTACATGAATCATCTATGAATGTTATTCTTTTGAATTCTAAATTATTTTATTAATGAGTATTCCGAAGTTTCTTCCATTCTATCCCTGTCTCTCAACCATTTCATACTTTTCCCCTTGATCCAACCACCAGGGATGATTTTAAGGGTGAATTTTAAGGGTTACCCCAAAAAACATGGGCGAATTTTTATATTAAAATGTTTTTATTTTATTTAATAAATTATCCCATTATTTATTTAATATATAGCTGGCCCAAGTTAATTCTCCTTCATCCCAAAAGAGGAAAAAATTGGAAAATTAATTTTAGCCCACGAAAATACTAATATTTGCCCACATTCGCCCCCGATTTCCAACCATGGAAGTCACCGATAGAAATTTCGCCCAATTTTTCTATTGTTAATCTAAAATCTAGTGTAAATCGCCCCTGGTTTTTCCTTATGGATATTTTTTTAGAGAAATTTGTCCAAATATCCTGACAGTGGGGTAGAATGGGACCAATTGTTTCCACACAATCAAGTTTCAAAGCTTAATAGGGTTTCAATCTTGGAGAATTTGGTTTCAAAGGTTATTATGGAGTTGTAAGGCTCTTGCTAAGGTTTTGTGCAGGATGTCATGCTCTAGAATTTCAGCTCTTGCAAACTCCAATCTGCAGGTATGTTTATACTTCATTATTTTGTTGGTTTTGGTTTCGTGCCATTAAGGTAGGTCAGACTTACCAGATAAACAATCACAAATGTCGGATTTACACTTCTTGGAACAAGTGAGAGGATCAATCTTCATGGTATTTAATGGTGTTCTTACCTCATTTACACTCCATCAATTTACAATTTGGATTTAATGGTTTGCTTACCTCGTTATCAGGTCAATCCATCCCACATAACCTGCCCAGATTGGCCAAATTCTGCGCCATTGCATCCCTCAAGTATTCGCTTCGGCCTGTGATGATGAAGATCTTGATCCCTCTCAGTTTTAGCTAGTTATAAAGAACCAACAGTGGATCCAGAGCAGGTGCCTTCATGTCCTCCATCCATTTTTCCAACGATGTTTTATCAATAATCTCTTCCCCTATTATCAAATTCAACAAGATCATTGGAAATTAAATTTCTAGGAAATTAAACTAAACTACCCATCTCAAATCTAATCTTAACTTTGATGGATATAATAGGTTATTAATAAAGTTTATATATTAAAGTTAAGATAGATCTAGATTATTAATAGAGTTTTTAGATTAAATTTAAGACGGATCCAAGTTATTAATTAGTAAATTGGAATTAGGATGCATCAGGTTATCAGTACTACAATTGTATTCACATATACAAATTAAAATGGATTCCAAATCCAATGACCTATCAAACTTTAGTTTACTGTCACGAAATAGAAACTATACAAAATTTCATTTTTCCCATCCTAAATCCTCTCAAATGCTTTTAAAAATTTCGTTGTGACCAGATGTAAATAGCAGAAAAATTGATGCTACTCCATGAGAACTTATCCCAGAGAAAACATTAAGGACAACTTGTCAAACTGTGAAAGCCTCCATTCTATTATTCTACTAAACATGGGGGCCACTTGAGACAGTGACTTGGGATAGCTCAAGTGGTTGTGACTGTTGTTTCTAACGTTGGATTCAAATTCCCACGAGTGAACTGGTTTTTGAATCACCATTTATCGCCACAATCAGATGTCTTATCACATGGAATGTTAATAATGACAAAGAAATACATCCTGGTAGCAAGGGGAATTCAATAAAAAAATTTAGAAGTTATAAGATAAGATAATTTTATTAATGTTCAACAAATGACCACAAATGTAGGTCATTGGGACTAAAAGGTATAATCCAGTGTAAATACAATGTAGTAGTTTAAAATCGATTCATGCGTGTAGATAATGATAACTAGTGGTTTGGTTTTTGATTGATAAATAATTATTCTTCGAAGTACACTAATTCCACATGTCTAGGGTTCAAATATTGGGGTAATTTACAAGAATTTATGTTCAAATATCAAATCAATCATAACAAGAAGAGTCTAAACAAGAGTCAGAGGTGTTAAAACTTAAAACCAATGAAATCTGAGCCACTTGCTTGAAGCAATGATCAAGAAAAATATGATAAAAGATTTCCAATAGGAACTTTTGTTAAGACTTTATGAGTAACACTATTAGGAGATGTTCCAAGGTCTCATGTAATATGTTATATCAGATATACCAATTATTTTTACTTCAAACTTTTTAAAGAAGCTAAGAAAAACAAGAAAACATGACTGTAAGTCATTTGAAATTCACTTAATCGACTAGAATTGGTTGAAGTTTTTTCACTGCACAAAAGTAAGAGTGGCTTTGTAAAGACATTTTATTTTGAAAGAGAAAATTGCTTAAATTTTGTCATGGGAACTTAAATAAGTCTGGGGCTACTTAAAATTTAATCTTGTATGTTTATCTGAAAGTTCAACGACGATTTCAAGAGAAATTTGCTATATTAAGTGAATTTCATTTCCCTGTACACAGTAGCCCCAGATAAAACATAATAGTTTTAGGCCAGCAAGTAGCAAGACATAGGTCAAATATGTATAGATTTTAATGCTAACACCTGGGATGGTTTATAAAATATTTTAGTTTTCTTGAGATTAGCTCCCAAACAGTTTACTAAGTTTAACTCTATAAATTTATACCTCATTTTGTTTATTTACATTGAGTAGTATGAAATATTAACCTCTACATACTAGCTGCTTTTCTTCTGTCAAACTAGGCTATATAAGATTACCTATATTTTGCCTTAATTTTGAATGTCAATCCAAGTTGAAATTTTTATGGCTTGTCAAAGTAGGTCGTAGAAGATTTCCTATATTTTGCCTATATTGTCAATCCAATTTTAAAATTTCTCCACATGATATGTTGGTGTTGAGTAATGTTGAATAACTTGATGTTTTGTCAAGTTGTGTACTTTTGGTTGTTCTATATTGGTCATCTATTTCGACTTCAACTTAGCTACCTTGAAGTTGAATCTTGGAAGAAGTAACAGTATTTGAAAATGTGTTATGTAGTGAGTTGGATTATGGTTCATATGATAAAGTAAAACATTGTGTTTGAACAGAGTATTTTTATCTTTTTTCATCTCTAGTGTTGGTTTTTTTGCAGGTACATTTAAGTTGACTCTTTAGTTTATGGAGGACTATCCAAATAAGCCACCAACAGTACATTTTGTTTCTAGGATGTTTCATCCAAACAACAAGATATCTTCATCCTTTTTGGAGTTCTGAATTTCAATTGTATAGCTTGGCTCCTAGCTCTCTGTTTTAGCAAACGCTATATGCTATTTTGTTTGATATTCTGTGTGGAAGTCCAAAATGGAAAGTTAAATAGGTGTACTTTTCAATTTAAACTTGCGTTGTTGTTAGCCTCATCCAAAAGAAGTTTTTTCTCTATCAGTTTTGTGGAAATCATTTTTGATCCCTGTGAATTTTTTAAGCTATTTTATTATTGGTAAGGTCTGCAGTTGCTTAAATGTATGAGTAGTGTGTTTTTGTCATGGTCCTCATTACACTTCCTTACTTGAACGGTATAGTAAAATTCATTAGTCATGTAATATCAATATGTCCATGATTATTACTTAATAATTTAAAATTTATATAAAAGTTCCCCAAAATTTATGAGTGATTTTGAGGTGTGAAACATAATCTCTCAAACTGTATGTTAGATATCATAATATTTAAACCAATTATCAGACCTCGACTCAGAATAGAATTGATTTGTCTCAAAATTTATGAGTGATTTTGAGGTGTGAAACATAATTTATTATTTATCAAACTGTATTCTAGATGTCATAAAATTTGAACCAAATATATCAGAATTGGTTGTGGATTAGGATGATTTGTCCCAAAATTATGACTCGAATTGGAGTTGGTTGCTGACTTGGTAAATGAATTGGCCGAATAAAGATATCATTAAATATTCAAATTTTAATCTCTCTTTCTCTCTCTCATATATAGATATATGATGTGGTTCACAACCCTAGAGAGGAGTTGCTACGTCCACTAGAAGAATTCAAAAGTGGCCCACTGGAATGGGCCGCACCCTGTTGGCTCTGATTATGGAGCCTGACCGGGTGGGGAATCAAGTGAGACCCTTGTATATCTATGCATAACCACCCAGGGATTTGACCTCGAGACCTTCTTTTTTTTATTTATGTTAAAGGGTCCAAATAGGCAACACCATATTGAGATGCATAAAATATAAGTTCTGATATACATAATTAAACTTATGAGACAAAATACGTAAACATAGAGGACTTAAGTGGCCTCTAGAATCGAAAATCATAATGCTGTAATAATATGTTATCAGTAAATATTGAGATCCCTATAGTTAACTTTTAGGTCCTGTTGGTTGTGAATCATTTAATTTGAAGGATAAATCTGAAGTCTGACTTGATTGGGTCTGGGAATGTAAAGTTTGCCTACTATTTGTGAATGGCTTCAACAACCACTGCCATTTGGTGTTTTAAATAAGTTGGCACCATTGAGCACCCAATAAAATTTCCATAAATATGCAACTTTCCTCTGTAAACACAGAGGTGGAATGGTTTCATGTAGGGTCCTTCCTTGGATCCTTGGGATCTCCTTAAATTTCACCAGTAAATGGTAGGAAACAAATGCAGATCAATTCCCTATTGGGATCAACCACAATTGATCTGCAAATCAGCTCCAAGCATATTTGAGCATTTGGTGAATGCTAGCAATGAGAAGTGTGTGAGGTAAAATGGAGAAGCGGGTTAAATTTATAAGCTAGGTTTAGTGTTTTGGTGGTTTTGTGTTTTTAGGGTGTTTTTTTTTACCTTTTTCAGTATTTTTGACTGATTTGGCCCATGGATAGGTGGTTATATCAATCCCACCAGACTCCCCTATCAGACTTAGGTGTCATGTTTGACTTGGATAAGTGGCCAATTTTTGTAACTTGGCCAAATCATACCAGGTCAATGCTTGATTCAACCTCTAGTTCTGACTAGTTCTGCTAAAAAACTGGGCCTACTTGCTTTAGTCGAGTTGACTCAGTCGAATAGCACTAATCTAAATTATCAAAATTTATACTGTTTCACTAAATATATGTACTTTTTGTAAAGTAGGAGTGTGTCATGTAGATTTGTTACTCGAAAAAGATGTATTCACTTTCATGTTTATTTTTATGTCTTTTTTGCATCATTGCTGTTAGATTTTTATCATATAAGCTAGCATTATGATCTTAGGATCTTTTCACTGAGAGAATAAAAAGCACAACAATAAAACATAAGCACATCACAAGAGACAAGAGATAGAAAGAGTTTTCCTCAGGGAAACCATAAAGGAGAAAACCCCGCAACTTCCTCAGAGATAGAATCAGCACCAAAACAGTAAAAGCCCAAAACAGTAAGATGATCTTCCAATAGGAGTAGTCTCTCTCTCTCACACTGAGAGAGATTCTTCTCTCACTCATGCACCCCAATGAGTGAGTGTGAGTATTGCAAGTGAGATAAATACAGAGGCTAACTCTCTATTTATATTCTTTCATTCACATGAAGTGCACTCCAACATGTCGGCCTTACTTAACAATTACTTACTAGAGCCGACATCTCTAGGAGTATCTAATAACCCTATTGCCCCACCACTTATGGGGACTTTGCCTCCTCTGACCAATAGGAGGGTAACACAATGGTGGGTACTATTGCCCCAACTTACAATGACTCACCTAGGGTCAACTTCACTATGATAGACTAATAACCGAAGGGCCCCAAAACTATGGGGACTTTAACCCTTGACCAATAGGAGGGTTACCCACAATGAGTTGACATGAATTTATCATTATAGAAACTTCCCGGGATAAACATAGGGATATGACATGACTCAAATACATTACAATACATCCCGAAATAAACATCAGGTTACAATACATAAGAAATACGGATGAATACATTCCGAAGTTACAAATACATCAATGCTCCCTCTTAACTAGGAAGGTATTCTTCTCGACATAATATATCATCACAAGTCTTCTTCTCTGTATCATTTGGATCATCATTGAGTTCTCATCATCTTCATCTTCAAGTCATCTTCATATTCAAGTCATCTTCATCATCGGATCTAGATCATCACTCGATCTGGATCATCATCATCATTGGATCTAGATCATCACTCGATCTGGATCATCACTAGGCATCATCACTAGATCTAGATCATCAACTGATCTGGATCATCATCATCACTAGATCTATATCATCGCTCGATCTGGATCATCACTGGTCATCATCACTGGATCTGGATCATCTCTGAGCATCATCATTGGATCTGGATCATCACTGGATTTGGATCATCACTACTGGATCATCATCACTAGATCTGGATCATCACTGGATCTGGATCATCACTCGATCTAGATCATCACTGGTGCTATATCTTGATTATTCTTGTCATCAGAACCTCTACAGAGCCAGTCCTTTTTCATAATGGATGTATCATCTCAGAGCTGGTCCTTTTTCATACCAGATGAGGTAGCTACTCAGAGCTAGTCCTTTTTCATACTAGATGACTCTTCGCAGAGCTAGTCCTTTTTCATACTAGATGAGGCATCACAGAGCTGGTCCTTTTTCATACCAGATGAGGCATCACAGAGGTGGTCCTTTTTCATACCAGATGTGGTAGCTACTCAGACCTATTCCTTTTTCATACTAGATGAATCTTCCTAGAGCTAGTCCTTTTTCATACTAGATGAGGCATCACAGAGCCGGTCCTTTTTCATACTAGATGAGGCATCACAGAGCTGGTCCTTTTTCATACCAGATGTGGTAGCTACTTAGAGCTAGTCCTTTTTCATACTAGATGAGCCTCCAGAGAGCCAACCTTTTTTCATGCTGGATGTGTCATCTACACAGAGCTAGACCTTTTTCATACTAAATGTGTCTTCACAGAGCCATCCCTTTTTCATGCTAGATGTGGCATCTACATAGAGCTAGTCCTTTTTCATACTAGATGTGTCTTCATAGAGCCAACCCTTTTTCATGCTGGATGTGGCATCCACATATACCTAACAATGGAAGGAACCAATCCTCTCACCATGTCATAGCCCTTACATCCGACCATGGAAGGAAACAATCCTTTCACCGTGTCAGAATGTCATTGTACTTACATCTGATCATGGAAGGAACCAATCCTCTCACCATGTCAAAATGGCATAGCACGGACACATCACTTCCTCTTGGGAGGAACCTTGATTTGGAGAACACCAAGCTTCTCCCTGAAGTACTCGAACTTCACTCTGGCCATTTCTAGCATAGAATCACATCAGGGCTGATTACGTCCAAGGATAACCTGCGAGCTTTGTCAGGACCAATTACATCCAAGGACAACCTACAGGACCGTTTATGTCTGAGAAACCTACGAGCTTTGCCAGGATTTATGCTCAGACAACCTGTCTCACCAGCTATGCTAGAACTCCCTCTTTCAAGAGATCTTGATCTGTATAAAAAACTGGAGCTTCACCGCTCCTCTTTGCATCATACCAAAATGCAAGTCATATCAATCAAATCAAATAGTAGTTTTCAAAATAAGCATACTACCTGCCAAATCACAAGTGGAAACATCTTTTGCCTCGGCTGTACTCAGCGCCATGCAGGAATCCATCCTGTCAAACCAAGAGATCACACCTGATCTCATACTGAAGTAGCACCTCGAATTTCTCTTACTATCAATGGAACTGCCTACCCAATACGAATCCACATAGTTTTTTTATTCACCTCATACTTGAGCCCATACTCAACTGTATCCTTTAGGTACTGCATGCTTTGCAACCATCAGGTGAACATGTCTCAATGTGTTCATAGTAAAGCAAATATCTAGTCTTGTATTTGTTAGGTACATTAAGGAACCAATCATCTGACGATACATCATAGCATCAACCATCTCTAATGAAGAAACAATCAATAGCTTCAAGTTTGATGCCATAGGTGTGCTCATGGCCTTGCAGTCATCATCCTAAACCTCTTCAAGATATTTACTGCATACTTCTCTTGTCCACACCTCCATGCCTAGAATGTAGTGCATCGACACATAACAGGAACATCACTGGTCTTCTGCCTTCAACCTTGAAGCAAAGGTTGGAATCCAATTTACTCTCAGTAAAGGCTAGAGTCATTAGTAATCTTCCCATCCTATCGTACCATGTCAAACGTCAATATATTCTGTAGTCACTCCCTCTGAAGCGAAGCATCATACTCCCTCTATATTCCGTACTCTATGCACTAAAAACATTCTGTACTAGAGTGACAAGTAACTTCCTATGCTACTAATGTTCTATGTATCCATCTAGGATCATTGGATACCAAGATCCTCTATCTTGAACCTTTTCAGAAATTCCTCTTGCACCCATCCGTGAGCTTGTCATCCTTTATCCACCTTGTAGCAAAGGTTCAGGTCTTCATTAAGCTCCTTATGTATGTGTTATCCCATGGGTGTTTTCTGAACTCGTACAAGGCCTTCTTTCATTTGCACACATGATTATGCATGTCATGTGACTTCACTTCCAGTGGTTGCAAATATCTCTTCTTAGTCTATGTCTTCTTTTCATGAGAAGCCTCGTGTTACGAATCTTTCTTTGTATCCCACGATGTTTCCATCTACTACATGATGGAACTACAAACTTCTCTTCAGGTCTCGATACTGCATCCTAGACATCATTCTTCTTGAACTGGTCTTCTTGGTTACTTCTTCATATATGGAAGATTCTACATCAATGATGTCACTGCACTCATCATATTATTCTTTGTCTTTGAACTGTCATCACTTGTTCTTCGGAACAAGTATTCATTCTTCTTTGCTTGTAGGCGATTATGTATACGATCACTACTAGATTTTGATCCAAAATCCGACGGTTTTTTCCGACGGCGCGTGGATTTTTTATTTTAACCGTGCCAAAAATCAGAAAGATTAATTTTTTTTTTGAAATAATGGGCATAAGCGTCGCTTAAGCGACGGCGCTAAAATTGCTATCCTCCTAAGTGTCGCTTAAGCGACGGTTTTCTTTCTA
>LPNX010815514.1:0-20969 GCA_001517045.1 Pseudotsuga menziesii | reverse complement strand
CTATCTCTACTCTTGTTGTTGTTGATGTAGAATACCCTTCTCGTTAAGGGGGAGTGTTGAAATATTGTAACTTCGAAGAATATTCTTTATGTATCTTTTTTTGTCCCCGATGGTCCAACCGGGAGAACCACTTGTATTAAATTGTACCCCGATGCTCCTAATCGGAAGAACTAATAAGAGTCATGAGGTAGTCCCCTCTAATTGTAAAGGTGGGTCATCAGCACCCTAGTGTGGTTACTTGAGCCTACATGTGTAACTCGAACCTACATGAGTTAACTTAAGCCGACATGTTGATTGAGTAAACTTTAAGTAAACGGATGAATATAAATAGAGGTGTAGTGCTCCTCATTTGTGACACACACACTCACTTGATATAGTGCACTTGTGGAGGAGAGGAGTTGCTGGAGAAGGAGGAGAATCAGGTTTTTGATCTCCTTGTTGGTTTTCCCTTTTTCCCTTTTGGGGCATCTATATTGAGGAAGCTTTTGCTGGGTTTTTCCCTTTAGGGTTTTCCCAGGATAAATATGTGTTGTTCTTGTGATACTGTTTCTTTCAGTGATCCTGCTTTATATTCTTTTATTATGAAAAATGAAATGATATACTGATGTCTTAGTAAAGCATATGAAAAATTAACACTTGAATTGTTACGCTTTGTATTATCTTGTTTGGTTTAATTATGAAAGTGATGGTATGTAAAAACCATGGGAAAGCATACGAATTCTATCGTACTATAGGTTCCCACATGTGGACTGTATATAAAAGAAATAATTGTGTCCAAGCCATAACATAGTGTTGGGCTATGACCCTCGTTGTAGAGAATCATAATGGCTGGCAACAACGCTTTGATGTTTTTATTGGAAGTATTGTGGTTAATGACAATTGTTTCCCTCATATGTAATGTATAGGGTGGCCTTATATTAAGAATAGAAATGATCTACAGGAATTAATCCCAGGCGTTACCATGTGTAAAGACTATGGGTTATTAAAAGAATTGGTTTCTGTGCATTATGTAATAGTTATGGTTCTTAATTTTTTTAAATAAAAACAGCATGGTTCCATTATTCGATTACTATTTGTAATTTTATGATATGGTTTGTTGATTTGTGTTTTGGCCTTGGGTCTAGGACATCCATGAGAATTGATGTCATGACCTTTGTTGGATATTAAGGAGTTTTAATTACTAGTTGGTTAATGTTATGTGCTTAGGGAAATTTAAATAGGACTGTGGATTATTATGTATGTAAACAAAGTTTTGATAAAGGACCACATGGACGGTGACAATGCCTCCTCTGATTATTTATAATGTTGTTTCGTTTATGTGGAGTATTTTAATATTAAGTTGTAATATGGATACCGACCTTGAAAGGTCCTTAAT
The DNA here is from genome assembly GCA_001517045.1 of Pseudotsuga menziesii. Classification (NCBI taxonomy): domain Eukaryota; kingdom Viridiplantae; phylum Streptophyta; class Pinopsida; order Pinales; family Pinaceae; genus Pseudotsuga; species Pseudotsuga menziesii. Next base: position 19,594 of record LPNX010815514.1, on the reverse strand, counting down.
TATTTGATTAGATTTGTTTTTGATATAATATTTTCTTAGTGGATTTAATTTAAATTCTAGTTTGTTTAGTAAATAGTCCTATTTAGCATTCTGGTTTATTTTACTGCTGAACTAGTTTTAATTAAAACTTGGAACAAGCCTCTATTTGGCACATGTAATATGTCAGCAGAGTACTAAAACCCAAGGAATAAATAATTACACTACTGATAACAAAACCTAGTTATAGTAAACATAAACTATATACTTGGAATAATACAAAAACAATATTAAGGATACAAACCCTATAATATACAACATATATTAAAAATTACAGCCTAGGTTTAGCATTTTAAGAATACAAACCCTAGTATATTACTAACGAGAGAATCAAACCAACAAGGTTAGTATATGAATTGAAATCATCCACCCAGTATAAGCATCAATTATTCTAGAAAAAATAGAATAGTCAGTGAAGGGTTTCATACTTGAATTTGAAGCTTTGTTAATGGCTAAACCTGCACACTCAAATAACCAGCATTAACAATTCAATGCAGATATCACCTCTGTCTGATGACCAAATCACTTGAGAACTACCATGTTCCACCCAACCATGACCCGAAACCGTTCTTAGTTTTAATCTGGATCCCCCCAAGTTGGAATACAACATGCAAGTAGCTTAGAGCTCCTAAGGTAGGGTTTCCTAACTGATATGCAGTTCTGAATCAACCCTCTTTTCCTTGCAGGAGAAAGTTCTCGAGGAAAACACTTGAGAGAAAAATAGGCAGAATAATAATTCTCCAAAGATAAAAATCAGAACCCCAAGCCTTTGCTTGGCTTGAGTCTTTATAGATATACTTTTCAGTCAAAGGGACAGTTAAATCAAGAAATCCTTGATTTCTTGAGATAACCCTTTTTAATTAATGGGGTAATTTTCGATACTTAACTTAGAAACTTTTAACTATTTCCTAGTTAAACTTTCATAGGCATTATACTATTTATTAATCCTTTAATAATAAATAATAATTGATGGAGCTTCTCTTCTTTCTTTTATTTAATTATATATTTAATCATAATTAATTATTTATACATACTATGTATAAAATACATAGTATTATAACACTTGTTGACATTTTTCTTTAGGCATCATGTACCATGATCCCTAGACTTAATGACACTTCTTCGTTAAGGTCAAGTAGATAGATGGCTTAGGGCTACTAGGGTAGGAAACTCTAAACATCCTTGCATGTTGGATTTCCATCGTACAACGTGTTAGCTCTTCAGTACTTTGATGAGAATAAAAAAACAAAATTTCATTTAATCACTTATAAATAAGTATGATGAGATCAATATTTTTCTTGAGTTGTTTTCACTTGGAAGATTAAATTTTTTTCAGTAATCCCTAGCACTTACCAGAGCCCATACTCAATGCCTATCGAAGGGAGTTACAAACATATTGCAATTCTAGAGCTTTCGCTCAACACTAAATGCTATGATATACTTGTACGATACACCTAGGGACACAATGGCCAAGGATCATATGCTCCAGAGCTTATGCTCAACATCAACATGGAAGGCTCTAGGGATTATGCCCAATACATCCAATTATCTTTTCATGTGTTCTAGAGCTTCTCTCTCAACACAATTCATCAATCACTCAAGTGTTCTAGAGCTCCTCGCTCAGCACAAAACATCTCGTCAATCATGTGCTTCATGGTCCATGCCCAACACAAACAAGCATATACATATATAATCAATAATTGGCTTACGCCCAATATATAAAATTTTTTATCATGTATGCAGTGGGGTCTGTGACCCAATATAAAATAAAACATCAAGATAATTATCATAATTAATAGGCACATGTTAGGTCTATGACACTTCTGTTTTGTTTTAATGGAGAATGGATGAATTTAGGAGTTTAAATCCCTTATCTAAGGGGTCTTGTGATGAGCAACGACCAATATACCACTTCTAACTCTTATTTGGAGTGGCTTCCGAGAGTGGTTCAACCATGTGATTTGTAAGAAAAATAAAAAGAAAGGAAATCAGAGAGCATTTAAAGGGACAACTATTGTGTAAAATGAAAGGGTTTAAGTAAATTAAGACAATCTTAAAGAAATCTGATGTGCATCTTACCCGTTTCTGATAATTGATTTCTTTACAATAAATTAGCACTTAGCCTTACAGATAATTACACCAACGAAAATTGGTGGTGGAAAATTTTCTTCGATTTATTTAATAGTTAGAAGATTTGTTTTACTTTTTGTTATAACTACCCCTTATTTAATAAAAAGAATAAAAAATTTGCATTAATAGTTAAGGGTGTCTTTTTCTATCTTGTATTGTTTAACATGAAGAGATCCAAAAACCCAAGAATAGGGTTAGTTAAAAAAATTCATCCATCTCTACTGTGAGTGGAAAAAAAAACGATAACCCTGGATTAACTGCTAGAATGCTTGGTTTAAAAAAAACAGGTTAAGGATTTAAAGGAAGCACTTAAGTAGGGACTTATTGATTACGGTTTCTCCATTACTATTATCAAACATTTACTAGAATCTTTCTTCTTCTCGGATGCAACTATAAAAGACAGGTTTCTTGCATAGTTGTGTAATGGTACATAAGTTAAGAGGCCCGAGAGTTAGTTTTTGCTAGAGTTAGTCCTAGAAGAATGTTAAAAGACAATGAAATCATTAACATTAATAAACCTAATGCAGATAAGAACCTAACAAAAAATTGGTAAGGAAAATTATGGCAAGGCATAGAGGAAATATTTCCCATTTTGGATTATTTAGAAAGCTGCCACAAAATAAGATAACCAACAGTAGAAATAGAAAATTCAATAGTATTGTTTTGCCAATTAAAAAAACCAATAATTATCTTTAAAATTTGAAAAAACAGTTAGAATTGGTGTAAAGTTAAAGTGAAATGTACACTGCATTATGTTTGAAGTTGAAGTTAAATTGGAATTATTTAATATTGTATTCATACATACACATAAAAAATAAAAATGAAGTCAATTTGAAAGTAAAGCTAAGTTAGAGTTAAAAATAAGAGTTTGTGTTTGAAGCGAAAGTGAAAGTGAAAAACTGAAGTTGGCATGAAAGTTAAAATGAATATTAAATGTTGTAATATCCCAAATCTTGATATTTTCTAATTTTATGCAAATGTACTGAAACAGTCAGCCATGCAAACTGCCATGCAAAATTCCCTATTTTATAGCTAAAATTAGGGTTAGGGTTTGTATGATAGAATGTAACACTTACTAGTGATAAGCAGGCTAGAATGCTCCTGAGAGAATATGCATGGATCAAGAGTTGAATTAGAGTTGACCTGGTACCTTCTGCTTCAAGTGATACCCCAGTAGTATGAACGCAAAATCAGCTAAGGGTGATGTTTTCAGTGAAGGAGGTGTTTGATGAAGCTGAGAATTTGTAGGATTGATAATATTCCTGTGTCGGAAAGAATTCTTGACACATGTGGAAATTATGAGGTATCTAGGAAGTCTAACGAATTGATTTGGAGGTTTACCTACTCATGCCCCATGATCCCAAAATGGCTAATAACTGTCTAGGATGAGCAAGACTGGGTCTGATAATCACTGGGTACTCTAGTATGATCCCGATGGTGAGAATGGTTCCTGGGTTTCGAAGGTAAATGGAGATCTGAAGACCTAGTGAATGATTTGGGATTTCTAGCTAAAATCCCCTTAAGGATGGACACGTTCCCTTTGCAAACATTCTCTGATGGATACTGGATAACTGTGAATAAATTGAAGAGTGGATGGTGAACCTGGATGGCTTACCTTGGATGAGACTAGGGCAGATCTCTCACTGCCAAAACCTCGTTAGTTGAAGACGTCGTCTCCAACCCCAACTGATGTGGCCACATGCTATGCTGCTACTCAAGAGCTGCAAAATCAATAATCATCAAAAAGTAAAGTCTCCTTTCACTTTATCTTCCTTTTATAAATTTCAACTACAAAAACCCTAACTTTTGACCGAATTAGGTCACTTTAATTTCTAATTTGTAGTTGACTTGTATGCATGCACATGGAGACTTAAATGGGTGCATGCATCATTAAATAATGCTTGGATGTCATGCATCATGGTGGATTTTGGCCCCGGTGTCCCTCTTTGACCTAATGGTGATATCATATTGATGCACTAGATTTTTTGTAGATGGAATTAGTCTTTAGTTGATTCCTTAACTGTCAGTAACCGCTCGAACCAACATGAATCACATAGGTTAGTGGTTTTGGTCCTCAATGCCTAATCAGATGAGTACATTGCAGTCCTCCCCACTTGAGATTGCTTGTCCTCAAGCAACTACAAACTGCGATGCTACAATACCTATTCACCTTCCCATGTGGCATCCTCTGGTGGTAGTTCTTTCCATTGAACCAAGTATTCCCTAATTACCTGGTTCCTGAGTTTCCTTTCTCTAGTCTATATGATATGTTCAGGAATCAGTATCAATAGTCCTTCATCATCTAAAGGAGGTAATTCTGTTGATGGAGCAATATGTTCCCCAAGGGTCTTTTTTAGGTTGGACACATGGAATACGTTGTGAATTTTACTTTCCTATGGTAGTTCTAGTTCATATGCCACCTCTCCCACCTTCTTGATTATTCGGTAGGGTCCATAGAAGCAAGGTTTTAACTTTTTCACTCCTTTCTTCTGAAGTGAATACTGTCTGTAATGTTGGAGCCTTAAGTACACCAAATCTCCTACCTCAAAGCTCCGCTCAACCCTGTGTTTGTCTGCATATAATTTCTGTTGATTCTGGGCTATCTATAAGTTTTCCTTCAAGATTCTAAGAATATCCTCATTGTCTTGTATCCAATCCTTTGCCTTAGGATCCCTACTGTCTCCCAATGCTAAATATGCATAGTCTAAGGCCTCGTAGCCATATAATTCCTTAAAAGGTTTCATCCTAAAAGACATGTGATAGGTAGTATTGTAGAAGTACTCTCCTAAGTGTAGCCATTTAATCCAGGATCACTACTGCCCTGTTACGTAGTTCCTCAAATATCTTTCAATCCACTTGTTGACAATTTTAGTTTGTCCATCGCTCTGGGGATGATAACTCATGCTAGTAGCCAGTTCGGTCCGTACTAATCTGAATAGTTCCTGCAAGAAGGAATCTGCGAATCTACTATCCCGATCACTAACAATGCTCTTAGGTAACCCGTATAACTTGAAGACATCCTTGAAGAATAACTCAGCTACTTGAGCTGCAAATTAATTAGATGATATAGAAAATAAATGTGAAAACTTGGTCAGTCTATCAACTACAACATATAAACAATCCCACCATTGGACCTTGGGAAATCTTGTAATGAAGTCCATGGAGAGAATTTCCCACTTTTTTATGGAATTGGTAGTGGTTGAAGCAACCTTGCTAGATGGATGTTCTCAATCTTGTTATGTTGACATATGCTACATTCCCATATATGCTGCATAACTTCCCTTCTGAGGCCCTTCCATGAGAACCTCTCTCGGATTTGTCTGTAGTTCTTCAAGAAACCCTGATGTCTTGATAATGGAGAGACATGTGCTTCCTATATGATATTTTTCCTCAAAGTGGATTCTGGGACGAGGTATATCCCATTCTTGTAATAGATGATTTCATCGACAATCCTATACCTGGCATCCTAGATTTGTCCATCCAATAATTCGCAAGCGAATTTATTATTGGATTATTCTACTAAGAGAAGTGCCCTCCAATATATGGATATACTCATGAGAGATAGTGTGGAGGGTCTCCTGGATAATGCATCAACTACTACATTATTCTTACCTTTTACATACTCGATCTCGGAATTATAGGCTTGTACTTTGCTGACACATTTCTGTTGGCGCTCATTCAGTTCCTTTTGCTCCAAGAAATAATTGAGGCTGTTATGATCTATTTTGATTTTGAACTTACTGCCCACCGGGTACTATCTGAACTTCGTGAGATCATGTAAGATGGATAGAATTTCTTTGTCATATATGGAGTAGTGGTGCTCGTAGTTATTCAGTTTAGGGATCTCAAATGCAATAGCGTCATGATTTTGCATCAATATTGCTCCTATCCCTTCCCCTGAGGAATCACATTCTACTACAAATGGTTCAGAGAAGTTTGGTAATGCTAAAACTGGAGAAGAACTCATAGTGACTTTCATCTCCTCAAAAGTTTTTTGTGCTAGTTCTATCCAGGGATGCGACACCTGTTCTTAATGGTTTTTTTGTTGAGTACTCGATAGTCGATGCACATTCATAGTGTACCATCCTTATTCTTGACTGAGACCACTGAAGATGCAAAGGGGCTAGAACTCGGCTGAATGTATCCAAGATCCAGCAATTCTTTGATCGTTTTCTTGATCTCATCCTTGTATCTTTTGGGATTCCAATAAGGAGTGGTGATGACTTCCTGGGTCCCCTCCTCTATCTCAATAATGTGTTCAAAGCCTCGGTCTGGCGGTCTACCTGATGGAAGGTAGCGAAATACCTTTTCGTGCTTGTGTAACAAGGCCTCAATGTCACTTGAGTGTTGTGTGCTAGTTTCTGGGGGTTTCCTAAAGGTGACAAAAGATTTTGTATCCCATTCTATATCATCTTGTCTGAGTACTACCTCCATTCTTTGTGATGAGACCAATTTTGGGGGATAAGTGTTCATGCCCCTCAAAACTACTTGTTTGTTGTCTGGCCCCTGGAATTCCATTTCCATTTCCTGGTAGTCTGTACTGTATTTTCGTATTGAATAAAGCCACTGAACACCCAATACTACATGAGTATATGATACATCTACTACATATAATGAATCTGCCATATGATAGTTACCTAATGTGACATTCAATTTTGAAATCCAGTAGTTGCACTCCATGCTAGATTTCTCCGCTACTGCTACAAAGAATCCTTCAAACTTCTTGGTTTGAATACCTCCCTTGGCTACCCAAGCGGAGTCAATGAAATTATGGGTTACTCCCCCATCAATCAGTACTCCTACTCTGTGACCCTGTACTACTCCTCTGACCATGAGAGTATGGAATTTTGGTACTCCAGATAATGTAGCAATGACTCCCTCTGGTGTATCACCCTAGAGTGACACTTCCTCGGCTTTCCCTAGTTCTTCTTTGGATTCCTCCTCATCATTGTCTGAATACACTTCGATGTAGTGAGCCTTCACCTTCCCTGCACACCTGTGTCCTGGAAGCCATGGTTCCTAACAAGTGAAACATAGTTTCTTCCTCCTCAAGTATTTTCCAGTGTCCTCATCTAACCATGCTTTCTTGGGAACATCCTATTGAAAAGGTTCCTTGTCCTTGTCCCTAATAGGAAAGTTGGTTTTGAGTGGGAACCTATTATTTTGGATGAATCCTATATATCTATGGCTTTGATAATGACATCTTGCAGAGTGGGGGTTTTGTAGGCTTTCAGTCATCCTCATAGTGGCTCTGTTGGGGCCTTAGTGAATAACATAGTCAACCTACTCTCTGACACATCTGTTACCATGACTGCTATCCCCTGGAATTCTAAGATGAATGCTTATGCACTGCCTATCTATTTGAGTTAAGCCAACTCCCTGAAATGTATCTCTGGATCCTTCCTATCCAACCGCTCCATGAGTGTCTGAGTGAACTCACCGTAGGAGTGTATGGTGTTGTGACCCAATGTCACCAATATGTGGTACCACCACTCGTGAGCCTCTCTGTCTAGGTGGAGTGTAGACAATTTAATGGTATCTATATATGTCATGGGATTGAGTTGGAAATACTTATGAACCTTTTGAACCCATATCCTCGTTGAACCTCCACAAGTTCCATCAAAGTTTGGGATAGTCAACCTGCCCAATGTCTTCTGCAACTCATAGTTGTGATTCAATCCCTTGTTGAAATTCCTGGGCATGTTCCTACCCTCCATGTTGCGAAAATCTAAAAAAGACATGGCAGCATGGAACTCATCCCCTAAGTTCCTGTATTCCTGTAAATAAGCCCCAAAAGTTTCACTAGGATCTACCTGCATGACTGGACCACCTACTGCATCTGCGAAGAAGTGAGGCATAGTAGGCCTATTGGAAGGTTTGCTATATATGTGCGGTATATTCTGTATATTGGTATATGCAACCTTTCTGTTACTGCTTGTATATCCTCGATCTATCGGTGAAGGAGGTGTACTGTTGTTACCTATTTCTGGTTTCACAGATAATTTGTTGATTGCATTGAGTACATATTGTTTCCCGTTGGCTAAGTATTGCAATGCAGATACTGATTTGTGAAACTCCATCTTGTCCTCCTCTTCTCCCGTTCTCTTTCCCTTGTCAGAGTGTATACCTGTTTGTTCCATGTTTGAGTTGATATCCTAAAAGTCCCATGTGTATCTACTCCTTCTTTTCCTATAGGTTATGAAAGCATTGTCTTCTGTATTCGTCTATTTCTCATTTCTTAAGCCCACAGTTGGCCAAGAAGATAGCTCTAATACCACTGTAATATCCCAAATCCTGATATTTTCTAATTCTACGCAAATATTCTGAAACAGCCGGGCATGCAAAATGCCATGCAAAATTCCCTATTTTATAGCTAAAATTATGTGACATCCCCAAACTACCTTGTTGCAGAATTAGATAAAATGGGTAAAAAAATTTCATTTTTATTTAAAGCTTTAAACAAACCATGTAATGTGCTTCTGAATTGAATGTCTGCATATATGTTTAGTAACATTTTCACAAGTAAAGCTTTATACTAACATCATTATGTAAAGAAAAGGAGCATGCTCAACATAAAAAATAATACGAAAGATGAGACAACCTTATTCACGTGGTGCACCTCGTCCATGAGGCTATGTCCACCAATTTGTTTTCTTTTATTGCTTATCGGAGAGTAATTACAACGTCATGGTACAACCATGTCCATGGTCGCTTCACTTTGCCTCAATTCTCCTCGCAGAGAGACACTTGCAAGCCCTATGGCATGTTTACACCTTCCACTCTGACTCCCCACGTGGGATGCGTTGCTTATTCAATGGAATATAAGAGCCTCACTAAGACCTGGGTCTCGTATTTTGGTGTGGAGTTATATTTACAAGTACAAAGTTCAAGGTTCATGAATAATTGTTCAAAACCTACCATTGGTACAACATTATAACATAGGGTATGTTTCTGCGGGAGGATAGAGGCAGGGCAGAGCAGACGGTAAGAGTAAGAGAAGGTCTGACCTCCCCAATTATGTTTTTTACTTGCCAATTCGAAGAAGTTCAGTGCAGAAGTCAACTTCGGCACTATGGACATTTAAGAAATCAGAGAAAGGGCTATGGATTCCATGCCCAACAAGAATCACTCATCTATGTGGGGACAATTTATAAATTAGAAGGTATCCATACCTTGTATTGGAAAAGGATATCATTATCTTTCATAGTCTATCTAACAATATTGCCATTCTCATCTTCTACAATCAAAACCTCTCATGTCTTATCCATACGACAAATCATCAGCATCTTGAGTTTTGACATTGGTCCATCATATAAATTCCTTAGTTGCATAAGTTGAGAACCTATCCCATCAACCATGCCTGAAATTAATGGAACCTGCATGGGAAAGAAATTGATAAGCCACTTTAATATTTTTGAAATATCACAACAAATAAAATAATCAAACTTTTATCAATGTTTTCATACAATTTAAGATCATATAATTAGATAATCATTAGTGAAGTACTTAACCATTAGAAACTATAAACTATCAATATTCAATACAAGTAAACATTTGGAACCAAGAACCCCAATCTAATCCAAATAAATTATAAATCAATGATAGATATAATGAAAATACAAAATAAGTCCCTTAGCTGAGGACAAGCTAAGGGAGTTCGTCCCAAGCATTTGCTATGAGTGGAACAAACAAGAACCATATATTATTGCATGGACACCTATATTATGATGTATATGTTAAGCAATAAAAAAGAGCACTAAGAGGTCAATGAATTAAATAGTCCTATGGATGCTTGACAGCATAGAACAAATAAAATTGACAATACTACTTAAAAGAACCATACAAAATTTAATGTTCTTTACAAATCAGAATTTTCTTGAGATAAAGAAGAACATAGGACATGGATTATAACATGGTAGTAAAAAGTAGCAAATATGATTTACCTGGAGGCCCATAACATTGGCAGCTGCAGCAAGATTGTCAGAAGAACGGTGTGCTTCAAAAAGTTCTGAAACCAAGGCATTCCAACAATCTAGGAAAACCTGTAGCAAAACCAGAATAATCAGAAGAAACCCATCTTTTTTACCATGCAGTATTGAAGAAGAAAAAACTAATTCACATAAAAAAACTACCTTGAAAACTTCTGTATCATCAACATAAGAAATGTTGATTAAGTATTGAAGACCCATAAGTAGTGCTGCCCAATTTTCAGGCATAGTTTCAAGTATGTGAATGTGTGACTGCAGTGAAACAATCAAAGTTACAAATACTATTGCAAGAAGCAATGACACCATTACAAATACTTTGAGTCATGATGTCGACTATTAGTTTCAATATTTTAGAGAATATTACAAGGATTTCAAGTCCAACATAAATAATTAATATTGTGATTGAACTCATAACCATGCATCACAAAAATAAATGAAGATGTCCAAATAGGTAAGATGATCCTTTACTGTAAAGTGATAAAAACCTTACCTTGTAAAATGAGGTGAATAAGAGTGCCAAGTTAGGATTTAACAGTTAGGCATAAATTACTTTAATACCCAATGAGATCAATCTAACCTCAAAATTCCCTATATAAAACATAAGTTTAATGAAATAATGTGTTCTGCAACGAAGTACTTCCAAGTTTTTAAAATGTAAAATACCAACAATAAAATCTGTGAGATCTTTTTAATTTTAATTTTGCATAAGATATTTTATCTAAAATATATTTGGAAGAAGAGCACTAGTAGTGTGGTTATAAGCTCTACAATTGGTTTAGAAATCAAGTTGTATAAAAACATTGTTCTGTAGGGTCTCTATTAGATAGAACTCTATGGACTGTACTTCTAACTTCATAAATTTATTACTCAATCCTATTATATTGTTTTGAAATAACTTTACTATTAAAGACTATTCAGTTGTTCAGATATAACTTTGCTAATAAAGTCTTTTCTGTTGCTTTTCATCTGCACTTGATTCAATCAATGATGCAATTGCCTAGTCTTTCTACTAGAAGCACTAGTCACTAGATGTTAATCTTATCCATTGTGTTTACAATGTCACACATCGTTTATTAGTCCAAGAGGCATAATTTGATGATGCAGATGTAGTTTCAAAGAAGGTCCAAGAATAAGATAACTTTTGTTCACTCCAATTTTTGCTCTGATTTTTACCTATAATTTCCCCTGTTTTTGTTATTTTCAAAATACTAATAGCATGAGATTTGAAATCACAAGTCATCAGGCAATCCCTATTCTTCCATCCCTTTTCATAGTCAAAGTAAAATAACCATATCAAAATATTTTACAGAGTCTACAAAGCAACAATCCTTACCTCTATGCATTTTCAAATGTTATCGAATATTGTTATCTTGGGCTTGAGTTATGGGCTAATGTTATCCAAGATGAGAAATTAGTTTAAACAAGTGAATTGGACTACCATTTTTCCCAAATAATGGAAGAATGCATGCAACTGATAGTGGATGAGGGTTAAATTCATATCAGTTTTGAAAAAGAATTGTATGATAGAAGCATACATACACCTAAACATATTAAGGTCCCCACCCATATTAGAAAAAGTCATCCCAATCATACTCTACATTGCCTTGTAGAATTCACAAGGAAATCCATCAATTCTAGGGGACTTCCCATTTTGCATTGAGGAAAGGGCAGCAAAGAACTCTTCCTTCATGAAATATCTGTCCAAATTATATTGGTCACCAGTAGAAATATTATTAGGGACCACCCTAAAGTAACCATGAATCCAGCATGCGGTAAGACGAATATATATTCTAAAAATGCTCACTACACATGCCTTGGTTGGATTCTCCTCAAGAGATCCATCATCTCGGTGTAAACCTATCACCCTGTCAGCCACCACCTTCTTCAAGAAATCAAAGAACTTAGAGCCTTCATCTCCCTCTTGAATCTACTATAGTTGGGAAGAAAACCCTCTGGTAGTTGGGAAAGCACCACCAACTCTATCGAAGTTACATTCTCCTGAATAAGAATATTATGCAAATCCTCCTCAACTAGGGTACGGATCTTCTCTAGCTTGTGTTTGACCTTATTTATACCAATCCATACTCCTTGTTTTCTAGGGTGGCCTAGTAATAAGTTATAACTAGGTTATCTTACATTAATTGTAGGGAGGTTGTTGTATAAAAAATAGGCTGACCTAGCTGTTAAGGCATGGGTGGAAGCCTACATGTGTAAAGTCTGTCACCAAAACATAGGTATACCTAATATTATAAATTTATATGTTTTTCTTTTTCTTTTGAAAGTATCCACTATTTTCTCTCTTTTTTTATTCCTTTTAATGAGGTCCTCTAAAATACCAAAGGTACATTTCACTATTTCATTTTTTACATTGATTGTTTTATGTTGGGCTGTAATAATTAATGGACATACCCTCTTATCAGTAGCTTCTCAATCAAAGCACCTTAAGCTCTCATACGTGCCTTCCTTGATTTGGAACTATACCTTACACGGATTTGGTTTTAATCTATATTCATATCGAGAGTCCAAAGAAAAGACTGCGTTTTTTCCACATCTATTGTATGGATTTGGTAGCTTCCTTCTTCCTTGTTTTCTAGCATTTCTTCTAGAGAGTCATGAGTGCTGCAATTATTTGTTTCACATGAAGACTATTTTTTTTCTATTAACATTTATAATATCACTGTAGAGTAGGAAGTCTTATTTGTTCATGTTCCTTCAAAGTGTCTTTCATATTAAAATTTTAACATGTTGGGGAACATCACACTTATTATCGTATTTCTTCATAGTGAGGACCTTTTTCTATTGTTGAGAATTACTATGTAGTACATGTCTTGATGGAGGGATTCTAAGTTCCTTGACACTTCCCAGTTTATTGTTAAGAAATTATATTAAGATTCCATTTTTATATACTTGGGATCCAAATTTCCTTCTGAATGTAGAATGTTTGATGACCTAGGTAGGAGCATTTAATATTCTTGGTTCCACTTGCTAAGATATCTGGATTAGGAATCTTGGGCATTGTCATCACTCAAGGATATTTCCCTCGCAGCAATGAAATGTTTTTCCCAGCTGCTTACAATATGACAAACATTAGCAACAGTTTGTACTTTTAACTTACTTGCAATTGTGGAAGAGTGTAATCCTCCAAAGAAGTAGAACCACCGGATGTTTAATTGTATAATCATTCATATAAACACATTTGGAACTTTCTCTTTTTCTTTCCCATTTTTCATCATCCAAGTTGATTTGTTAGTTACACGGTCATCAAGAAAATAAATACAGTAGTTCAATCATCTTAAACCACTGTTTGGAGCATATATATATTTGAAGGAAAACAACCCAATGGACTGAAATCCCTCAAAACTATGGCCCCTCCCTCTAGAATGTTTTATTAGTGAAGTTCAGGTCATGGGTATTAAGCCAGCACAAATTACAAATTAACTGCCCACATCCTACATCAATGATATAGCACAAAGCCCAACAAGGCACGTATTTTGGTGACATCTTATAAGGCACATTCCCAAAAAGAGATGGCCCAGCTGCAAGCCACAACCACATATCTCATGCAAGGGAGGAGAAAGCCTACCATGATTTGAACTTGGGTCTTCTTCACAGCAACCACACAAAGTAGCCACCAGACAACAGCTTGATGGACATGTATATGTGTGCTTGTGTGTGTATGTGTGATGCAAGGTAGGAATCCACACTATGTAGCTGGAGAACACATGTGTCCTCAAAATTTGAGGACACCCAATGTGCATTGAGGACTGGGACTAACTCATGCCATTGATGCAAAAGGGAATATAACCTTCAACAATTATATTGCTTATCACTTAGGGATTAGAATCTTACTGTACCTCAGAGCAAATAGGTCAACAAAACAATGGAGATCAACTTGTAGTCCAGGATTCAACCCAGAGAGGATAGTTTACTTGAAATTTGTCATTGGAGATGTGAAGTGTAGCCATGAGGGCTAAAACATGTGCTACCTACAATATTCCAAGTGACATATTGAAGCACATGTTGAACAATAGAGTCACAGTTAAACAGAGGGCACAAGCATATAGATCTGAGATACTGAGATGAATTCAATGAGATCCCCTTAGCTTCCCGGTTCAAAATACACAATTTATTGAATGTGTCCTCATCAGAAAGTTTGCACAAAAAGTAAAATGTAATTCCTCTAAGCCCAAGAGTCTTCATTTTTTATCCATATTCATTATTGTTGTTCATGAAAAAAAATTAAAGTCTCTTTGGGGTTCAGGTTGATTTTTACAATTTTCTGTCCCTAATTTAGCAGGGGATCTGCATGGGGTATTATAGGGTGACAGAGCCATGTTTGAAGATAATGCTTGGAGACATAAATGCCAAATTTTTCCCTCAAGGGGTGTCTCCTTGTGTTCAATTGGATTCTTTTTGTCTCCACCTTCTTGAGCATTTTGATCAAACATGCCCATTGAGTTAAAGCAAGGAAGAAGTTTGTCTTGAGGTATTGAGCTCTTTGTCAATGTAATTCATCTTGTTTTCTAGCCTTTGGTGATATTCCCCAAAATTATTAGAGTGGAGGGCTTTCCTTTCCATGGTAGCATAAATATACTCTTTGTTGTCCCAGAATAACTCTAATAGGTGCTGGGCCTTTGTGTCCCTACCCTGGGTTTGACTAGGATCTTTCACAAACGTGCTAACATACTCTTGGAGAGATTCTGCCATCACTGAATCCCTATTAGCATTGAAAATATTCTCTAGGTCCTTCAGTTCCTTCAAGGTGTTCCTGGAATGCCTTTCTTCATGGTTAGAAATAAATTCAGAGAGCTCTCTACAGAATTTTGCACGGGAAGAGTTGTCTGAAGCTAGATTCATACCTTTTTCCTTTACTATTGGTGTTTTCATGTTTCTCATTTCATAGCATAATGAAGAGTAGTTTGTTGAGTTCTCTTACTAAGTTGTCCACATCTTCCACCTTTCTCCCTGTCAAGGTTATTCTCTGAACTGAATTCCTCCTCTGGCTTGATGGGTACAAGCAAGACCGATACTCAAAGGTTTCAATAGCAGAAACAGTGTATTCCCTACAAACTCAGAGATCTTCCAAAAACAGTTACCTTTCACAATGGTAAGATGAAAAGTTCGACTCCAAACAATTTCCATTAAAACCCCTCTAGATCTCCTTTTTTGTTTCTTTCTTCTACTTAGGGATTTCGATTAATGATACAAAATAGTACAAAATATCTCCTAAGGGAGGACTGTTTGGGTACTTGACCTAGACTGTGGGCCTTTTAGTGTGCAAAAACATGTATTATTGAGATGGATTTGAAGCAGCATCAAACTAAAGATGATGATAGCATGAGTTCCAACCATTGAAAAGAAATAGATAGACACATCAGAGTTGTAACACTATCTAACAACATGAACATGGTTGACATAAATGCCAAATGTTCCCCTCAAGGGGTGTCTCCTTGTGCTCAATTGGATTCTTTTTGTCTCCACCTTCTTGAGCATTTTGATGAAACATGCCCATTGAGATGAAGTAAGGAAGAAGTTTGTCTTGAGGTATTAAGCTCTTCATCAATGTAATTCATCTTGTTTTCTAGCCTTTGCTGATATTCCCCCAAATTCTCAGAGTGGAGGGATTTTCTTTCCATGGTAGCAACAATATACTCTTTGTTGTCCCAGAATAACTCCAATAGGTGCTGGGCCTTTGTGTCCCTACCCCAGGTTTGAATAGGATCCTTCACAAAGGTGCTAACATACTGTTGGAGAGCTTCGTCCATCACTGAATCCCTCTTAGCATTGACAATATTCTCTAGGTTCTTCAGTTCCTTCAGGGTGTTCCTAGAATGCTTTTCTTTATGCTTAGAAATAAAACCAGAGATCTCTATATAGAATTTTGCATGGGAAGACCTATCTGAAGCTAGATTCATACCTATTTCCTTTGTTGTTTGTGTTTTCATGTTCCTCCTTTCACATCATAATGAAGAGTAGTTTGTTGAGTTCTCTTACTAAGTTGTCCACATCTTCCACCTTTCTCCATGTCAGGGTTATTCTCTTAAATGAATTACTCCTCTCGCTTGATGGGTACAAGCAACCCCAATACTCAAAGGTTTTAGCAGCAGCAACAGTGTATTCCCTACAGAATCAGAGCTCTTTCAAAAACAGTTACCTTTCACAATGGTAAGATGAAAAGTTGCACTCTAAACAATTGCCATTAAAACCCCTCTAGATCTCCTTTTTTGTTTCTTTATTCTACTTCGGGATTTCGATTAATGATAAAAAATAGTACAAAATCTCTCCTAAGGGAGGACTATTTGGGTACTTGACCTGGACTGTGGGCCTTTCAGTGTGCAAAAACATGTATTATTGAGATGGATTTGAAGCAACATCAAACTAAAGCTGATGATAGCATGACTTCCAACCATTGAAAAGAAACAGATAGACACATCATAGTTGTAACTAATGTCTAACAAAATGAACATGGTTGACATAAATGCCACATGTTCCCCTCAAGGGGTGTCTCCTTGTGCTTAATTGGATTCTTTTTGTCTCCACCTTCTTGAGCATATTGATGAAACATGCTCATTGAGCTGAAGCAAGGAAGAAGTTTGTCTTGAGGAATTGAGCTCTTTGTCAATGTAATTCATCTTGTTTTCTAGCCTTTTGTGATATTCCTCCAAATTATCAGAGTGGAGGGATTTCGTTTCCATGGTAGCAGCAATATACTATTTGTTGTCCCAGAATAAATCCAATAGGTGCTGGGCCTTTGTGTCCCTACCCCGATTTTGATTAGGATCCTTCACAAACGTGCTAACATACTCTTGGAGAGATTTGTCCATCACTGAATCCCTCTTAGCATTGAAAATATTCTCTAGGTCCTTCGGTTCCTTTAGGGTGTTCCTAGAATGCCTTTCTTTATGCTTAGAAAAAAAACTAGAGAGCTATCTACATAATTTTGCATTGGAAGAGCCGTCTGAAGCTAGATTCATACATTTTTCCTTTGCTATTGATGTTTTCATGTTTCTCCTTTGACAGCATAATGAAGAGTAGTTTGTTGAGTTCTCTTACTAAGTTGTCCATGTCTTCCACCTTTCTCCCTGTCAGGGTTATTCTCTGAACTGAATTCCTCCTCTGGCTTGATGGGTACAAGCAACCCTGATACTCAAAGATTTCAGCAGCAGCAACAGTGCATTCTCTACAGACTCAAAGCTCTTCCAAAAACAATTACCTTTCACAATGGTAAGATGAAAATTTGGACTCCAAACAATTTCCATTAAAACCCCTCTAGATCTCCTTTTTTGTTTCTTTGCCATTAGGGATAGATAAATTAAATTTAAGGAGGATTAGTTTGGAATGTCAGATAGGTATTCTATTCTATGAGGATTTCGGTAGCACCCAGGGTCCTCTGTTTTTTGTACTGAAGACAAAGAAAACTTATAGGAAAAATCATGTGTTTACTGATGCTTTACCTGATGTTTATAAGATCATAATAAAACGGTCATTTCCAAGGAGCACAATTCTTATGGCAGAACATCACTGGGAAAGGTTGTGGACATGACACGTCACAAAACTTGTTACCCTACTCATTACCCTACAAGAATTGGGGTTAGTACCAGAGTGACTGCTCTCAAAGCTAACTGAATTGAAGATAAGGAACCAGGGGAATCCTCCAAAATTGTTGGACGTCCCTCAAGCAGCAAGTCACTATTTCCAAATTCAATATCAAATATTCCTAAACTAGGTGCTTCCAGCTCATCAAAATTGAAGAATATATGTAAGGTACAGCCAAATTTTTCTACATCAGGGTAGCCAAGTTCAACTCACAATCTCTCTATTGGGTTGGGTCAGATTGGGCATGTTAGAGCGACATTGCATAAGGGAGAACTGACCAATAATAGTAGACTTGGTCTATTAGAAACATCGAATTTGACAAGCTCTAAAGGATCAACCTCTGATGTGGACTTTCTTCAGGAAACACCAACTTCTTCTATGAGCAGCCGAAGCCTCTCTCATGGTGGTTCTAAGTGTGGGAAGGAGAGATAAAAGACTTGTTCCTAGAAGGTTTCTAAATAGACAGAGAAGTTGGAATGACATGGAGTTATTGAATGTAAACAATGGTTTGTTAGATTTCATGTACGGGGAACAAAGACATAATTGGACTAGCATAGAGGATCCCCAATACTTTCTCCTATTAAAACCCCTGAATCTCAGCTTCTAGATATAACTCAACTGAAATGTACATTAAAAACTCCATTGACAGACATATTTAGAATGAACAACTCAGTGAGGAGTTCATGATAATGTAACCAAACCTCACTGGTATAATACCTGAGATTGGCTTCCAAACATTGACATATGATCATTTAAAGGGGGCTAAATTCCAAAACTATACATCCTCTCACCACTATAACCTACCCAAAGTAGCCTCGATCTCTAAAGAAATCCCATACAATCCAAAATATTCAAATTCACAAGTTCACTCAATCTTGGATCTAGGAATGAAAACACTGGCCAGAATCTTTGCTAAAAATGCATTTCCAGATGAGAGGACAATAAATCTAAGGTTTCGGTTTGGTTTTACACCCGTCCAATGCTTAGGCAATATAAGGGATATAATAGTGTTAAGTCTTTTTGTTCAAAAATAAAGGAAACATTTTCAAGTCGTATAATTAAATTTGATTAGAAGGAATGCCTCCCTACTACGGTAAACAATGATAGACATGGATCATCATTAATGTTAATATAATTACAAGTGAATTTGTGCAGCTTGTAACTCTTCATTACATAGTTAAGTACAAGTCAGTGGTGACCATGTTTTTATGATGCAGCTACAATTTAAGAAAATGGTATCCTAGTTACTAGGAAGTCAGGAGGGACACGTGCTGTGTGTGCCAAGAAATACACTTCTTTCACTTTGATGTGTTGATCAATTCTCCAAATCACTTAAGCATGATATCAGCTTAGTTCATGGATGATACCTTCAGCATAGTTCATGGATGATATCATACACAAGCTAATAAAAATATCCTCCACCCATTAGGTTTAGGTGGTCCAATCAACCACCTCTTAGAATTCTCATCAATATGACTTAGACACTTTCTTTAAGCTATCACGATGCCATTAAATTACTATAGGCTGATAATCCAAAAAGACCAGCTAAGCATAATTGGCTTGTTCATCCTTTACCTAAACCCGATGGAAACATGAAAGCATTGATAAGTTGTGCTAGAAATTCCATTTCCCCTAGTAACATCACCGATAAATTTGAAATTCCCTTGATCCCTCCTTTGTCGGACCTCTACACATCATCGACATGGGGCACTTCTTCCAACTAATTAACCTACTAGTGGGTCTGCTGTTATACAGCTGATTGGCACCTCTCCGTCCGAGTGCTGACATCCCTCAGGTTGGCACACAAAAGGACACTTATGGATTGAGGTTTGCCCAGTTTCATT
>LPNX010815486.1:411632-514001 GCA_001517045.1 Pseudotsuga menziesii | reverse complement strand
AAGAGAGTGGTATTCCAAGATGGATGCCTTCCTTCTCTCGCAAAACTTTCAGCGATGTAGATCAGATCCAAATGTGTATTTACAGCAGCATGATGATCATATTCTTATTATTGTTTTATATGTTGATGACTTACTGATCACAGGTAGCACAATTGCCTCCATTTCAGCCATCAAAACTGCTCTCCACAATGCCTTTGAAATGAGCGATTTGGGGTTTCTAAAACAATTTTTGGGGCTCGAAATCGAGCAAAATTCTGATGGGATTATGGTCACTTAGTCAAAATACATTTCAGACCTATTAGTCAAGTTTAACATGGCTGAATGTAGGCCTATACCATTCTCTTTCCTTTCAGGGATCATCCTTGAAGAAGGAAAAAGCACACCTCCCATGGACTGCACTATCTATCGACAGCTAATTGGTAGCTTGTTGTACTTGACACATTCAAGGCCTGATATTTGTTATGCCGTGAATGCTGTATCAAGATACATGCAGCAGCCTCATGATCTTCATTGGAAGGCAGCCAAGCGGATCCTCCAGTACATTCATGGAACCAGGACCTACGGCATTCACTATGCTGCAGATTCCGAGCTAGAGCTGGTTGGATACACAGATTCCGATTGGGCAGGTGATTCTATTGATCGGAAGTCAACTTCTGGATATGTATTCATGTTTGGTGGTGGCCCTATTTTCTGGTCAAGCAAAAAGCAGGCTGCCATAGCACTATCTTCAGCAGAGGCCGAGTATCGAGGAGCGGTGAATGCTTACATCCAAGCAGTTTGGTGGCAAGGCATTCTTTCAGAGTTTGATCTTGGTAGTACTTTGTCCACTGTTCTCTTCTGTGACAACCAGAGTGCTATTAAGATATCCACGGATCCAGTTACCAGGAAGAGGACCAAACATGTAGATATTCACATGCACTACATCAGGGAGCTAGTGCATGACAGGACCATCGTTCTGCAATACTGCCCGACTGATGAGCAGATTGCAGACATCTTCACCAAGAGCTTTTCAGAAAAGAAGTTCACTTACCTCCATTCACTGTTGGGGGTGAGTTCATCAGGGTGATCCAGACTACTTTCAGTGTTCAGCTTGAGGGGGGGTTTTGTTCCCACTGGGTTTTCCCTCTTTTCCTCACTTAGTTTGTTTTGAGCATTGTTCCAGTTGCTTTATTGTACATGGTGACCTATGGCCTTTGTTGCCAGGGCCCTAGCATTTTTATGTTTTCTAACTCTTCCTGAGTATAGCTTAAGGGGGGGTGTTGGAGACATTTACCATCATACACACTCTTTAGTCAAATTGGCCTAGTTAAACCACTATCCTAAGTTTAATTGACATCAAGGAGCATTAATTACCATCATCCCAGTCACTCCCACGCCTACCTACAGTCAAGGAGGCTAACTTAGCCTTTCCTACAGTCAAGGAGGATAACTGGAGCACTCCAGGGGTGATCTAGTTGACATTCATGCACCTAATTGCTAACTGGGGGTTACTTTCAGTTCAACCAATCAGTTACAGTCAGTTAAGGTGCCTCCATGCATTAAATATATTATTTAATCATTATTTATTGATTATTTTATTATTATTTAATGAACTGGAGTGAACTAGGCGCCTTCACCAACTTCTGATGGTCAGTTCAGCTTCAGTTAACCTCATCAAGGTTTATTGGAGTCATGCAGTAATAACACTTGATGGTTGGTTGCTATGACATGTGTTTGATCTCCTTCAGTTGAGATTAAGTCATTTATTGCACTCCAACTTCAGTTAGGAATTGGTGAGTCAATTAAGGTTTTTTGTCAAGTGGTTAACTGAGTGGTATTGCATGGCAAAGAGTCAGTTAAGCTAGACTCATGCATGGGAATTCGAATTGTCCTTTAGTTATTCGAATTCTTCATTGAGTTAAGCTATGGCTCATGCATGGGAATTGTAATCCTTTATTGTTTATATAATATACAGAGAGGAAACCTATTTGGTTCCTGAAAATTTCCAATTCATGAGTAATTGTTAATAATTCTTTGATGAGATTGAATCTTAGTTCCTAGATCAATGTGCAAGAATTAATAGACCCTGTGTACCCGAACATGGTATCAGAGTGTTTATGAAGAGCCGCTTTTGGTTTTGATCAAGATATGGAACCAATGTTGCCGAAACTTTGAAAAGGTTTCTGGTTATGTATTTTCTATGCATTTTGGCCTATTGTATCTATTCCATTGCGTCCAGAGTGCCATTTCAATTGGGAAATAGTTTTCGTTTCATCAAAAACTGTTTCTGTTTGTTCCAGAAACACCCATTTTGGCAAATCTGAAGGTATAATGTTACAGTGACGGATTTTTTTTTTAAATCTCTCATATTTTATTAATTTCATTATTAGATCTTTACTATTTTAGTCTTGGATTGTTGCCTTCCTTGGATGTGTATGCTCTTTTCCGTGCACCTTGCGCGACCGCAGTGAATCAGAAACAGTAAGGGAAATTTTTTTTTCTTGTCGTTTCGGCTACGTATGCTCTTTGCCATGCACCTTGTGCCATCACGGCAAATAAAAAACTACAAGAAAACTTGAAAATGTAGACTTTCTGGTTAAGCTAATGAAGATCTAACCCCATTGTGTGGAAAAAGGTTTTTTTGTTTTTGTTTTTCATTTTTTCTGTGACTTGCAGGAAAAAAAAGGCAAGCACGGAGAACAAGAAAGAAGAGTAAAAAAAAAAAAAAACCCTTCCTCTTTCCATTCTTTTACATGTATTTTAAACTTATCCCACTTGGCCCAAAGTTGCTTTATTCCTTAATTGGTCTTGAGTTCAAGTCTTATTAAACTACTTTTTAGTGCATGCAATTTATTTTTCAAGTTACTTTATTGTAAAAGTGCATCTCACATAATTAAAATAAAATAAAAAGTGAGTCACTTAAGTCTTTTAATTTATTGTCGCATTATTTAAAAATAACATTATTGTAAAAGTGAACATCACTTTTTTTTTCAGATGGAAAGATCCACGGGAAACCCAGTAATACTTCCCCACATTAGTGGATGGTATAGGTGGTAAACTGCCAGCTATCCTCGCAGAAGGCCTAACCCCAAAGGACTGAAGGCTCGAACCCGTGACCTCTCCCCGAACCGAGAGAGTGTGCACATGTCTTACCAATTGAGCTAACCCTTGGGGTTAAAAGTGAACATCACTTATTCTACAAAAGTGATTCACTTAAAAGCAACTTTATTGTAAAGTGATTGTCAAAGGTTGATCTTGGGAAAAGGGGGGTTGGTTTTTTTAGTTGGACAAGTTAATATCTGCCATGTCACTATTGGGGACATCTTCAACGTTTTCTTTGATCAAGCATAACTTCATCATTCAGAATTAGTTTTCAGTGCCATTTTTTTTAAAACCCCATATTTTTTTGAGCTCTTTGCATCCACATAGTTAGTTTCTATTTTTTCAGCCATTATTTTATAGTATGGCCGCCCTTTGTGATATTATACTTATAAGTTCTAATTATTTCTCATGAAAATATCGTATGGAGGATGTTCTGCAAAGTAGGGGACTTTTCAGGATAACCTCAGGGAAAGAAACAGAACCCATTGATGATGATAAGAAAATTAAATGAGCAAATAGATGTGATGAAGCTCGCGGATTGATTGGGATGTCAATCTCTACTAATTTGTGATTCCACATATCTAGAATTGATGAACCTGATATAGCTTGGGAAAAGTTGGAATCTGTGTTTGGTAAACATAATGAAATTTGGAGTCATCAACTTGAGAATGAGTTGATTTCCTTGAATCCAAATGATTTTTCATGCATTTAAGATTATTTATCTAAGTATAATACTCTTAGACTCTTATGTGCAAAATACAAGATTAAGAAAGAAGACAAACAATGTATTTATCATATTCTTTCCAAACTTGGACCTGCATATTCTGTTTTTGTATCTACATTCTACTCCATGAAAGAATCCTTGACTACAGCTAGCTATCAAGAGTCTAGTCTTGAATCTTTTTGTGATTCCTTAATTAGAGAGCAAGATAAGCTCATTCATCTTGGAATAATTAATAATGCAGATACATCTAGGAAAGCCTTATTGTCCCAACAGAAAGAAAAGTCCAAGCCTCCCAAGAAATAGTTTTTTCACAATAATAAGCCAAACAACAAGGGTCCCAAACCCTCTCAGTCAACTCCTTCTTTAAAAAATAACAAAGGATCCAAGCCAAAAGGAAAGAAGACTGAGCGTCATTGCAATTTTTGTGGGAAATATAATCATGATGAATCTAAGTGTTTCAAGAAGATGGCAGCCTTGGAAGTAGCAATGAAGAAGCACCACATCAGCCTAGATTTGTCTTTAAAATATACCTCTCATGGACATGCACTTTGTGCTTCTGGTTACTCTTATATTGCATCTTCTTCTTCTACTTCAAATGAATAACTCATTGATTCTGGAGAATCTTATCTTATGGCTAAGGATCAAGCCATCTTTTCTACTATGCATGAATGTAACTCCAAACAAATATTTGTTGGTTATGATAGATCTCTAAGTGTTGTAGGATCTGGACTAGTTCCAGTAGAAAATGGTCATTTCAGTGATGTACTATGTGTTCCAAAAATTTCCTGCAATTTGTTATTAGTCTATCAAATTACTCATTTGGGTTAAGGTAAAACTGTGACATTTACACCTCACCAAGTTGTAATCAAGGATATTAAAAATACTCAAAATGTCTTTGCTACTGGAACTGTTGATGATATTACCAGGTTGTACAAATTTATCAACTTTGGCTCATCACCTTTTCCTTCAGTTTTTATTGCTCATAGTGATAACTTGAGCAAACATTAGCATGAGCGATTTGGTCACTTAATTATCGCTCATTGCAACAACTATGTAAAGACTATATGGCGACTGGTCTTCCAATGGTATCTTGCAAGGATGGTGTTTGTTTCAGTTGTGTACTCAGAAAACATCATTGGGACAGTTTTGACAAACGTTCCTCTTCGCATGCCTCAGTTCCCTTGGAACTTGTGCATAGCAACTTGTGTGGCCCTCTTCCATTTGCATCCTTTTCTAGTTTCAAATTTTTATTAACTTTCATTGATGACTACTCCAGATGCACTTGGGTTTACTTTGTAAAACTTAAGAGCGGAGTATTTAACATGTTCTTGACCTATAAGGCCCTTGTTGAAAAACAATCTGGTCATCAAATTATTAAGTTAAGATCTAACAATGGAGGAGAATATGTTAACAACAAGTTCACTACTTTTTGCACTGAACAAGGAATCCAACAATAGCACACTGTTCCATATACACCACAACAAAATGGTGTAGCTGAATGGAAGAACCACACTTTAAAAGAAATGGGTAATTGTATGATCCAATTTAAGGGACTAAGTCTTCCGAATATTGGGCTGAGGCCATAAATTATGCAAATTACATAGTTAATCGCACATCCACTAAAGTTTTACAAGGTATAACACCGGAAGAAGCATGGAGTAAAATTAAACCAGATGTAAGTCACTTTCGTGTGTTTGTTTGTGAAGCATGGGCTCACATTCCGGATGAAAAACAGAAAGCATTGCAGCCTAAAAGTGAAAAGTGCATATTTGTTGGATATTCTAAAGATGTAAAAGGTTATAGACTTCTTGATCTCCATTCACATGATATAATCATTAGAAGAGATGTTAAATTTGATGAAAATATCTTGGCCTGCGAGCCTAACTTGGCGGGTGTGCCATCTTTGGCCTACAAGCCTAATTCGGTGATTGTGTCTTCTTCTTCTTCTTCCAACTTGCTTGAAAGGTTTCCAACTCTAGTTTCTGTAGATGACAGTGATGATGAAAATCCACCTTCGCCTACTCACGTTCCTCCAATTGCTCCAGCACCAATAATTCCTCGATGGGTCCATTCAACATGTGAAGCAGCTGGTGATCTTTGTCGGTGATCCTAGAGATCAACGTCGAACACGTTCTCAGTTTCAGCGAGCCTCTTCTCTTTTGGCTCAAGTTTCTGAGAATCATGATCCAGAAACTTTTGTATAAGCTTCAGGAAATCCAGATTGGGATGTAGCAAAAGAATATCATTCCTTAATGGCGAACGATACTTGGGATCTTGTTCCTCTTCCACAAGGAAGAAAACTTGTTAGATGTAAATGGGTCTACAGAACTAAGTATGCATTAGATGGAAGTATTGAAAGACTTAAAGCAAGGTTAGTTGCCAAAGGTTTTTCCCAAGTTGAAGGGATTGACTACAATGAAACCTTTGCTCCTGTCGCAAAAATGAATTCCATCTGCCTTGTTCTTTCCCTTGTAGCCTTACATAACTGGGAAGTCCATCAAATGGATGTCAAGTCTGCCCTTTTACATGGTGATTTACAGGAGGAAATTTACATGGAACAACCTCCTGGATATGTTCAGGAAAACTCTAGCCTTGTCTATCTCCTTAAGAAATCCTTATATGGCCTTAAGAAATCTCCTAGAGCTTGGTATGCCAAAATGGATAACTTTCTCCTTGACACTAGTTTTTCTAGATGCCATTCTCACCCCAATGTCTATACCAGGAAAGTAGGAAACCATCTCATCATACTTGTTCTTTATGTTGATGATCTTATCCTTACTGGTAGTGACCCTAAACTTATAACCCATGTGAAATCCAGTCTTAAGCAAAATTTTGAAATGTCAGACTTAGGACATTTGCATTATTTTCTTGGTCTCCAAGTCTTGCAAACCAAAGAAGGAATCTTTCTTTCCTAGTCTAAGTATGCTTGTGACCTTCTTCGTTGCTTCCACATGGAACATTGTAAACCAGCCCCTTATCCCTTCCAATCTAGAGTCAAACTTTCTACCACTTGTACTTCCCCTAAAGTAGTTGCCACCTTGTATTGTTAGCTTGTTGGTAGTCTTTTATACTTGACTCATTCCCATCCTTACCTTTCCTTTGTTGTTGGTCATGTTGTCCATTATATGCAAACTCCTCATGAAATTCAATGTAAAGCAGCAAAAAGAATACTTCGATATATTCGAGGTACAATTAAGTTTGGGATTCATTACAGTATAGGGGGGAAACCTTTGTTGGTTGGTTTCACTGATTCAGATTGGGTTGGTGATCCTGATGATCGAAAGTCTACTGCAGGTTATGTTTTTAGTCTGGGATCTAGACTTGTCACTTGGGCTTGTAAGAAACAACAAGCTCTTGCTCTTTCTTCAGCAGAAGCAAAATATTGAGCCGTAGTTAATGCTAGTCAAGAAGCTTTATGGCTTCAACACATCCTTTCAGAGTTTGGATTTGAGCAACAACAGCCTACTCCACTTTAGTGTGACAATCAAAGTGCCATCAATCTTTCCAAAGATCTAGTTCTACATCGGTGCAACAAACACATTGAGCTACACATGCACTTCATTAGAAATCTTGTTCATGATCGTGTTATTGAAGTGCTCTATTGCCCTACAAATGATTAAGTTGGAGACATCTTCACCAAGTCTCTTACAGAAGCGAAGTTTTCTAAACTTTATTCTATGTTAGGAGTTCAAGAATGTGTCCTTAAGGGGGGATAGGTTCTAATGCCTCCTTCCTTCTCCTAATAGTGTTGTTGCATCTGCAACATTTTTTCCAAAATTCTGAAAATTTTGGGACCCTCCCTTACTTTGAATTAGTCAGTTCTTTTCTTGATTTCAGCCTATTGATTTTGGCCTTGGGGATTTTTGAAGCGTCTTCTCAAAATTGGGTTGCTATCAATCGATTGGTTTCTCCTCATTTAAATGATTAAGGAATCCCATCTTTAGTTGAGCTCCTTGTCGACTTGCAAAATCTTTCAAATCCTTCTTGTATCGGGCGTTGCTCCGTTTGACGAGCCCGCCGTTGCGGGTGTTTTTCAACTCTTGATCGTTTTGGTCGCACCGTCGTTGCGGGTGATTTTCTTCTATGGATTGCCTTTTCCACGCCGACTGTTGTGGAGGTTGTTTACTTTGTTTTACTGTTGCGGGTGGTTGCCGTGTCCGTTATGTTTCTGGTTTTTTTTTTTTTTTTATTCCGCGTCGGGAGAGGTTGAATACTTCTGTGGCCGATGTTGAAGCCCGGGTTGTGGTTCTGAGCGCCACCGTTGCGGATCAATGTAGAATTCGACTTACCTTAATGCTCCGATGTGTGTTTGTTGTCGCCAACTTTGTGGCGGAGCGCTGGGCTATCTTTACTCCTCCGTTGCGGATGGCATCATGTTCCGAGCATCCGTCGTTGCGGAGGGGTCCAGGCTCTTAGCCGTCCGACCAAGGTATTCACCGGCGCCCGATGTATGGTTCTCGTTCATGCGTTACATGTAGCCGTTTGGGCGTTTTTATATTGGGGGTGGTCCGCCGTTGCGGAGGGACTGAAGCTCTAGTCGCCCGACGCTGCTTTTGTTTCGCACCCGATTTAATTGCTCGCACGTGTGGCGTTTTTATATATATGGTGCGACAGTTTGGGGTTTGTATCATTTTTTATTATCGAACACTGCCGCAGTGAGTTGAGCTGTTGTGCTTCGAAAGCAGAGAAGGTATAGCTGTCACTATACCAGTTTCCAGGTGGCAAGGGCAGAATTCCAACCGTCGTCGGCTTGGTCATTTCGTCGGTTTGCCAGGTAGGTGCATCTCGTTTTCTTTTCCCATTTCATTGAGCGATTTTGTGTTGCTACCGTGCTTTGGGGTCCCGGCGTTGTTTCCCGCATCCAGCTAGGATTTAGGCTTGTTAAGTGGGTTATATCTTGACCTAGGGTGTGGGGGGGACATTTTAATCTTTTAAGTCGATTTCCTTCCGTCTGTTAGTCGTTTCTAGCACGAGAGGGTTTGAAAGGTTTTAGGCGCAGGCGGCCATTACGCCGTCTGCGCCAGACCTCGCTGCTCAGCCGCGATGGGTAGAGGATTGCGTTTGTGGAGGCTTGTTTAGGGTTCTGTTTTGGCAGGCTATGGTCGCATTGGTACATCCCTGGAATGGTGAACCATAGATGTTTCACCTTCGAAGTTATGCGCCGTATCGGGAGGGATTTTTTATGAAGCCTGCGATTTGCTTGGCCGGGAGGAATAGGGTTTGAAGGGGTTTTACGGTCGGCAGTGTCGCCTGGCGGCCTGCGTTGATGGTGCCTTTTTCGCAGCCCCCTTTTTGCTTTTGGTCGCCTAAAACCCTAGGGGGGTCGAAGGGATATGCCGCCGGTTACACCGTGTTTGTTGAGGATAGCATGGATCGTGTTTGATGAGGATACCCTGTGCAGAAGTGCGGTCACTGCCCGCCGAGGAGGGTGAAATGGGCTATCAGCCTATTGTTTTTTTGTTTTTTTTGGCTACCAGTCGCATGCGTCTCTTTTGCAATTTGTCTGCTAGGATGTAGGGGTGAAGTGTTGGCTGGCTTAAGCTTGATGCTCTTTGCGTATGATAGGAAATAGAATGATAATTGCATGCTGCACCTGCATATAGTTTGCATATCTTGCTTCAATGTATCAATATCATGAGAAAATGGCAGGTCACATAGTAATGTAGATTTCATGCTAACAATAGGGTGACTGATAAACTTGTTGCATATAGGATAGATCATAATATGTTTCATTCATAAGGCATTGTAAGGTTGATTAATGTACGTATTAATTGCATGGGATAACAGCACGCTGCACAAAATTGCATGCTAGTCCGGTTACTCAGTAGAAGAGACCTATATTTGATTTTATTGAATGATCACAATTATGATACACTTGAGGAAGGACAAATTGATGCACATTGTATGGAAAGTTGAATTATTTAATGTTAAAATGATTACATATGGCAGGACGGATTCACAATGTCCAGAAGGCAAAAGAAGAAAGCCCCAGCTGTGGAAGAAGTATCAGTACCCGAAGCAGAAATAAAAACTGAGTACATCTATGAGGATACCCAATGTGTCACGGGGGTGGAACCTGAATATAAATGGGGAGAAATACACAGGCTGATTTCCCGCAGAGAAGTTCCAGACATGGGTCTTGAGGAAGCACCCATTTACGCAAACATAGAGAAATCTGCTATTATGAAGGTCGCCACCAGGCCTGAGCTGTTTCCATGCTCCGAAGTGATGAAATGGATCCTGCCACACACCAACCATGACACAATGCTTATGTGTAATGTTGAAGGTCAGGGCTATGCTGCATTTAGCCCTGGATATGTGGCCTTAGCTTACCATTTTCCTGAACCTCAGGTATTCTTGTCTAATGAGTGGTTGGACAACCTCAGAATGGATTTAGTAGAAACCATGAGGAGAATGCTATTACCAGGGAAGCTCTATAGACATAGAGCAACTGAATATTATGAAACGGTCAGCCTTAGAGCCCCTTACAGATTCATAGCTCTAATGCTGAATAGGATTTTCGGGAGGGAAAATGGCAGGTTATTCAAATTTGAGTGGATACCTCTGATTTTCTATGTGGCAACAGAAGGAACAGTTTTCAATTGGGCCAGCCTGGTATCGAGTAGTCTCTCCTCTTGTGTAGCTGCAGCAAAAGGAGGAGAAGCCCGGAAAAGATCTGAGTTTTATATGAGCTCGATTCTGATAGATTGCATACTCTGTAACCAGCCTTTCCCAGGCCTCCAGTGTGTATGGGATAGGGACAGAATGCCTATTTACTCAGCTTACAAGCCATTATGGGCCCATATATACCACAGCCACTACCAAGAAGTATGTGAGCAATTTATTATGCCCTTATACAAGCTCATCTTTAGGGGAGGATGTGATTGTATGTCTGAGGATGCCATGCAGGTGATTGAAGAGTATGGAGATTATTTCCTGACCAAAAATGGCATGTATATCAGGATGTATGGAGGATCAAAGACACCCCTTCTACTGCCAAAGTTTGCCACGGACTATATAGTCCACAAAGATGCAGTAAGACAAGTGTTTATTGACGGTGTTGGTCACTTCTTGTTTCAGAAAAAGAAGGCTGCATGCCTATCCACCTCTACCATTTAATCTACTAGGTAGCTGCAGTTTCGCTAATGTGAAGCAGGCTGTAGAATTTGTAGAGGAACTAGGGAAGTTCCACTTTGGCGAGATGACTTTCAGACAAAATGACACTCATAGCAAAGTAGCAGAACACTGCAGGAAACATAAAGTATATTTCGAATACAACCATCATTACGATAAAGACGAATCAGTCTATAGGAATGCCCCTAACATGGCAGCACTCAGGAAAAGATTCAAGCTGAAGAACCCCACCAAGGGTGGGAAAGGATCTGAACAAGATAAAGCCGAGCAAGCTAAGGCTGAAGAAGCAGCCAAGAGAATAAGAGAGGAAGCTCGGAGGCTGGAAGAGGAGGCTGCAGAGTGGATGCGAAAGGGAGAAGAAGACAAGAGGAAAGCTGCCCAGGAAGCAGCTAAACGAGCCAATGAAGCAGCCAGAGAAACAGAAGAAGCTGCTAAGCAAGCAGCCGAAGAAGCCCAGAGAAAGCTAGACGAAGAACTGCATGAGCAGGAGGCCAAGCAGGTAAAGTTGACGCAGCAGGAAGCTCCCAAAACATCATCAGGGCTGAGTCATGGAGAGGAAAACCCTGAGGTGCAGATCCCTCAAGTGCCCACTACCATCGAAGCGGCTGCCCCTATGATTCAGCTGGTACCCTCCGTGCAGGAAAAAGGTGAGGAAGTCCCAGATTTCAGCACCGTATATTATGATAGGGCTACTAAGAGGATAATGAGGAGAACAGAAAGGAAGTTAGGGGCAGAAGAAATGGCCAGCAAAATGATAACACATAAGGTTATGATGGTGGGAACAGATGTAGATCCAAGGTTTACCATAAGGGCCGGGACAGCAGCAATACATGCTTCAGAGGATAACATAGATAGAATGATGATTGAAATAGAGTCATCCAAGAAGACCTCCTCTCAGCTTAAGGACACCCTGAGAAAAGAAAGGGAAGAAGGAAATAGACTTAAGAGAAAATATGAACATGTGCTGAGAGAAATGGAGGCCACAAAGAGTGAAATCTATGCCATCCAGGTAGAAGCACAGGCCAAAGAAACAGTTCATGAGGCTCTGGAAAGTGCACAACAGGAAATCCAAGACTTTAAGAATGAAAAGGAGCAGTTGAAGGCAAATATAGAAGACCTAGAAGCGCAGCAGTCCATCATCTATGAGTCCAATTCTGCATACGTTAAAGGACTGAAAGAGCAGCTGGAAGCAGCAAAGGAACAGCAGGTTGATCTACATCCAGTTAAAGAACACATCTTGGCCCAGAAAGCTAAAGTGCTACACCTGCAAACTGTCCTAGAAGAAGAAAGATGCCAGGTCCTCCAGATTGATAGCCGACTTGAAGAAATCTTGGAAACAGCTTCTTATTTTGTTGACAGGTCCCAAGACATCCTCGAAGTATTAACTACAAGGATATCGAGGGTAGAGAATGAAGAGGGATTCCCAGCCGAGCTACCATCCAAGGATAAACAATCCCTTAAGCGGGACCACGATCTAATAGAATTTGCCATCAATACTGCAGAAGACTTCCAGAAGACAGTCAAGAAGACCAAAGGAGTCTGCGCAGAATTCTACAGAAGAGCCCTGGTTACCTACAACAGATGTCAAGTAGAAGCCGAGCAGAGGCTATATGAGTTCCCTGATCATGATGCATTTGTAGAAATGTTGCAGAAAGGACAGTAAGAGGAAGAAGCCAGAGTACAATGCATCAAAGCTATTGATGACCAAATCCTAAGAAATGAAATAGGCCATACAGCCATCAGCGTGCAGCTCTTAGAAGAACAGGTGCGATTGAACACAGCCCGGGTGGAGGCCATTAGAAACCAGGCTGAAAAGTTCGAGCTAAACATTCATTTTTTAGAGCCGAGCTCGTTTGAAGATCTTGCTGCTGAAACAACAGCGTGGAAGAAATTTTTGGGAAACCAAGCGGAACCCTCCTCAAAAGAGGACCAGTCAACCTTGTTGTAATTTAATATGTTTGTAAAAGGTTTTTTTTTGAAAAAGATGAAACGTTGGGAAGACAAAAGGGTTGGGAAACCCAAAGGTCACTTTGGGCAGCCCAACCAATTTTTTCTTTTGTATAAAAATAGGAAACGTAGAGGAAAGAAGGGATTTTTCCTAGTAAAAACTGGATGACATATTGTAAGAAGAACGAATTCCTTTTGCAATAAAAGATTTTAGTTTGCCTGTTGGAGAAAGGGTGGTGAAGTTTCCAAATGTTGTATCATGGGTGGCAGGAAGATGAACTACTTTGTTTTCAGCTTGTGTCCATGAATCGTGAGATCGTTCTAACTTTATGGCCTATGTCTTGTTGAATGATTTTTGATTTAATTTGTGGAAAATTCACCTGGAGTAATGTATGTGGCTCATATAACAATTGGCTATCTGGTTGTTAGAATATTTCTCATTCATGTGTTGTAAACTTAAATATCAGCTATCTGGAAATTTGTTTATCATACATGAAAATAACACGTTACTCACAAATAATTATTCTTTGGCTCCCCGGGGATAGATAGTTAGTTGTTTTTTCTTCATGGTTGCATATGTGGTCTAGGTGTTTTCGAACCTAAGACAAGTGGTAAGAACCTGCGCAGCACATTGTGTAGTTCCTCGCATCTTTATCACCCTGCATGATTAAGATAGGCATGTGCATTGCATATATTAAGTCGAAAATACAAATTCCGGTGGACCGGGCCGCAGCCGGTAAACCCTTGTATTACTTTGACCTACGGTAGCCGGACCGTAAACCGGACGGATTCCCTATTCCAAACAGTCAACGGGCTAGTTGGAAACGTTGCTTGGGGAGAATCCCTTACTGTTGCCGCCTGCGATTTTTCGGGCATCAACAAGTGTCACTTTTGTAAATCCTTCAATCATATCCCAAGTTGTTCTAAAGGGTAGATGTTAGGATATTTAGACACTTAGGAGTTAGTTAAGATCAACTTGTGTAATATATCCGTTAGGTAAAGTGTGTTTCTTTAGTATGAATTAGTATGCATTTGTAAATATTCTAATCTAACGGTCATGATATGGTCTAGACATAAAGTGATTCGACGGTTCAACTTCTCTTAGATCATACCTACCATTGATCCGTGGATTAACACCCGATTGGTCCATGATCTCTATTTAAAGAGCATGGAGGGTCCTTGGCTAGTTGATCAATTATGAGAAGCTCATGTAACTTTCTTTATTTTGCATAATAAATTGCTCCAAGTATCTATTTGGTTGGGGCCATGGATTGTTTCCCTCTCGAGGGTTTTAACCACATGACAAACATCGGTGTGTTGATATGTGATCTATTTGTGTGAAGCGGTTCCTCAAGGTGTTCAGTCTTTTGTGAGTACCCTGTGTACTTGCACAGACAAAGCCAATCCTAAAGACCAGTACTCTTGGGCTAGGATATGTGTTGAAGTAGATCTGAAGCTGGCCTTCCAGAATCTATTAAGCTAACAGTGGGAGATTGGAAACACTTCCAGAAATTGGATTATGAGCAGTTTCCTTTCAAATGTAGACATTGCTATGACTATGGGCACTTCCAGAAGAATCGTCCAAAACTTCCTCAAACACAGGCAGAAAAGAAAGCTGAAGAGGGGTGGAAACAAGACAAACAAACAAAGGAAAATCCCAAACCCTCATAGAGAAGAGAGGGGAGAAACCCTAATCCAGCATTTCCTAAAAAGGAAGACACAATCCAGAAATCTCAATCAGAAGCAGGAAACACATTAGCTGCTCTGGAAGGTTCATCAAAAGAAACAAATCCGGATGCAGAAACAATACTGGTAGAAGTAGAATTGGGGAAGGTCCCCACTCCAACAATCTCAAGGGTAGAAGGAAAAGGTTTTCCCAAAAAAAGTAAGCACAATCTATAGGAAGCCATAGCACATTTCGAACCACAATATCTAGAAACAGAGGAGGATATGCCAGAAGAAGAGGAAGGAGAAATTGGCACACCTCAAGATTCACAGAAAAATACAAGAAGAGGAAGGAAATCGAACAAGGAATGTAGAGAGGAAGCCACCTACAAAGATAAACTACTAGGATCTCAAATAATGCTTGACGAAATGTTGAATCCAATATTTACAAGACAAAAAGGCCAGGCCTCCAAAGGGGTTGGCCATATTCCAAAAGGTAAGTAATGAAAGTTGTCTCCTAGAATTGTAGGGGATTAGGGAGAAAAAAAAGTTGAAGCAATGAAAGATTTAATGTGCATTTCCACTCCCAAAGTCTTGCCAATCTAAGAGACCAAACTTGAGGAATCTGAGTTCCTCCAAGCTAGCCAATATTTTTGGAAAAATGGTGACGGTGCAGCAGTGAGTGCTAGGGGGGCCTTAGGAGGGCTGGGAACTTTATGGAACTCGATCAAATTTGACCTAGTCCATTCCTCTTCCTACACAAAAAAAGAGTGTTGATAGAGTGTCTAGGAAACCCTAAGCTCTCTTCATCCTGAGAATTTGTTGTAGCTGCAACAATTTCCCAAAATTCCAAAAAATTTTAGGACCCTCCTTTCGCTTGGATTAGCTTGATTCCCTTCTGTGAGTTGATCTAAGAATGATTTATCAGAATGATTGAAGTGATTTAATGCTTGTTTGATTCTTTCTCTGATGCTTGTCTGATGTTGATCTGTCTTTGAATGCAATTTCAGCATGCTTGCATTGGAAGTTTTTATGATTTTTCCCCACCGTTGCGGATGCCAAACCGTTAACTCCTCCGATTCTTGATTGCTTACCTATCCCCGCTTATGTATCCTTGGCGACCACGTGAGCTTCGAGCTTCCGTCATTGCGGCTGTGAAAGCTATTTTGTTTCCGCCGTTGAAGACTGTCAATGTCATTAACCTTCCAATGCCTAGCCGTTTGTTTGAATCAGGCTTTACGCTTTGCGGATGGATCTAAGGTTTGGTCTTCCACCGTTGCGGAAGGAATTGCACTTTCGGCTTCCGATCCAAATTGCCTCCGGTGTCCGATCTCATAAGCTTTTCTCGCCACGCATGTTTCCGTGAATGGATTAAAGCTTTGGCCGTCCGCCGTTGTGGAAGGAAGTTTGCTTTCAACTTCTGACCCAAAGTGGTCCGCCCTCCGATGTGTGTGACAAGGGGTGGAAGGCTCAGCGCTTTGGTCTTCCGCCGTTGCGGAAGGAGGTACATTTTTGCTTCCGATTCAGAGTTGGATCTCATCCGATCTTTTACTTTTCCCACCTCACGTGTGGCTCATATGCATATATACGGGGTCGAAACGTTGGATTTTTCAATTGTTATTTTCGACTGCTATGTCTGTCGCTATCTTGCTATCTCTCGCTTCCACCCGCTCGGTCCCCATTTGGTACACAGTCCAGGTGTCTTCACCATAAGGCTTGGCAGGCTTCTCTACGTCGGTTACGCGCGTTGCCAGGTAGGCTCGTTGATACCCTACCCCGTTCTGTTTGAGGTTTTGATTGATGTTTGCTACGGTTGGGTGTTTTACTAAGACTGTTTCCCCTCAACCCCATTTACATGCGTATATAGAGGGGGGATGTATAGCATAACCGAGAGTACGAAAGTTTCACCTGCGGCTAGGTTACTGCAGTCGTTAATTTTTTCCACCCTGTGATTGCACCTATGTATTGGGGAATCTCTTGTGAATTTACCGTTCGCGGTTGGGGGCGGTTTTTAACCCATGGAATAATTATTTTGGCCTGCGGCCTTTTGTTTGCAAACCTTGCACGTAGTGAATGGAGCTTTGGTGCAGATGGTCGTTACGCCGTCTGCACCAAACTGCCCCGGGTGGTGGTAATGGTGAGGAGGGGAGAGTTTTGGTGTGTTGTTCTTGTAGTATCCGCTGGTTCCCATTGTCGTTGTGGCCCTCCTTCTACCCGCATCCTCGGATAGCTACAGTTTTCCACGCCGTTCTGCAACCCTAGCCTGTTGAAAAGGATATGCAGCGGTTTTTTTTGTTTGATAACCCTAAGCGCATGGGCATAAGCACCGTTGAAGTCGCGCGTAGCTTTCCCCTGTTTGTCCTGCGTAGCGAAGCGATATGTTACCCGTAGAGAGCAGAGATTTTCTTCATGTTAATGTAGATTTTATTCCTGCTAAGCTATATTGTTAAATTGCTTGGTATTGGAAAACATAGGCAACTCACACAGTCGTCCTGCATATAATTACTTCCAACCATCTCCTTTGTTTTCTATACATAGACTAAATCACTAAGCACTGCACCTTGTATTTTAATGGTTCTAACAGTCAGGACATTTTTAGGCTGTACCTGCATGCATTTGCTTCACTGCTTGCTATCACATTGAACACAGGAAAATGGCACATTGCATATTGATGTAGATTTACTGCTGTCTAGAATATGGTTGATAGAATGGTTTAATATCATACAACAATGTTTTGCATCATGCTAGATATAGACAAGGTCACTGAACATTGTGCATTTGGTTGTAATAGTCCTGTTAGTCAGGCCAGTTCAGGCTATGCAGGATTATATCTTAGCTTCATTGACTAGTTGTTGTCATGGTACACATAGAAAGAGTAAACTGCTGCACAGTGTCTTGTAAATGCCTGCAACTTGAATTGCTTAATGTCACAATGTTATACATGGCAGGAAGAACTCACAATGTACAAGAGACAAAGGAAGAAGGCCCCTACGGTCGAAGAAGAACCAGAAGTGGAAGTCGTGACCAAGACAGAATGTATATATGAGGACATGAAGTGCATTGCTGGCATTGAACCTGAATATCAGTGGGGTGAAATATATAGGCTGATCACCCGCAGAGAGATCCCTGATATAGGATTGGAGGAAGAGTCTATCTATGATAACATTGAAAGATCTGCAATAATGAAGGTCGCCACCAGACCTGAGATTTTCCCTTGTTCTGAAGTTATAGGGTGGATTCTTCCTTGGGAAGATGTCACCACAATGATTCTTGAAGATGTGAACAAACAGGGCTATGCTGCTTATAGCCCTGGAAATGTAGCTCTGGCCTACCACCTGCCAGAAGCCCAAGTCTTTTTATCTGACGATTGGCTGGACAGCATTAGAATGGATCTGATAGAAACATTTAAAAGGATGATGTTTCCAGGAAAGCATTACAGACACAGACCAACAGGGGACTATGATACAACTAGTCTAAGGGTCCCGTACAGATTCATAGCCCTAATGCTCAACAGGATTTTTGGAAGAGCTCATGGCAGGCTCTTCAAGCTAGAATGGATCCCGATCATCTTTCATGTGGCAACCCAGGGGACAATTTTTAACTGGGCCAACCTGGTCTCAAACAGTCTCTCTGTTTGCTTGGCTTCAGCCTTGGGAGGAGAGGCCCAAAAAAGGTCTGAATTTTATATGTGTTCAATACTGATAGACTGCATATTGTGCAACCAGCCCTTCCTTGGTCTCAGGTGCATCTGGGACAGGGAAAGAGTGCCTATCTATATTGCTTACAAACCTTTGTGGGCGCATCAATATCACAGCCACTACAGAGAATTCTGCGAACATTTCCTTATGCCCCTATGCACACTCATCTTTCTGAATGAGTGTGATTGTATGTCGGAGGAGGCCATGCAAGTGATAGAAGAATATGCAGACTATTATTTAACTGAAAATGGCATGTACTTCAGAATGTTTGGAGGTTCGAGAGCACCTTCCCTACTGCCCAAGTACACAACCGATTACATTATCCACAAGGAGGCAGTTAGACAAGTGTTCAGAGATGGAATAGGAAGTTTTCTGTTTGAACACAAGAAGACTGCGTACCCTCCTTTTCCATTTAAGCTGGGAAGCTACAGATCCGCTAAGGTGAAGCAGGCTGAGGAATTCGTAGAAGAATTGGAAAGATTTCATTTTGGCGAGATGCCATATCATAGGAGTGACTCACAAGGTAAAGTGGCGGAGCATTGTAAAGAACAAAAAGTACATTTCGAGTATACTCACCATTTCGATAGGGAGGAATCTGTCTTTCGAAATGCCCCAAACATGACAGCCCTAAGAAGAAGGTTCAAGCCAAAGATCACCACTAAAGGTGGGAAAGGGGCTGAGCAAGCCAAAGCTGAAGAAGAGTCCAAGAGGAGATAGGAGGAGGCCCAGAGGCTAGCACAGGAAGCTGCAGGGTCGTTGCACAGTGAGGAGGAAGAAAAAAGAAAAGCTGCCCAAGAAGCAGCTGATAAAGCACAGGAAGCAGCTAGAGAAGCAGAAGAAGACCAGAGAAGGCTTGAAGAAGAGTTGAAGAAACAGGAAGCAAAAAGGCTGAAACTGACCCAAATAGAAATAGAGCAGTCTGTTGCTAATAAAGCTGCAGGGCAGACCCAGGAGATGGAAAACCCCTAAGTCCAAGACCCATAAGTGCCTGCTGCCAGCACACCTGTGGTCCCCACGCTCAAGCTAGTTCCCTTTGTTCAGAAAAAAGGGGAAGAAATCCCTGACTTCAACACTGTCTTCTATGACCGGGCAACAAAAAGGATAATCAAGAGGACAGAGAAGAAAGTTGAAGCAGGAGATCTACCTGGGAAAATGATAACGGATACGGCTGTTATGCTAGGAACAGACCAAGATCTAAGGTTCACTCTGAGAGTCGGGGCTGCACTAATCAATGCCTTAGAAGATAACATAGACAAGGTGATGACAGACCTAGAGTCATCTAAGAAATCCTCTACTCAGGTGAAGGACACCTTAAGGGAAGAGAGAGAGGAAGGAAACAGGTTGAAGTGAAAATATGAACACTTACAGAGGGAGATGAAAACTACTAAGGCTGAATTGCAGGTCCTCCATGAAGAGAGATAGGCTAGGGAAGATACCCAAGAGTGCCTTGAGAAAGTACAGAAAGAGTATCAGGAGCTGACGAAGGGAAAGGAGCAGCTGCTGCAAAAGGTTGAAGAGCTGGAAGAGCAACAAAAGATTATCCTGCAGGCCAATGATTTGCACACCCAAGAGCAAAACAAGAAGCATCAGGAGCGAATCACCTCTCTGACCACTGCTCTGGAGGAATCAAGGGAACAACAGGACAACCTCCAGCCATTCAAAGAGCATGTCTTGTCCCAAAAAGCTAAGATGCTGCAGCTACAGATGGCTCTAGAAGAGGAAAGGTGCAAAGTCCTCCAAATTAATAGCCGGTTAGAGGAAATCATGGAAACCTCCTCTTACTTCGTGGATAGATCCCAGGATGTTCTTGAGGTCTTGAATGCCAGAATTACGAGGCTGGAAAACAATGTAGAGACTCCAGCAGAGCTACCGTCAAAAGACCATCAAGCCCTCAAGAGAGATCATGACCTAGTAGAGTTCGCTGTCAGCACCGCTGAAGACTTCAAGAAGGCCATCAAAAGGACGCAGGGAGCCTACTCAGAATACTTCAGAAGGCTCCTTAATACATACAACTGGTGTCAAACAGAAGTTGAACATAGACTTGATGAGTTCCCGGACCATAAAACCTTTATAGAAATATTGCAGAGAAGATATCAGAATGAAGAGGCCAGAACGCAACTGATTAAGGCCATTGATGACCAAATTCTGAGGAGTGAGGTAGGCCACTCAGCCGTTAGTGTGCAGTTTTTGGAAGATCATCTTTGGTTGAGCCCAGCCAGGATCGAGGCCATAAGAAACCAAGCTGCAAAATTTGAAATCAACATTCAGTTCTTGGAGCCCTGCGCATTTGAAGGCATTGCTACTAAAGCTTCAGCGTGGAAATTTTTTTTAGATACCCAAGCGGGACCCTCCTCATAAAGGACTGGTCAATTTTGTAATAATGTAACAATTTTATAAAAGCATTTGGAAAAGCAAAGTGTTGGGAAATGAAGGGTTGGGAAGCCCAAAGGTCACTTTAGGTAGCCCAACCATTTCACCTTTTTGTATAAATATAGAAAGCTTAGAAGGAAAGAGGGGACTTATTTCCGAGTTAGACTAGAAAGGTTATTGTAAGAAAAACTATTTCTCTTTGCAATAAATTATTTGTTTTGCCTGTTGAAGAAAGATCGGTGGGGTTTCAAATGTTGTGCTGTGGACAGTTGAAAGATGAACTATTTTGTTTTTCAGCATTGTGTCCATGAATCGTGAGATCGTTCTAACTTTATGACCTATGTATTTGTTTGAATGATTTCTGATTTATTTTATGAAATGACCACCATGAGTAATGTATGCGGTTCATAAAACACTTAGCTATCTGGTTGTTAAAATATCTTTAATTGTTCATGCTCGTAAAAAGGAATATCAGCTATCTGTAATTACTCTTTATCCTGCATGCACATCCACATTACTCATACATAAATCACATGCTGGCTCCCCGGGGATAGTTAGATAAATAGGTAGATAGATAGATAGATAGTTAGTTCATTTCATTGCTGCATGTGTGATTCAGATGTTGGTGAACCTAAGATGAGAGGTAAGAACCTGCGCATCACATTATGAATGCTCCCTGCATTCTTTACCACCCTGCATGATTAGTTAGATACTTGCATATCATCCTTAAGTCAAAAATACAAATTCTGGTGGACTGGGCTGCAACCAGTAAAACCTTTATTTGTTCGTTTGACCTATGGTAGTCGGACCGCAAAACTGGACGGATTCCCTATACCAAACAGTCAATGGGCTAGTTGGGAATGTTGACTGGGGAGAATCCCTTTCTATTTTTTCCTGTGATTTTCCAGGCCTCAACAGTTCTAGAGCTAGAAGGAGGGCCGCCAGTGCATGGCTGGCCATGGAAACTTAATTTCCCGAGACTACCCTACCAGCAGATGTTTTGAAACTTTTAGCCTAACCCAAGTATTTACAGGTTTCGGTGCTATCTTTGAAGGACTGGGTTTACCCAGTGTCTTGTTTGTTTACCTTTTCTTATGGCTGGTAATCAACCCAACCCTCTGCCGGCATGGAGAGCTAGGTCACCTCTGAACCTAGCACCTCCTTTGCATAACCTACCTCAAGCCTTTGACAAGCTCTTGCCTAAGTTTGACCCTAACGAAAGGATTGTTGTAGATGACCACCTGCAAAGCTTCTACCTAGCATTAGAAGGGCTAAGGGCTGGGGAGTATGAAGATGTGGTCTGTAGGCTATTCCCACACACCCTGAAAGGAGCAGCAACGCCTTGGTATTTCAGTCTTCCTGTAAACTCCATTCCTGATTGGGACACATTTGAAAGGGTTTTCAGAAGTAAATACACATCTCAGAAGACACATGCTTCATTGATGAAAGGTCTTGGCCTATTAAGAAAAGAGAAGAATGAGAAGGTACATGGTTTCACTCAAAGATTTTCAATGTATTTAAAGAACTTCTCGAAAGCTGATAGACCCTCAGACAAAATCTTAATTGAATATTATACCTCGGCCCTAGGGCCTGAGCTGGCCATGTTTGCCAAGATGAAAGCAAAGCCCACATTGATAGAGACTTATGAAGAGGCAGAAAGGGTAGAAGCTGAAAGGGAAAGTGTGGAGGATTATTCTTATCCACCTGAAGAGAAGACTACCGGGAGAAGAACCTTACTGTTGTCTAGACCTAAAGAGGACCAATCACACGATTATCAGGGAATGATGAAAATGCTTCAGAAACTGTCCAACCGAATCATAGATCTGGAAAAGGAAAAGGACATTCGGAAAACCTATAAGAACTACTATCCGAAAAGAGAGGAACACAACCAATGGCAAGTTCCCCCACCAAAGTTGGCATCAACAAACATAACAGAAGTAGGCGGGGATAATTTCTGTACCTTTCACCAACAACCTCATTCTGAGAAGAAGTGTCATCAATGGTTACATTCAATAACATTGGTGATGAATAAGTTGTTGGACCCTAAATTGACTAAGGACGGTGATAAAGAAGAAATGAGGAAACAGACTATAGAAAAACAAGATGATGATACTATGTTCTCATGGAATGGAGTGTCGCTATTTAACACTGAAGAGAATACTCCTAAATAGGAATGCACATCTACAACAATTGAAGACAGTGCAATAATTTCGAAGATTAACAATTTGCAGGAGAAGGTCAAGAGACAGGTAAAAGAGAACGTTGAAGACAAAACACTTGAAGTCACTACTGTCAACCAGGAGACCAAACCAATCAGTGAACCTATCAAACCTGTAGAAGGACAGGTAGGTGCTAATGAGGAAAGCACTAAAGAGACTGAAGAGCTTGAAGAGGATATACCTACTCAAAACCAACCAAGAGAAGAAGACATAGAACCTGGTTGGAAAGAAAACGCTGATACCCCGCCTTTCCTTATGACCCTAGAAATGCTGAATCATAATGTGCATAATTGCTTGGTAGATTCTGGATTAGCAGTTAATGTTATGCCACTGGAGATTTGAAAAACGATTAATGGACAACCAGAGCCCACACTTGGTGAAGTATCGCAATTAGATAGCACATGTGTCAACGTAGTGGGGGAGATGAAAAATGTCCTCATTTGCCTGTCTGCAAATAACAAGATATGTCAATTTATTGACATTACGGTGGCTAACATACCAAGTGGATATGGGCTTATTCTCAACCGAGATTGGGCTGCCAGGTTGAAAGGCTATTTTGCTTCAAATTGGTCTCATCTATTGTTGCCTCTCAAGGGTACCCCAAATCAGATTAAAATTCTGCGAGAGCCTAATTGTACTTAAGGGTACCCCAAATCAGATTAAAATTCCTTCCAAGTTGTGTGCTTGTGTCCATCCCAAATGATACACTACGAAGAAGGTAGACGGAAAAATCCTTACCTCATTTAGTAAAAGATTTTGGGGACTAGAAGCCTCCATAAATGGGGAGGTATTATCCAAAATAAATCATCATATTATTTTTAATTTATTTTGGTACTTTATGGGTGCCAAAATTGAACTTATTGGTTTTTAGGACCAATTTTATGGGAGGGCCCCACTTTGGTGATTAAGGGTTTAGAGATTCTTGAAGCCTGTTTGAGACCTTAAATGGTCCTTTTTTTGGTCAAAGCATTGAGAGCATAGATTACAACCACTTGACAATATTATACACAATGAGACCTCTCCAACAATGCAAAAATCAGATTAACCAAAATTCATATGCAAAATTTGCCTTCCACAAATTGGCATATCATATTAATTGTTATGATACTTGCAGATGCCACGTCAATTCACATCACTCACATGTGTGGAACTAGTCACATTAGTTTATAAACACTAATTATCATCACAATCACCAAAGATTCCAATCCTCTTTATCTACGCGAAGATACCACCCAATTGTATGTTTAATCGCTGTAAATAAAATATTTACTAATTAGAAAACATAGGCTTGAAAAAGTATAGAAGACATAGGCTTGACAAAGTTTAGAAAACTATAGGCTTGAAAAAGTTTCAATCAAATCTTTACAAATAAGATTAAAGCACCTTTTCAATAATTTCACGCAACCCAATATGTTCAAATAATATATTTTTTTTTAATTTTACTTAAAAATTATTATGTTAAAATCATATAATATATTTTTTTAATTTTAATTAAAAAAATTACTATGATTTATTTTACATGGGCTCTTCTTTCAAAAATAATTAATGCACATTTATACTTATGGTCATTTATTATGTCTAGCTGAATATATATAGTAATTGGTGTGACGCATTAGGTTTTACTCTAAGCTAATTTAATACATACAAAATTCAAAATTTTTATAAGGTTTTAAGATTTAATTCATTAAAAAAAAAAAATTAAATTATTATTTGAACTTTGTTTTGCTTTGTTAAAGATGATATATTTTTCTTAGAATCGGTCCCCAATAGGTAGCGGGGTGCTAAGTTAATCCATGTATGTGACAGCTGCTAGTTTTTACAGTTTTTCAAAGTACATCATGATATGTGCGCTTGAGTTAATCCCTGTATGTGACAGCTGCTATTTTTTACAGCTTTTCAAGGTACGTCATGACGTCAATCAAAGAACCTATACTCTTTTAAAGAAAGGGTGCTCTTGCATATAATTACAGATGAATTTTCAAAAACACCCAAAAAACTAGCTCGAAAAAGGCCAAAATTAGTCACATGTTTAGGCAACTCCATAATTTATTCTCATAAATTGAATCACCAATCATAACGAAAAACAAACATATATTTCTCATTGAAAAACAAGATTTATGTAAACTAACTATTGCCATGTTGTTGGAGGTTTCACATGACTTTCCCTGTAAGAATGGAGGTTTCATATCACCTTTCCAATAAGAATGAGTTTGTATGGTATTTTTAAAAAGAAAAATGAATAAACGAGAGATACTTTTTTCAATCTTTATATTTTAAAGATTGATAATTTTATTAAATATTAATATTTATGGTTATGAATTTATTTTAATAATTACATTAAAAAAATAATAAACAAAATTGAAATTAAAAAAAAAGCTTTA
The DNA here is from genome assembly GCA_001517045.1 of Pseudotsuga menziesii. Taxonomy (NCBI): domain Eukaryota; kingdom Viridiplantae; phylum Streptophyta; class Pinopsida; order Pinales; family Pinaceae; genus Pseudotsuga; species Pseudotsuga menziesii. Next base: position 488,782 of record LPNX010815486.1, on the reverse strand, counting down.
AATAAATCAAATATTATTTAAATTTTGCAATACTTTTCCAAAATTTAAAAGATAAAATTCAAAAAACTTTGAGTAAATCAATATTATTTAGATTTTGCAATTATTTTCCCTTAGGAACCATGCTTTTATCCATCATTCTATGCCCTTCATCTTTAATTTACATATTTTCACATTTATTAAGAAATATACACTAAAACAATAATAATTTATAAACTCCAACAACATATAAATTCCAATAAATTATTATATTTTTGTTAAGGTGATATTGGCCTATAATAATTACATATAAAATATTTTAAACAAATCTAAAAAATGTGTTTTTAATTTAAAAAATTAAACACACCAAAAATAAATCTTTAATCATTAATGTTTACATGAGCAAAGCTATTGCAACATATACAAATGTCTCCATTAATATTACTATATTTAGAATAAATAAAGTATCAATCTTTAATCATTAATGTTTACATGAGCAAAGCTATTGCAACATATACAAATGTCTCCATTAATATTACTATATTTAGAATAAATAAAGTATCAAACACTTGTTTGAGTGAAAACTAATGACATATGTTAAAATGTTAACCATAAAGTTTTTCATTTGGTATGATAATATTTTAATGTATAAAAATTTTATTGACAAATTCAACTAGAAAAGAAGAAAATGATGGTGGAGATAGTGTACTTTTAGTCATTACCAAGTTTTAAGAAGTGGTGCTCTTATACCATGTGCATGGAGCCCTCTTATACTTTTCTAGGTTAGTTTGACTTTTTTATATATATATATATATATAATTGATAAAAAAATAAAATTTCTAAATACTTTTATGATTTAATTTTATATCATGTATTAAATATTTTATATTAAAAGATAATAGAAAAAACATTTTGACTAAAAAAATGATTCTTTGATAAGTTTAAGTTGAAGATGGATCTACCTTAATTTTATTTCTTTTAACTTTTATTATTTATTTATGTTCCCGACAGGGAATATATATGAATCGGTTAGGTCCATTAATCGGAGATACATATTTAAATTTTCTAGTTTTCAAATGTTTTTAATGTAGTTTCATTGATTTTTATTTTTTGAATTATTTAAATATTGATTTAACTTAATTTTTATTGGTCATTTGCATGTGACGTTAGCTTGGGTCTCTGTGCCCCAAGACCCAGCGGCGTGATAACGTAAGCAATGGCATTGAAAAATGAAAAGTTTGAGGTAGAATTAAATGAGCCAGATACCTTTAAGCTGTAATTTTGCTCAGTGTTATTGTTGTTGGTAATCGGGTATGGCATTACGCGTACAACATGCAGATTAACTGACATCAACCCTACTGTGGCTTTACGCATACAGCATGCAGCTGAACTCACTTCCACCTGTCGTCCAATCCACTTGTTAGAGGGGTGGACCGCTCTCCAGCAGCAGTGCTGTCCCGGTGTCTTCATATCGTCGTATCTCGTATGGCAGCTGGCCAAAAACTTCTGCACTCACTCACTTTGAAAACCATGCAGCAACCAGGTCGTTACACTTGATCTCCTGCATGCACCGAAGGTGCGTGCGTTACAGTTCTTTTCTGCTCTAAAATGGGGTTACTCTTCAATTTCTGACGAACCGATTTCTTTCAACTAGTCTTAGCTTAAGCGTATGCCACTACTTTCATTAAAAAAATGAGGAAGTTGAGACTAGTTTCTTTAGTTTATTTCGTAGTTGTGTTTGGAACTTCATGTGTAATGCTATGCTCTAAAGCTGCTGTTGCTCCAGATGTCCTAATTGGAAAACACAAATTAGCAATACAGAAGACAAAGTGGAAGAAAGCCACTGGTACATGGTATGGCAATCCACATGGAGATGGAAACGATGGTAAGGGCAAACATTGTAATTTTTTTAAACTTATTTTTATATGTGATATGACTGTTGTCCTTTGGAAATTCAAGATATATGGACGTTTGATTGAAAAAAAATGGTATTTATTTTTTGCTTCGTAATTACAGGCGGTGCATGCGGATATGGCAGCCAAGTGAAACTGAAACCTTTCCGATCAAAAGTATCAACAGGGAGTGCAGATCTGTTCAAAGAAGGAGAAGGCTGTGGAGCTTGCTATCAGGTATATTAAAATGAATAATAGAATATCCCCATCTTGACCTTGGTGAAAACAATAACAAAATTTGCATTAGCCAGGGATTAGATTCTAAAATTTGTTTGTCTGTATATGCAGGTAAAATGCACTGACAATCTTTTGTGTTCAACAAAGCCAGTGACTGTGGTAATTATTGACGAATGCCTTGGTGGCCCATAGTCTAATGGAGAAACACACTTTGATCTCAGTGTACTGCCTTTGGCCATATGGCATCTGATCCTAATAGAGCTTCGCAGATGCGTAATGCTGGAGTTGTCTCTCTTTTGTTCAGAGGGTATTTATTATTTATTATCTTTTTACATGCTATTTATCCCTAATATTATATGGAATTAACGTTGATTTGAATAGGATGAATGGAAATGTTAAAACTAATTACTGGCAAGAAATCATTCAAATGAAAATTGAGTGAGGTCAATGTTTGAGATTTGATTTGAATAAGAATAATAACAAATTCTGCTGCCACCCACAGCCCAGCAACGCTGTGTATAAAGTAAGGTGTAACGTTGTGTATAAAGTAAGGGAAGATTGGAAAGATATAAACTGCTGGTTCTTCATACATCAACCACCCCCACCAATGAAATCAATCTGTGCTAGACAATACACATACACTTCTATGTATCTCTTGATTTACCTCGTCCTTACATTCATTTGGTTTCATATCTTCCTCTTCTTTTTGGTTCTGTTTTTCCGTCGCTCTTTTAGGGCTTTCATGTTTGTTTTTAACTAAGCTTTGGAAAAGACACAAACAATCACCTAAAAAAATTAGTATTCCCTTAGTTAAGAAGGAAAATTAGTATTCCCTTAGTTAAGAAGGTAATATGTATTGTTTATTAGAAAAAAGGAACGTAAGTACCCACTTAAATCCATTGACATTAAAGGATACCACTTAACTTCAGTGAGTAACACATTCTTTCTCAAAGTTGAAATTGAACCAATGTGCTTACTAAAGGTAAAAAAAAAATATGAAACATATATAGATATACTTTAAGGATTTTTAAATATTTTTTTTTAAGATCGATGAGAATTGAATATAGTGGGATTAATTATGAAATTTAACCAATATGCTCAATGTGCTTACTAAACGTTAAATGTATTTCAATGTACGTTAAATGTGTTCAATGTGCTTACTAAACGGTAAAATAATTAAATATGAAACTTACATAAAGGGATTTTTAATTTGTTTTTTATCCGAATTGAAATTAGTGAGATTACATTGAGATATTTATATTCAAATAGAGTTCGTTGTAATTATAAACTCTTTCAACAATCCACAAACTGAAATTTGATTTTAATCCTATCACAATAAAAATATTTCATTGAAATGGCGATCTTGGAGCAGTCTCTCTAAAGCAAGTACGTAGATCAGCCTGTCACCTGTGTTCCTAAATTTTGAGGTGTCTTAATGTATTAATTCGCATGCAGTGGATTATAGTTTCTGTTGTTGTGTGCAGGCAAACTCTAATTTATGGCAAGCAATGCGGAGAAATTCAGGTGCAGATTGGTATATCAGTGGCAGCCAGCCTTCACGGGCTCCGTTCTCTATTCGTTTGACTACTCTCTCTACTAGGAAAACACTCACAACAGTTAATGTCATTCCCCAGAATTGGAAACCCGGTGCTACTTACAGATCAATTGTAAACTTTGACTAACTATATCGGATGACCTATTATCTGCATCTTTCATACCAGGGAAAAATTCTGGAGCTCCGGTCATGTTGCAAAATGAAAAGACTAAATAATATTTATTAGTACATAAACCACATTAGTTAAATGATGTCTTTTCAAAAGAAACCAGCAATTATATGGTAGTTTAGAAAGAAACCAGTGGTATAGAAGACAAAAACTGTTAGTTTATAAAACCACTGGTATATAGGACAAAAGCTATCAATATATTTTCAATGTGAAACAGATCACATTGTCTGCAAATGATCTCTGATACTATGTAAATGTTATTTTTAATTTGTTCTCCTGAGTTAATAGCTCATGGCAAGGATCAATATGTGAATGAATAAATTAAATATGTGAATGAATAAATTCAACACCTAGATATTGTCTCTAAAATTTCATTAATGGATGTTGACAACTACTATACTGTAATGTTTCCATTTCGAATTTTTGATACGTTATGTTGAAAATGCCTACTAAGCCACAATGAATGTCCACAATAACATCCCAAGTAACAACTAATAGAATGTCTAATTAACATCCGAAATAACAACTAATAAAATGCCCAAAAAAGCATCCACGTTAATGTCTTAATATGAACTTTTACTTTTCGTCACTCTTGCATCCCATCAAATGTCCTAAACCTATCAAATTAATGCCCCTACTTGCATCCAACCTTATGTTCAATTCGGGTGTTCATAATTGCATCAACTTTATGTCCAATTTGGGACTACACTAAGTTGTTATCCCTAAAGTGACTCATTAAGTTCAATTTGCCCTAAAGTGACTCACTAAGTTCAATTTGTTAGACTAAGATGCATTGTTTTCTGCCGACCACCTTTTTTTTTTCAATATGTATTTATAAGTGTTATTATAATGTTAGTTTGTATCAATAATATTTTTTCCTCATAAACATGAGCGAAATTTAGATTCATTTATGAGTCACCTTTTACATTGGTTTTATGTTTTGTAAAGAGCCAAAAAGTTAGATCTATATGTTTGAAAAAAACACTATTATCTTTTGCATCAAAACAACCGAAGGCTTGTATGGAAAGACCAATATACAAGATTAATCAGCTTGGAAACTTTACATAAAAGCTACATAAAATTAATCAGCTTGGTTTGCCTTGCCTCACAAGCTCACAGGGAGCAACAATTTTTTTGGCAAAGGTAAAAACCTCATGGTCGTCTAAGCTCTGAAGCTTTTGTATATCACCTAATACAGACCTCGCATGTCTTACTTCCTCAATAACATTACCAGTACCAGCTTCTCCTTAAGTCATGTTTATTGCAACTCCTTCGGCAATCCTTCTCACCACCTCACCAAGGTTCCGACATCTACAGACAAACGGTATACGGAAGTTATGTTTGTTGATATGGTGCATGTCATTTGCAACAGTGAGCAATTCATTCTCATCAATGTAATCAATACCAATTGCTTCAATAATTTGGGCTTCAACAAAATGACCTATTCTTGCCTTGGCCATGACAGGGATGGTCACAACAGGCTTAATTTCTTTGATGAGCCCACGATCACTCATCCAAGCCACTTCCCCTTGAGCTCTAATATCAGCTCTCAAACCTATTTACATTGTTAAATTTTAAATAAAACCTAAACAAAAATTATATATATAAAACAAACTGTTTTTGTTTATTTGTTGTTGATCATGGAAAGATTCTATACAGGTTTGGATGCTAAGCTTTATGAAGCTTTGAAGTTAAACTTGAAACAACATATGACAATGTCGGGAACATTGCCACCATGTGGCTCTTGTTTACAATTTAAACATGGATGGCTACCTAATGATTTTTTTTTTTAAATTGTCACATAAATGTACTTTGACAACATATAATCCATATTACAAAAATACTTCACAAAGGTGTTAAAATCAAATCTTACTAAGTTACTTGGGGTTACTAGTTTTGCTGACACATATGTCCAAATGAATTTACAATAACTAGGGTAATGTTTCAATAAGTGAGGGACTATATTTCTCCAAGTTGATTGTACTAGTTATAAATTTACTACAAACTATTACCACTATTTAACCAATATATATTTTTGGTTAAAAAAGTGTTTTCATATTCTTTGACATGTAGTAACATGTTTTAGAATTATTTTAATAATCAATAACAATTTAAGATTTAAAAGGCATTTTATTTTATTTTTACAATTATATCATTTATGTTTGATAGTTTTTTTAGTTTTTAGACTAAACACAACTAATATATTAAGATATTTAACATAAAACTTAGGCGCTAATTTGCTTTACACATCTTTTACATAAAAGGCAGGTACTAAGCAACTATGTTGCTTATTTCACTTGTATTTTTATTTTTCACGTTAGCTTTGGAAGTGAAATAAAGCTATAGTAGGCCACTACAAAGGACACTAATATGCCCCCTGCTTGCATGGTGTATGAAGGGGCATGAGGATTGTGGTTTAGTCAAATTCCTTAATTAATCCAATCCTTTCTTTTGGCTTGGCTTGGTGAGCAAGTAAATTAATGGAGATGCGGATCCAAAAGAATCAATGAATGCACCTCTAGTCAATGATTTTGCAACCAATTTGTCATATCAGTCCTCCAATCTGCACACATATATATGATGTTCATGTGCATCGGAGTTTAAGAAGCAAACTATTATTATTATTTTATGGATTTAGTTTTAAGGAGGCACAAATCACCTTTAGATCATAGTGCTCCAAACTTTAATGTGTAATTAAATTAGAATCTTTCGAGTTACTTTTATTTCTATTTTAGACACAAAGATACTATCTTGTGCTATAAAAACAAAGTTCTCTCACTTCCATAAGTGGTGATACATACTATTGGCATTGTAATACCTTTTTTATTGTTTAATATATATGTTTAATTATACTTTCATATGCGTGATTGTTACTCAGTGCATGTAGTTTGATTCTATAATAAAGGAATACAACTCAAACCTAGGAGGTACCTAAGGCGCCTTGAGCTATCGTCGCTTCGTCAGGTTATTCCTGCCTAAGGTAGCCTTGCCTTAGCAAAGAGCCCAGGAATCATTGCATCCACAAGGTGTGGGATTAGGTATTTTATGCTTTGTAGCAAGTCTTCAAATTTTAAAACAATCTCAAATTTCCAAATTTCAAAACAACTTTTTAGCATTTGAGCGGGACATTGCCGCCTTATATCTCTTGTTAAATAATGGCATCAAAACACACATATATTCAAGACATCATATATAATAAATATTTTAATAATGAAACACCTTCAATTGGTGTAGCTTCTCCACTATTCCATCATTTCACTGCAATTTTGGACAAATAGAAGCATCAAGCTCTTCCAACGACCTCACATGTTCAATATCTAGTAGTTCTTAACACTTATGAACATCTAGTTGTTGAAGCTTTGTCAAGCACCCCAATCCCCGTATGGAATTGAGCTTCGCACATCCATGTACATCCAACTATTTTAAAGTTATCAATGTTTCAATACTACACAATTCCTCTAATTGTTTGCAATGGAAAATAAGTATCCACTGAAGCTTTGTGAGACCACAAAGCCCTTCTATTTTCCTTAGATTAGGTAACCCATACAAACCCATTATTCAGAGTGTATTGGGAAATCTCCCAACTTTCATTATATTATCACATGCAAATATGCCAAGATGTTGGAGGTTGGGACAAACACCTATATAAAGTGACAACTGTAATATTTGTAAATCCCATAAATTTAAATATTGTAGGTGAGGCATGCAATGCTCTATGGGAGAGTCCAAATTACTCGATCATGGTAATGTTCCTCTTTCTATATCCATCCTTCTACATAACATTTAATGTGGTTGTAGCAGGCATGCTAATAATTGGATATCAAGTTGCTTGAGATTTGACGATTAGCATGCATGTTGTCAATTAACATGCCTATTGTGGCCGCATTAAATGTCTTGCAGCCACATTAAATGGACTGCAACAAGATGAATAACTTAGTCGTTTCTCAAAAGGCACTTCTGGACAGTTGTATACAACCAACTCAGTCAGCTGAATCAACTGTCTAGTAGAAGTCGGTAAACATTTCAATTCTGCGCAACCCAATAGCTTCAATGACTTCAAGGTACTCAAATCACCCAGCGAAGGAGATAGCTTGTCCAACGACTTGCTTCCTAATTTTATGACTTCTAAATTGCTTATCTCTTCAATAGAACTGTGCAATTCTTTTAATTGATTTGTATCATTCAAATGTAATACTTCTAGGGACATTTGGTGTGCCACTTGTAGGGGAAATACTTGATTCTCACACAATCCTATAAATTTATGTACTCAAGCGTTCTTATATTTCCAAGTGTGTCGCTTGAGATGGTTAAAATCATGCACCATTCTGCACGAAGATATTTAAGTTGACTTAAATTTCCATAGGAATTTGGAAGCTGCCTCAAATTTCTGCAATAATCCATCTCGATGTGCTCGAGGTTTGTTAAATTACCAAAGCACTCTCGAAGCGTCCTAATCATGTCTAGTGAGCCATGTAACACAAATACCTTTAGTGACTACAGAAGACAAAATTATTCTGGAAATATCAGTTGTTTTGCATCCTGGATGACAAACCGTTTGAGGTGCTTCAACTACCATATGGACTTTGGAATCTTTCTCGGGGTGATAGAATGAATCTCTATCTCTCACAAATGCAAAGGTTCCTTTAAAATGTTCACATTTCCCACTATAAGAAAGATAAATATGGATCTAATTCTCATCAATAGAACCCATAGAAATCGATCTAGACCCTATGGTGCAATATCAATAGCCAACAAAGACAAATTATATCTTCAAAAATTCCAATTTACCTATGATTTCCTTTGCCACAATGTTTCCAATCCCCCCCATCAATAGCCAACAAAGACAAATTCTATCTTCAAAAATTCCAATTTACCTATGATTTCCTTTGCCACAATGTTTCCAATGTTTCCAATCCCCCCAGTTATCAATGTTTGAATACTAAGCAATTCCTCTAATTGTTTGCAGTGGAAAATAAGTATCCACTGAAGCTTTGTGAGACCACAAAGCCCTTCTATTTTCCTCAGATTAGGTAACCCATACAAACCCATTATTCAGAGTGTATTGGGAAATCTCCCAACATTCATTATATTATCACACGCAAATATGCCAAGATGTTGGAGGTTGGGACAAACACCTAGAGAAAGTGACAACTATAATATTTGTACATCCCATAAATGTAAATATTGTAGGTAAGGCATGCACTGCTCGATGGGAGAGTCCAAATTAATTGATGATGGTAATGTTCCTCTTTCTATATCCATCCTTCTACATAACATTTAATATGGATGTAGCAGGCATGCTGATAATTGGATCTCAAGTTGCTTGAGATCTGACAATTAGCATGCATGTTGTCAATTAACATGCCTATCGTGGTTGCATTAAATGTCCTGCAGCCACATTAAATGGACTGCAATAGGCTGAATAATTTAGTCGTTTCTCAAAAGGCACTTCTGGACAGTTGTATACAACCAACTCAGTCAGTTGAATCAACCGTCTAGTAGAAGCTGGTAAACATTTCAATTCTACGCAACCCAATAGCTTCAATGACGTCAAGGTACTCAAATCACCCAGCGAAGGAGATAGCTTGTCCAACGACTTGCTTCCTAATTTTATGACTTCTAAATTGCTTATCTCTCCAATAGAACTATGCAATTCTTTTAATTGATTTGTATCATTCAAAAGTAATACTTCTAGGGACATTTGGTGTGCCACTTGTGGAGGAAATACTTGATTCTCACACAACCCTATAAATTTATGTACTCAAGCATTCTTATATTTCCTAGTGTGTCGCTTGAGATGGTTAAAATCATGCACCATTCTTCACGGAGATGTTTAAGTTGACTTAAATTTCCATAGGAATTTGGAAGCCGCCTCAAATTTCTGCAATAATCCATCTCGATGTGCTCGAGGTTTGTTAAATTACCAAAGCACTCTTGAAGCATCCCAATCATGTCTAGTGATCCATGTAACACAAATACCTTTAGTGACTACAGAAGACAACATTCTTCTAGAAATATTAGTTGCTTTGCATCCTGGATGACAAACCGTTCGAGGTGCTTCAACTACTGTATGGACTTTGGAATCTTTCTCAGGGTGATAGAATAAATCTCTATCTCTCACAAATACAAAGGTTCCTCCAAAATGTTCACATTTCCCACTATAAGAAAGATAAATATGGATCTAATTCTCATCAAGAGAACCCATAGAAATCGATCCAAACCCTATGGTGCAATATCAATAGCCAACAAAGACAAATTCTATCTTCAAAAATTCCAATTTACTTATGATTTCCTTTGCCACAATGTTTCCAATCCCCCCCCCCCCCCCCCCCCCCCCCCCCGCGACCCGCAAAACCCTTAAATTCTTCATTGGAATTGAAGAAGGAAATGAAGTGTGGGGATAGTTTTCCTAGTGTAGCCACACAAGATTCAAAAACTTTACTCTCCCAAAGAGAGGTTCTAATTGACCAATATCTTTAACATCTAGAAGTTGCAATGTCATCATATGAACACCATCACTAATACATTTGGGCATATTTTTCCACGAAATATTTCCACGTTTTGAACATTCATCGATTAATACTTCATTTTTTTTATCATGAGGGAAAAACCCTGGCAATATCAACATTTTTAATTTTCAACGAGCTTTCGTCTCTATATCGACGATATATGGCTATCTTTAATTTAACATTCTTATTTATTTAAATCTTATTTGAAAGGGGGTACAGTTGGGACCTCATCGTGGGAAATAAAATGAACTTATTTTGACTTACATATTTCCATTTGAGGTACTTTCTATAGATTCGGCAGGATCACTTTGACTTGCCGAGCATACTACCTTTGGCGGAAGCCTTCAAATGCAAAAAGCAAATATTCAAATTATTGGATTTATGGCAGAGCAGGGCAAGATATATGACGACAGTAGATCTAACTTTTTATGGAGACAGATCGGAGCAGGAAATTAAGAAAAGGAGTCACTTGTACAGGAATTCCACAAAATATTTAGCATAATCTCATATATAATGAATGCACCTACGACAAACTAATACAATTAATCCTTTAAACTACTAGTAGAAATAACACCCGCCAAACCAATGCCAGCTTTCAATGGCTCTTGGTTGCTTACGTGTGGGTCAGTAAGCATGCATCCTTTTTTGGCTGTAAATAGTTTTTTATTTCCATGTCTTAGGAGGCCGACCTCATCACCAATTTATTTTTGTTATAATTAACCAAAATTTATTTAATTTTCCACATCATCATCATTTTAATTTTATTTTTTATGCCAAGACTTGGCTTTCTCTTATGCCCGCATACCCTTCTTCAACTTCCTGTATGGGGTTCTTTGATCTTCCAATAAGTATGCCCACAATGTCCATCTTTAAGGTGCCAATAGCTGATGTATTCAGATCCCCACAAGGGCTATCTAAATGCATGAGGCTAGGGTTTAAAGATGCCTGCATCTCCTCATTTGAGCCATCAAAGATGCCCATAACTCCCAAAAATGCCTGCAACAAGTCCTTCCTTATGCCCGCAACTGACACCAAGATGCCCACAGGTGGCCATAAGGGATGCTCGTAGGTGGTGCCAAGAATATTCTGGCAATAGGAAATATCTTATGCCCACAATAGTTTCTATCATGCCCATAATTGTCCTCATTTAGCATGTCCGCATGATCTTCTGGAGATGCCCGCAATCTTTTCCTTGTCCACTATTTTATCATGCCCGCATCCATCTCTGTCATCAAGTTGGCTTGTCTATTGTCATGTCACGATCTCCTTGTAATTTTTGCACCAACATCTTTGTCTTGCCCAAATCATCTTCAAATGACCACAAAATGGGTCATTTGACTCTCTAGATGTTCCATGCTTGTCATGCTTGCTTGTCAATGTCATTATGCATGTCCTTAGTCATCTCTATCCTTCATGTCTTGTTCCAATTACACCTTCCCATGTCATCATGCTTAGACACCTCCTCGAATCTCTGTTTGTTATTTATTGTTTTAATGAAATAATCAATTAAAACTTCTTCTAAACATTGCATCTCTCCAATAGTAAGATGTGTCTCTTCAAAACTCTATCTTAATTCTTTTTATTAAATTTATGTTTATTTTTCTAAATACATTCATGTAGCTTCTTATTTAATAAACTATGTTTATTATTTTTCACTAACTTTGCAGGTCCATCTTTTGCATATATGACCATCACAATGCAAACTGAAAGTATGGTTGGATAGCCACCTCAACAAGGATCGGATCCATGTCACATTTTGAACTTTCTAGTACACGTGCATTATCTGGAGATCATTTGAAAATAGGCTTCCAAACTGTTTAATTTAACACAGACAAAATTGTTTTTAACTTGTACAAACATTTTTTCTTCTACTTTGGCAGATTGATTTCTCCCTCATGTGATCACCATAAGGAAACCTACAAGCATGGCTAGATATCCATTCAACAATGAATAAGACCATATCACAAGATAAATCTGTTGACACACACACAACCTCTGGCAAGCATTTCAAAATAGCTTCTCAACCTCTTTTGAACATCAAAACATATTTCTTCCCATTTTGGCAAACTCCTATTTCACACATGTGAACACTCGACGGAGACCTGAAGTCATGAGCAGATGAACAACTTACCAAAGAATGGGTCCATGACATTTGATAAATTTGCTTGCACAAAGAAAACCCTTTGCGGGCATTTCCAACTGACCTCTCAAACTCCTTTTTTTAACACAATCAATTTTCTTTTGTTCTCACTATGCAAAATATTATTTTTCCTATTTTTGGCAGTTTGATATTTTGCATATGGGACCATCATAAGACAACCTAAAGGTATGGCTGGATAGTCCAAGGAACATGCCTATGCTACCTAATGAATTTTATCATCAAAATAACCACTCCTTGTGGGCATTTCAAAACTCCTTTTCAATTTCTTGAATCTAACATTTAACCAATTTTCTTGTGTTCTTAAAATGCAAAATACTTGAATCTAACACTTAACCAATTTTCTTATGTTCTTAAAATGCAAAATAATATTTTTCTTACTTTTCGAAGATTTATATCTTTGTCATAAAAAACTCCACAGGATAACTGAGACCATGGTTAGATGCACCCATCCACAAGCTATTGCCTAACACTTTAATATGATTTTTCTCATCATCCTATGAGATAGGGAGGGTATTTCCCTGAGGCCACTGAAGCAGTTTTGCTAGTACTAGAATAGTGCAAAACAACCTGAAACTTTGTTTTGGTAGACCATTATCTTTGTCATCAAACATATTCTTTGAGAAATGAGACCATGGTGAGATAGCCTCTTCAACAAACTGTAGGACTATAGCTTTAGATAACTTTTATCATACACCTAAAAGGTACGAAGGGAATTTTCCCAAGGCCACATGAGCTAGTTTTTCCAACAATTAGACAATTTTTTTAGTCTGGTCCAATCTGCCTAAAACACTGTTTTGGCAAGTTCATAACTTCTTCCTCAGCTCCTTCCAAGACAATCTAAATACATGGTCAATTAGGCCAAATATTAATCTACAAGACCCCCATATGGTGCAGGAATTCTCTTCAACACACAATTTGTGGCGGGCATTTTCTTAAGGATACCTGAGCCAATTTTCCAACATAGTCATTTTCGGGACTTTCTCCAAAATTTATTTTGAAACCTCATTCTGGCAGATTCATAAATTTTTCTTCAGACATGCTTAAGGAAAAATAATACAATGGTTAGGTAGAAAACCCAACACACTACAAGACCCTTATGTGCTGCAGGCATTTACTCTAACCCATAATTTAGGGAAGGCATCTTTCTGAGGCTACTTAGCCATTTTTGCTTGCTCTGGCACAAACCTTTGTTTTGGCAGGTCCATAACTTCTCCCTCAGGAACTTTTAGGACAAATTGAAGACATTGTCAGGTAGTAAAAGCAACAATATACAGGACCCCCATGTGGTGCGGGCATTTATGTTCTCCTATAAACTATGGCGTGCATTTCCCTATGGAAATGTTTAACTTGGCATCACATTTAGTGGGGAGTAAGAAGGATGCACGAGATTTGCTTCTTCAATATGGTGTGGGTTGGGAAGGAGACATAGATGAACATAAATCAACATTCAATGATATTTGATGTAGAGGGTTGTTGATCTAGGATAAGCACTCAAGATCAAATCCCTTTTTGCCCCAAATTTATGAATATTTTGTGTGTTTTAAGTATCCACACATGTTCTATGTGCCAAGCTTATAAAATAATTTATATATAAACCGTGTATCTGGGGTTTCCAAATAGTGTGACTCTGAATAACTATGATTTTTTTATACCCATGATTGGATAGACACTAAATGAATTTTGATGAGAAACTTGTAATTGTATTGTACTTGGACATCAATAAGATCTTTATCGACTTCTCTTATAGTTGAGCATATATGTGTCATGCATATGATTGGGCATTTCACATTCTAAAATTAACGCAATGATTTCCTTATTGTTCTAGCTTATACCAAAAATCTATTTATTGATTCATAGGTGTGATGATGATGACAAAGAATAATATGGTGATGATGATGATGATGATGACGATGACTAGGATGAGGATGATGATGACGAAAATGATGATGATGATGATGATGATGATGATGACGATCATGACGATGAGGATGAGGATGAGGATGAGGATGAGGATGAGGATGAGGATGAGAATGACGAGGATGATGATAATGATGATGATCATGATCATGATCATGATGAAGATGTTGATGATGATAATGATGATGATGATCATGATGGTGGTGGTGGTTGTGATGAAGATGATGAACATGATGAAGATGATGATGAGGGTGATGATGAAAATGATGATGATGACGATGAGGAAGATGTTTATTAGGAAGAGGGAGATGACGATGATGATGATGTTGATGCTGATGATCAATGACGGTGGTGGTGATGACGATGACAACAATGATGATGATGATGATGATGAGGGTGAGGATGAGGACGATGATGACTTGGATGAGGATGATGAGGATGATGATGATGACTAGGATGAGGATGATGAAGATGATGATCATGATTATCATGATTATGATTAGGATGAGGATGAGGATGAGGATGATGATGATGATGATGATGAAGATGAAGATGATGATGATGGTGATGGTGATGATGATGAATATGCTAATGACAATGATGATGATGATGAAGACGTGATGACAAGATATTTACCTTGGTCTTCACTAAATTGTTCTGAGCTTCGTCAACATTATAATAGAATGGTTATGAGTGATTATTCACTCCTATAAAGAATGCACATTTGGAACTACCAAACTGCTCAGTTTGGATTTTCCTCTTTTAAGACATCGGAGTAGGTCCATAAGTCTTGATTCTTCATGTGCACAAATATAAGAACAGGAGGCTTCATAGGGCTCAAAAAGTTGTATTTTTTTTTTACTTATTCCTCGAATCATATTGGATTGTCAAATTAGTCCTGGGAAAGGGTGTTAGGAGAAATCCTTAATTTTTCACTCAACTGTATGCTCACCCTATGATGTAGACGGCTTCATTCACTGAGCTCCCCCTAAAATTGTGATGATGAAGATGATGCTGATGCTGATGATGATGATGATGAATATGATGATGATGATGATGATGAAGATGATGATGATGATAATGAAAATGATGATGATGATAATGGAGATGCTGATGAATTGGATGATGATGATGTTGATGATGAATAGATGGTGAAGATGATGATGTTGATGACAATGATGATGATCAAGATGATGATGGTGATAACGAAGATGTTCATGATGAAGATGATGAAGATGATGATGATGAAGAAGATCATGATGACGATGATGATGACGATGATGATGATGACGATGATGATGACTATGAAGATGATGATGATGATATTGATGAAGACGACGAAGATGATGGTGATGACGATGAAACGGATGATGATGAGGATAATGATGATGATGATCATCATCGCTGTTGTCATTATCACCATCATCTTCATCATCTTCATCGTCATCATAATCGTGTTCGTCCTTGAAGGGACTTATGTATAGGATATCACTATAAGCAATGAAACCAATACAAATTATGACAAAATCCTAGTTAAATTAAATTAAACTACACTAAATTCAAAACATATAGTTTTTTAACTATAATTAATTTAAAATGCAACAAAATATAAAATATGAAAATAAAAAAAACTCAAAATAAAATAAACAAAAGATAAATATGCAAAATAAAAAACAAAACAAAACACAAAATATAAAATATGCAAATAAACAAACAAAAAACGTAGAATTCAAAAACACTTGCGCACTAGCTCATTAGCAAAACAATAATGAACAAGTTCACTACCATGCACTAGTTCATTAGAAGCATCCAGAGCACTGGTAATTTGATGATCAGAGCAGTGGTAAATGGAGGAGCAAGGAATACCAGTCCAGAGGATACCGACGTTCCCAGTGGAGGCAATCCGACCATAGTCCAGAGGATAACAAAACAATCTGGTTGCAATACAGAGGATATCAATGTTCCCAGGGGAGGCAATTTGGCCGCAGTCCAGAGGATAACAAACGACTCAATGAATTATGTAATCCCATTAACCCTAGTAGCGTAGGAATTTGGGAAAAATAAGTCAAATTTCTAAACCAATACAGATTCGGTACAGTCATACTGAAATTATAATTTTTGGTTGTGCTACCATCACTTCTATTATCGGTGGATCTAGTAAGGGTTTTCTTATGCATTCTTTAGGAAATCTGGGTCTTGGTATTTGACTAGTATACATGATGTGTGTTGGCATGAGCCATTCCGATCCCTATCAAAGCTAGCATGCACTTTGAGTTTCGGCAGGTTTGTCCTCCCATGATAGTTAGTGTGGTCGCCTATGTTTGGCATATCTCAAAGAGTTTGAAGGTTATCAATAATATTTAATTAATCAAGGTTAGTGTGGTCGCTTATGTTTGGCATATGGATTATTTAATTAATCAATTAATTCATAAATCAGCTTCAAATCTGTGGGCTTGGGATCTCTGCGAGCTTCCTTTATTTTTAAATCATGGGCTCCCTTCATCTACATCCTGTGTGTGTCTTCATTAAACCCTCTGTGAGCATTTCTTTGTTAAATATATGCTATGTAATTTTGATCACATAATATCTTCCAAAATACTATCCTTAAATCCTTCTCAACATATGCAGAATTCCCTTTATAAATTTATGTTTATTAATTTCCTTTAGCTTACTCTTTTATTTTACCAAGACTGTATAGGCATACTTTTCTAACTTTTGGAAGATTTATATTTTTCACATCTTGACCATATTTAAACAAACTAAGGGTATGGCTAGGTATCCATCTCAACTAGAAACAAGACCATGTCACCTTAAAACTGTACTGAAAAACACATAGTCTCTAGCAGTCACTTTTAAATGGTCTTTCAAACTGCTCAATTCAACACTTAGTCAATTTTGTCAGACCCTAATCATTATTGTTCCAAGAGGCATTTTGGCATACTCATATCTCACACATGTGAACACCCAGAGGGAAACTGAGATCATGAGTGGATTCCCAGATCATCAAAGAATGGACGCATAACATTTGATAAATTTATTAGTTAAAGAGCTGACTCTAGCGTGCATTTCCAAGTGGGCTCTCAACCTCCTGTTGTCAACACTCGGTCAATTTTTTATATTTTTGGATATGCAAGCTAATGTTTTTACCTCTTTTGGCAGGCTGATATTTTTCTCATGTGGTCACCATAAGAAAAAATAAGAACATGTATGGATATCCAATTCATTAAAGAACATGCCTATACCTTCTAATGAATTTATCATCACTCAGACAGCCTTTGGTGGGAATTTCCTAATGCCTCTTCAACCTTGTGATTTGACACTTAGTCAATTTATTTAAACCCTAGGTCTCAAAGGTGATTTCAAATTTTCATCAAACTTGGAGTGTAAGACATCTAATGGATGGAGGACAACCAGATGAATCCATTAAGACCAGTTTCATCCTCTGGAACTACTTTCTCTCTCCTCGGCGTGCATTTTACTGAAGTATGATGTAAAAGCTGCTTAAGACCCTATTTTGACAATTCCGTTATTTTTTCCTCAGGTACTTTCAGGTCAAAGTAATAACATGGTAAAGTAGACAACACATCCACCTACAGGATGCCCCTATTTTGTGGGAATTTCTTTCAACCCACAAATTATGGTGGGCATTCTCCTAGAGCAACTTGTCTAATTTGACCAAAAAGAACTTCTTTTGGGAGGCCTGTATCTTCCTCCTCAAAGAGTTGTTGTGAGAACTGGTGCCATGATCGTATAATCTTATTTTTTTAAATTAAAATTGCATGTTTTTGGATTTATAAGATGCCTATTCTCGTATTTTAGTCATACTTGATTTTTTTGTTACATATTTTTTCCATATCGTATCCGAATCGTATTCGAATCCGTACTCAAATATTTCTACTATAGTTTTGACTATTTACTTCGTATTTTTTGAGGATTTATATGAAATATAGGTTGTATTTGAGGTGAAAAATGACCCATGACGGACATTTTTCCCATCAAATACTAGCCTTGAACCCATCCAACACCCGTTTGATATAGAACAGGCCTGAACCATACCATCACGACCAAACAAATTATGGATTTCCATGTTGCAGAACACCATAGCAATGGTAAGAAAGTGGTCTTGGGTAGTGTAAGACAATTCAGGGTTGTGATAAGACAATTCCAGATCCAACATCACCCTATCCGCATCCATGTGCAAAACCACTCAAAACTGCCTATAATTGATCTAAATTTAGTGACATTTCACAATGTTATCTTATTTAAAAAACATTAGGCACATAGTTAGAGAAGGAGTATCTTGCATGAGGAAGCTTGCACATCAAACCACTCTGGAAGAGGGAGTTTTAGACTAACATCGCCGAGTTTCGGTGGGAAATCCATGAATGAAGCAATATGACCACCGCCCATTCCAAATTGAATCCCCAACATGATCTATATGAGGGGGAACCCCATACCTCTTTGCATGCATTAACTAGTCAATTGGCTCAAGAAACACACTTCTATATCTGTGTTGTGAACAAATTCCAAACCAAATCAAAGCATGTCTTATACTTAAAAATAATTCAAATATAAATAAATCTAAAAGAAATTACACCTTTGAGAGAAAAATAGCTTTTGGTAAAGTTTTTGGGAAGAAAAAACTTTTGATATTAAAACATTACAAGTAAATATATTTGCACGCTAAATTATATCCGCTGGGTAGCTTATATTCTTGTTTTATCAAGTGTAGGTACCACCAAAAAGGTATCTATCTTCCTCGAGTGAAGGTGAAGATATAATTGGAGAGGTTGAAATTGATGTACATGTTTTACTAGATCTATTGGTTCTATATCAACTAGATCTGAAAAGGTAAGGAATAGATTTCGTAGACGCATGCAATATTTTATTGCCAACGGAGGGTCATGTAATTATGATGATAAGAGCATAGGTGACATTGAGTTGCCCTTGAGATATATACATCTAGTGCAATGATGGGTACCTAATAACCTACCTCAAGTGGACATAGATTTCTTCATCAATGGGAGGCTGTATCACATTGCTCCTTCATCCTTACATGGATTGGGGCTATTTTCCATGGATGGCATAAAGGTTGGCTATGGCACCGTAACTAAATTGATGGATTATTTTGGACCATTATACAGATACAATAACTGGTTGATCTTGGTCCAATATACTTGAATTATGAGGAGATACGGAGTTGCCGCAAATTATATAAAATAGCAGAACAAAATAAAAACAAAGGCGCGACTATGTATATTGATGGGATACCAAAAATGTCTGAAAACGTTGCTCGCTTTATAAATAGTGCACGGTTAGTGACAGCAACTAAGAAACCAAATTTCAAATTTGAGGGATGTGAACAACATCGTATATTTGTATGTGCAAAAAAAACAATACTTCTAGTTGAAGAGTTGTTGATCAATTACAACTTAAATTGAATAGATGTGGATTCCACAATACAGGGTAACCATGGAAGGTCACACGCTATGCCTCATCAAGTAAATGCTAAATATAGTAACTAAGCATGACCACAATAACTAAATGTTACAATTTTTTCTATTGACATTCTATTTCCATCGTTTAAATTCACTTTTTTGTGCATATTATGAATATTTCCATGTGATAACATGCTTATCACACTGTTATGCTTATCTCATTTTTTTGATATTACAATTATTGACTCAACTTTTATTGATTGATTTATTTTGTCAAGGTTGCAATAGTGGAAAGCCACACATTGCTTCCACAGTCCAGGGTGATCGTGGAAGGTCACAATCTATGCCTCGTGAGGTAAATGTTAAATGTAGTAAATAAATAGGACATCAATAACAAAATGTTTTGATTTTTTCAGTTAACTTTCAATTTTCACTGTTACCATTCGCTTTTGTCATGATTATTGTGAATATTTCCATATGATAACATGCTTATTACATTGTGGCAGGGGTCTTCGCATCCCCATGGAGCAAAACATGTACCTCCTCCTTCGGAGGTAAAATTAATTATTATTGTAGTATCTCATTTTTGTTTATGTTACAATTATTGACTCAACTAAATATAGTAACTAAATATGATTATAATAACTAGAAACTCAAACCCCAGAAGATTTACATGTGACAACATGCTTATTACATTGTGGCATGGGTCTACCCATGGTCGTTGTGGAACAGAATGCGTGTCCTCTACTTCCATGGTCCAGGGTGACCGTGGAAGGTCACACTCTATGCCCCATCATGTAAGTATTAAATATAATAACTAAATGTTGATATTTTTTCTGTTAGCATTCAATTTCCACTGTTACCATTCACTTTTTTCGTGCTTGTTGTGAATATTTCCATATGATAACATGCTTATTACACAGTGGCAGGGTTCTGCTCATCGCCATGGAGCAGAACATGTATCTTCTCCATCCGAGGTCAAAGTAAATATTATTGCAATATCTCATTTTTGTTGATGTTACAATTATTGAATCAACTAAATATAGTAACTAAATATGACTACAATAACTAGAAACTCCAACCCCAAAATATTTCCATGTGACAACATGCTTATTACACTATGGCAGGGGTCTGACCATGTTCATCATGGAAAAAATGTGTGTCCTCTACTTCTGAGGTAAAAATAAATAATATTGCAATATCTCATTTTTATTATGTTACAATTATTTTCATAACGTTTATTTATTGATTTATTGTGTCAGGGTGGCACTGGTGGAAAGGCACATACTGCTTCCATGGTCCAGGGTGACCATGGAAGGTCACACTCTGTGCCTCGTCAGGTAAGCGTTAAATATAATAACTAAATGTTTCAATTTTTTTGTTAGCATTCGATTTCCATTGTTGACATTCGCATTTTTCAGTGCTTATGGTGAATTATTGATTGATTTATCATGGCAGTGTGGGGACTGTGGAAAGGTTATTTTTGAGTTGTATACTTGTAAATATTATTCTTAGGTTATTTTTGTTTCTCTTAGGTTTTAGACTTAATTTTATGTGTTTTTGTAAATTTTATTTTATTAAAAAAGAAATCCCTAAAAAACAAATTTGTGTAAAACCCTAAAAAATCAGACCTACTACTCCCACAATCCGAGCCCTCTCCTTTATCAAACACAGGTCTGCAATATTTATTGCATACCTTGTATGCCATAGCTTCGTTCTCTGCACACTCAAAACATAAAACAAGTTAGTATTTCAAACTATTTAGATGGTTGTGTATTTTGTAAAATATATCTTATTGATTTGATTAGTTTTCTTCCCTATTCACATTAGTTTTCTAGGTAAATGTAAGTATGATTTTTTACTGAGATATGGAAACTTACATCTCTAAATGCACAGTGATATAATTCTGACATTATTTTACTGAGTATTGTTTTGCATTTTCTTAGTACTAATTATTGCTATTGAGAGCTGGGGAATGGTAAGGGACTTGATGATTTTATATTTCAGAGCTTACATACATGATCGAGTGAATGATAATAAAATTATGGTTAGCTTGGCACTAAATTTTCATTAATTTAGTATTTTATATCTATGCTATCACATACACAGATCTGGAAATCATATGCTAAATGGCACTTTAAATGATTAACACTGGTTATTGGTTGCACTATTTTACACGTTCTGATTACTGTGATGATAAACTTTCAATTGTTGCATGGCACATATGTGGACCATAAATTCATATTTCTAGATATTTAAAGGTAGCATATAAATTGATGCTATTACATGAGGAGTGTCTCCAAGGAAATTATGATATGGTTTCTAAACTACAAATTGCATGCTCAACTGTGCAACCTACTTCTCAATGCCAAAAGGTAGTTTATGATGAGTTTTTTGCTACATGAGATCATTCCTAGTAATAGAATAGAAATAAGTTGTCATTTTTTTGTTGACTAACATGTCTCTTTCCCGTCATGTGCTTAGGGGACTGTTTTTATCTTATGGGCATATTTGATACTAACTTGACCAATTTTGGCCATGCTTGAGGTGGTTGCATAAGAAGGATAAACTTTTCATATTCACCTCTTCCAATAATGAGCAACATCAAAACAACTTACCACCAGTTGGCACTACAAAGATCCTACACATATTTCCTAGGTGAACAACTACTCTTTTTCCCTAGGGGTTGAGTTATTTTTTTATTTATTTATTTATTTTTCAATAAAGACGAATTCAATGCACCTTATGTTTTTTGTAGTATGATGAATTATCACTAGTAGCTCTTCACATGTAGTAGAGCAAGTGATGATATTTCACAAGGAGTGTCTCCAAGACAATTATGATATGGTTTCTAAACTACAAATTGCATGCTCAACTGTGCAACCTTCTTCTGATCAATGCCAAAAGGTGATCTATGATGAAGTTTTTGTTATATGAGATCATTCATAGTAAAAGAATAGAAATAAGTTGTCAATTTTTTGTTGATTAACATGTCTCTTTCCTATCATGTGCTCAAGGGACTTTTTTTTTCTTTCGGGCATATCCTTAAAACAAATCCTGGAATTAGCGTCCCATTTAGCGTCCTTTTTTAGTGTTTTTTTTACATTTAGTGGTCAGACTAGATGCTACATGGGACGCGTCATGGACAAAACTTAAAGTGTCTCAAAAAAATTCTTTTTTTTCTTCCTAAATAGCATCCTTTATGAAGTCCAAAATAGCGTCTATTTTTTTGCTTCTAGAATAGCATCCAACTTCGCTTCCTAAACAACGTCGAGGTTTGCTTCCTAAATAACATCCTATTTTGCTTCCTAGCAAGTGTCTACTTTTTCTTCTTAAATGGCATCCCCTTTAGTGACATATTTGCATCCTTAATAGCACCATGTTAGAATCCAAATTAACATCCAATATTGCATCCATTTTTGCTACCACTTTAGCATCCCATTTTGCACCATGTTTTACTTCCAAATATGTGCCAATTTTCGCTTCCAAATTTGCACCAATTTTTGCTTAATTTTTGCATCGTGTTTTGCTACCAAAATGATGCCAAGTATTTTTCTATTGTTGCACCATATTTTTCTTCCTATGTAGCACCATGTTTTGCATCCAAAGTAACATCTTATTTTGCTACGATATAAACGCCATGTTTGGCTTCATCATTAGTGCCATGTGTTGCATCATTTTTAATGCCTAGTTTTGCATCTTATTTTGCTACCATATCAATGCCATGTTGGGCTTCATTATTAGCTCCATGTGTTGCATCCTTTTTAATGCCTAGTTTCGCATCTCTCATTTTTTTGTCACTAATTTAGTCATTTTTAGTAATTTTAGATACGAATTTTGTTCATTTTGTTTGGTCACTTATCTCTCATTATTTGGTCACTTATCTCTTATTTTTTGGCTACTAATTTAGTCGTTTTTAACCGATATTATAATATCATTAGGGCACAGAGGAATCGAACCACCAACCTCCTACTTGTAAAGTAGGCGCTCTTCCATTGAGCTAGCACCCTTTAAGAATTTGGGAACCTAACTTACAGAGTCCTCTATAATGGTAAAAATGATCAATACACAACATGAGTATCTAATGGTCAAAAAAGGATGATAGATTGTATTAGTTCACAATATATGATCAAGTAGGTTATGAAATCCATAAACATTTTCTAGGAATTTTGAACACGACTCAAGAAATTGACTTAATGGGATTGCAAAAATCACTATTCCCTAGAAACCATAAATGTACCACTATTTGAGATCTATCAACAACAATTATCTTAGTGTGGATGCCAAGGATATAGTAGATAAGCATGATCTTCCTAGATCCATGTATAAGTGGAGCAATAAGGAGAATCAAAAGAGAATAATCAACCCAATAGTTGGTGCTTCATATGGATCCTATCGGCCATGGGATGAGAAAAGTTCTTTCTTCCATCAAGCTAATGATTATCCACAAGGAAAAATGGTTAGGATATATTTTGATGCCAATTCATAATGTTTATTCGCTTCCTAGGGTGATGTTGCAGTGCTTGCTTTGGGAGATCTACATGATCCCTAACAGCATTGGATATAAGCATATTCATGGGGCCATAGTGTATAGGATGAGGCTATCTTTTTATCTTTATCTTTGGAAAACCAGGCATGATTTGAAACACTGGGAGAAGGAAAAGAATTGGATATACTTAACAAACTACAATCATGACAAGGCATATGACTCTACTCTATTCAACTAACAAATATTGGATATCTATTTTGTAAATGTGTTTCATATCAAGCAAATTCTTTGTATGGTTAGTTAGAGACATGAAGTTCGTCACACTCAATAATTGCACCCTATATGCAAGTTAATTAAAGCCAACATACAGAGTATTCAATATAAATTGTCAACCCAGTGAAGTCTCTTATTTCAAGGATAATGTGCACTGTATATGCTTTAAACACTAAGTAGTTGATGCTGTAAATGAATGACCCTACTTTCCTATTCAGCCGAACTCATACCATAATCTACTTAATCTAGCTTACCTTCTCAAGAATGCAATCACAAATACCTTCTTACAATCTTTAATCTAGAATTAAAAGATTCAAGAAATAACATATATATTACTTTTGCAGAAAGTTAAATCCTTAATTACCACACCATCTAAAGATCCATCTCAACTATCTTAATTCAACTTATTCTAGAAATTCAAAGGACAGGAATTAAG
The DNA here is from genome assembly GCA_001517045.1 of Pseudotsuga menziesii. Classification (NCBI taxonomy): domain Eukaryota; kingdom Viridiplantae; phylum Streptophyta; class Pinopsida; order Pinales; family Pinaceae; genus Pseudotsuga; species Pseudotsuga menziesii. The sequence goes on along the minus strand of LPNX010815486.1, from coordinate 463,730 downwards.
CAACTTATTCTAGAAATTGAAAGTACAGGAGTTAAGTTCTGCAATTATAAATGTGAAGAAACAAAATGCAAAGATCTAAAGAAAACAGCAATTGAAAGAACTAGAGATGAACAGGGCTATCACAACTATCAAACAATTGCATAAGAGAAAGTTAACCTATACAATTGACTAGCACACCACACCACTGAAGTTTATAGGGGATGCAATTACTGATCATTCAAATGAACACACAACAAGTTAATGACTGTTGCAACTTACTGTAAATAAAAGAATTTATCACAAAATCCAAACCACATGATAGAATAAATAGAATACATAATTAACTCAGCAATCCATGTCGGAAGGTGGGCCCAGCCTTCACACAGAGATGATGGAAGTAACACACGTTAGAACATCGAGATCTGTAGAATCAAACTCCTTGTATTAAAATGGCGGATGAGCACACAACCTCAGTCACAGCTGATACAATAATTTGATTAATTTTTCAACCCCTGGCTCAAAATAGTTCCTAGTATTTATACAATTACAATCATAACATCTTCCCACTATTATCAAGAAGCCATGAAGATCTCTGATCTTTAGGCTGCCCCAATTATGATAAACGGTTACAGTCGTGGAAAGATGAAAGCAGAAAATATAGGAAGGCTATTACTCGAGCCAGAAATAATGATCATGATGAATTGAGAAGATACTCCGTGGATTGTAGCTATTCTTGAGCAATGGAGCACAGTTGGCTCCGAATCTGTTGCAGCTTGTTGCAGCTACCTTTGTACAGCTCACGTGGAATAGTATCCTTGGACCGTGTTCTTTCGGCAACGATGGAATGGATGGTGATCATATCAGAAATGACTGTTCATCCCTCTCTTGGCATGTTTATCCCACTACACCTATATTCTTTACATCTCGAATTATCTTTATAAAACCACCATATGTTAGCATAATTTAAGATGTAAAGCCCTTGATTACAACAATCCTAAGCATTAATAAAATAAGACAATGAATAACCATACCTGTATGAATTGAGGGACCGAGTGAAGGAAAATCATTTGTTTCATGTACATAATAGAGTAGTATGAGGCAAAAAAAGGTAGGTAAAGGTGGTCAAAAAAAGTTCATTTCTAGGCCCAACATCTCCCCCCAACTGTCCTATTGCATGTCCCCATGCAACAACCTCCATTAATCTGAATCTGAATCTGGAATTGTACTTTGTTCATCAAGAGAAGAAAAGTTATATGGGAATTCAGGTGTTTCCTATTTTTCCAAGAATCCCTTATGGACAACCCAATATCTCCAACACCTTTGCTCTTCTGCCCTTGTTAATGAGAAGTCTTCCATGTATGGTTTTGTTGGCCACCAAATGAAAGTAAATTTGAATTTGAGTCCCAGCTAATTAACTCCACATTCCTTCATGCATCCAACATATCCCTCAACCCTAGAAAGTGCATGTTCAAAATTACTGTAACAGTAGGGATCTCTATTTCTCAGGGTTGAAGAGGCAACCTGCCATCTGTGCTTCCTACCTTCCAAAGACAATTGTTGATGCTTGGAAATCTGGCTAACACAAGTAGAAATAACTTTTTCTTGAAGTTCCATTATCCATTGATTTTGTATGGGACACGAGACTACATTCTGATGACGAGCAAGGAGAAGACGAGGGTTCTGAGGTTCACTTCGAATCCAAAGGTTAGAGTGGGCCTCATTATGAGAGAAAGTTTGGAAGGATATTTTCCACTGAACATGGTTGCTAACTAAGGAGGAAAAATCCCTCAGTTGAACATCACCTGAGAAAGGGATAAGATTCAAATGGCGATCCAAAGGACAATCCAACTCATGCAAATAAAGCTCACACAACAAATTCTGCTCCTCAAAGTCACTTTCCAGAAATGTTTCCAAGAATTTAGCTGAGGTCGCTATTTCATACGGTCTCCCTTCTTTTATAGCCCTCAGTTTAAACCAAATGAACTGCTCAAATAAAAACACAGGGCAAGATGAGGATGGTACTCTAGTACCCAAAAATTCCTAAGAAAGAGTATACAGCTGATCTTTTTCCACTTGCATGGATTTAAACTTTTGTAGCTCCTTTAACTCCTTCTGTAACTCTTCCCCACGGATTTTCTAGGACATGAGTTCTTCTGCCCACTTTTCCTTCAATTCCTTGATGGTGTTCCTATGTTCAGTAAGGGAAACCATCACTTCTTGATACCTCTCCACCTAACTCCTCCACTTCCTCACTTCTATTCTCATAATTGAGAGTTCTTTTGTCAGCTTCAGGATTTCTTCATCTTCAGCATGTTCTTAATTATCAGAATCCAAATTGACAAAAAATTGAGGAATTTGAGTCCATACCTTATCACCTAATGTTCCAATTTGAGCATCCTGTACTTCTGAAATCACTTATGGGGGTGTTGGTTCTTGTGTAACAACATCTCTTCCTTGAATTTCTCTTGCAGCAACTTCAACCATAGGTGCCTCTGAAATAACTTCTAGGGATGATGGTTCTTGTGTAATAGCATCCTCTCCTTGGAATTCTCCTATAGAAACCTCAGCAGTTGATTTTGAAGGTGTTGGTTCTTGTATGACAACCTCCTCCTGAATTTTGATCTCCCTATCTCTCTGATTTTCAGCTACAGCTTTGACAGGGGGATGCAAGGCCACTGGTTCTTATGTAATAGAGCCCTTCCCTTCTATTTCTTCATGTTGTTGGGGTTGTAGAGTTGCTTCCATGTCTTCTACAATATGGATTTGTTCTTCGAGGATTTCAGTGTCCCCCGAGGATTGTGATTGCATTTTTTCATCCTCTCCTAAATCCAAATTAGGAATTATGTCCATTTCGGGATTGATTTCTTGTTGCTGCCTGAGAATCTCCCCAAAAATTTCTAGGGATGTTGGTTCTTATCTAACAACATCCTAGTTAGCTTCCTCATTTTCCTACTGTTGGAGTTCCATTTCTATTAACTCTGTATCCTGAGATGGTCCAAGAGTCACAGTGCAGACTTCTTCGTTAAATTCAAGAATATTTTCAATCTCTGGTTCATCTTCCCCCATTTCGGTGGCAACTTCAATGAGAATATTCAAGGATGATGGTTCTTGTGTATCAGCACCCTATTCAAATTCATCATCATTCTGCTACTGAGGTTCCATCTCTATTAGTTATGTGCCCTAATATGGTTTAGGAGTCACAGCACAGACTTCTTCAATAAAATTAGGAATAATTTCAGCCTCTAGTTCATCTATCCCAATTTGGGTGGCAACTTCAATAGGAATATTCAAAAATGTTGGTTCTTGTGTATCAGCACCCTATTTATTTGCTACTTCCCTTTGCTGGAGTTTCTCTTGGGGAGCTTCACCATCCTTCCAATTAGATTGTCCTTCTTCTATTGGCTATGACTGTAACTGTTCATTTTCCCACTTTTTTGTACCAGGGATCATTTCTGCATCCCCCACTTCTATCCTTGGTGCTTCATGTCCTTGTTCTTCCATAGCTGCAGGTATGGGTTGTTGTGTCACAAAGGCATGAACTATGACTTTGTAGCCTAACTGGTTAAATATTTATCCACACACAGGGCAGACCACTCTTTCTACCTCCTCACCATCCTTAGTAGGAGGTGATCCTTCTAATCAGTCTGTAGCTTCAACCAGTGTGTGCAAATTCCTTTCCACCTGCTTCCTACATGCTTCCTTCCAATTTTCTAGTTCTTTCCGAAGTGATTGTACTTCCTCCTTTAATAGATCATTTTCGTACAGAAGTCCCTCAATTTGAGGTTCTTCTACAGTCGGTTCCTGTGGGGCATCATTTTATTTGGGTCTCAGAATGGGGAATTCGATCTGTGCTTCTATGGTTGCCCATATTTCCCATGTTACTTCAGCTGCTATAACTGACATGGTTCTTTTTTGTCTTATTGGTGGTGATTCCTATGTTTCTTATTTTGATCTCCTCCTTTTCCTCTGTGGTGCTGGAATATCCAGATATGCAGCTAATGTGGAAGGGATATCCTTTGTCTCAGTGTTTTCCTGTTCTTCCTCAATCAGAGTTCCTCCCCATTCAGGGGAAGATTCAATGGTCAACACCTTTGTGTTACCTTCTGTTACCATGGCTCTAACATCCTCGGCTTCAGTTGTCACAACATCTAATGCTGCTCCAGCTTTAGCCTCTACTGTCAGAGCTTCCATATTATTTAATCTCTCCACAGGGTTTTCTCATGCATTTTCCTCCAATTCTTATGCTTGGTCATCTGACTGATCATCCGATCTAGTCTCATTCCCCCCCCCCTTCCCAACTAAATTGGAGGTACTTCAATCCTCCTATTTCTATTCATTCCCCCCCAACTGTTCATTTGTAGGCTCCAATTGGTTTTGAACATCCCCCAAGAGTACAGGTACTTCTACTTCTTCTTCTATTGGAACGCCAAGAAAAAGGGCACATTCCTGGTTTATCTGAATATGACCTATGAATTTCTCCCAAGTTTGCTTTCATTGAGCTAAGGCTCATAAAATAATTAATTTGATTAGGCCATGGTGGGTCAGGGAGGAGTTTGAATGCTTGGTTGTTCCAACAAACCCCACCATACGATGTAGGTCATTGAATAGATAAAATGGAATGTTCAGTAAGGCCCTATGGCGGAGATGAGATAATAGAGGAAGTTTTGAGTAATAAATGGTTTGATACCTACCTTCACAAGTGATATACTTCTTGAGGAAAACTGCTACTTGATCCCATGGCCAAGGCAGTGAATGTAATGCTATCCCTCTCCCTGATTGACGAATTTTCTCCCCCTCTATTAGAAAATCCTATACTGCAATAGCATTGGGGGTTCTTCAACCAAACCAAGCTCTGCCCACCTGAGGAAGGACAGTGAATTCAGCCATTATTGCTTCAGATACTTCTATACGTAATCCCCAAACCTCTGAGTGGGTTTCTATAAGATTTAAGGCAAATTGTAGAGCTGTCTCTCGATGAAACCCATTCAGGCATTGGAAGAATTCAATCCAACCCGCAGCTTCAAAAATAGCGAAAACTTCGGCATTTCTTCTCAGTTCTCACGTATTTGGAGGTTCATGCCGAGTTGGGATACCCATGTTTGTTTGAATTCAGAATTCTTTATCAATACGACATATTACAAGTTCCAACGATGGAGGTTAAAGCACAGAGTATGCATAAACAACTGAGAGTGGAGTTGGGTAAATTCGGAAAGTTTCAGAGCATGGAAATGTTTGGAATTGTATCCCAAATTAGGAAAGGTGGCGGTTATCAAGTAACTTAAATGGCCATTAAGTCATATGAGTGGATAATTAACGGTATGCAGGTGTAATAATGGGCATAGAAAGGAAGGTATGATTAATGTTGTCAATTCTAGTTAACGCTTAACCAAGTAAATAATCAAAACCATACCTTCAAAAATATGCGATGAATGGTGACCTTTGAGAATAGTAAAGTGTGTGAAGTGTAGCCATTTAAAGTTAATCATTATTACAGGCATGCTGTAATGACATTTTCTACCGGTGGACCAAAACCATCTTGTCAATCTTGTCGTAAACATAATGAATGCTATGAAGTAAATCGGAATCGACGGCATCAAAAATTGGCGCCAGATCTAGAGAAATCGCTAACCAAGGTTGCAAAGAGTTTTTCCAATAATGGAGGAGTCATAGCCGTGAACCAGAGAGAAACCAAGTAGTTTGGTAGAGTTGCATCCTTGAATCATAGAAAACTCAGACAGTTTTAGCGAAGTCGCAGCTGCCAGAAAAGGTAAAAAAGGACAAAAGTGAAACGGTGTCGCAGCTGTCGAAAAAAGGGTAAAGGGAGGAATTTGACGGTGTTGCAGCTACCATAAAATGGAAAACTAGGCAATAGTTTACGGTGTTGTAGCTGCACGGAATGGGGTAAAGGGAGGGATTTGACGATGTTGCAGCTGCCGAAAAACAGAAAAATAGGCAACGGTTTACAGTGTTGTAGCTGCACAGAACTTGGGAAAGGGATGGATTTAACGGTGTCGCATCTATGCCAAATAGGATAAAAGGAGGAATTTTATGGTGTTGCAGCTGTAGAAAAACAGAGAAATAGGAAAAGTATTACGGTGTTGTAGCTGCGTGGAATGGGGTAAAGGGAGGTATTTTACGGTGTTGCCACTGCAGAAAAACAAAAAAATAGGCAAAGTATTACAGTGTTGCAACTGCAAGAAACTTGTTCAAGGAGTTTTCTTCTGATGCAGGAAGTTACAAAAGGATAGCCTTGGTCGATAGGGCCGATAATGACCACTGCTCCTTAGGCGCATCCTTGCACATTTTATTAAAAAAAACGGATCAAGTGCAAAGGAAAAAGATAAAAATAATAGTTAAAATATCAATTTATTTATGTACAAAAATTTATGTAAGATTTATAGCGATTATCTAAAGATTGACAGGGGCAGAGAAAGATTCATGCCCTTGTTCTAACTAGTATTCTGGATCAGCTACAATCTGTGAAGTGAATGCGTCTTTTGAAATGGGCTTATGGTACAGTCACAGCGTGTGACCATTAGCAAAGAATGGTGCACTATTCTCATCAACAGTTACCAGGCGGATTGTGCCATTATCAAATACTCTGTCTACCACGTATGTGCCAAACCATCTTGTGCGTAACTTACCCTTGAATTCCCTTTTGAATATTGAATCGTATAATAATTCCCAGTCTCCTTTGTAGAAGACTTTATTTTTTATGAATTGGTAATGCCAATTGGATCTCTATTGCTGGATTAATACTATCTGATCCACAGTAGCTAAATGGTTCTCATCAAGTTCATTCAATTGATTCAATCTTCTCTTTTGGGCTTCAGTCACATCTAAGTTTACCTTCATAGTTGTCTTCAAAGTCTTGATTTCAAATTCAATGGGGAAGATAACACTTTTCCCATACACCAAGTCATAAGGAGAGAAACCTGTAGTATTGCGCCAAGTAGTACGATATGCCCAAAATGCTTCTAGAAGTCTATCAGCCCAATCTCTACAATGGCTCCTGATCATTTTGGTAAGGATGGCTTCAATAACTTTGTTAGTGCTTTCCACCTGGCCATTGGCCTGGGGATGGTATGGTGAAGCTGTTTGGTGCTGAATATGGTACTTCCATAGCAGAGCTTCAAATTGATGTGACACAAACTAAGGTTCTCCATCTGTAACCACTTCCTTGGGTAGTCCAAAACGGGTAAATATTTCACCATACAGGAAATCGATCACAGCCTGGTCATTGGCTTTCACCAACAACGCAGCTTCTACCCATTTCATCATGTAGTCTGTACAAACCAAGATGTAGGATTTCTTCCTGGAATGAGGACTGATAGGACCAAAAAAATCTAAGTCCCATCTGTCAAAAGGTTCAACCACCAGTTATGGTTGAAGAGGCATTTGATCCAATATGTTAGGTTGGCCCATCCTCTAGCAGTTCTCACAAAACTAGACATATCTTTTTGCATCCCTGAAAAGGGTCAGCCAATAGTAGCCCATTCTCAGTGCTTTGTGCCCTATCCTCCTGTCTGCAAAATGTCCCTCATAAGGCCTGTCATGGCAGGCCTTCAAAATATGGAATATTTCATCTTCTCTTACACATCTTCTGATCTCAAGATCAAGGCCTGTGTAGAAGAGATGACCATCTATCCAACAATACCTAGCACTTTGTTGAATAATTTTCCTCTTTTCTCTTTTTGACAAATGTGCCGGAAGCTTCCCTACAGTCAAGTAGTTAACGACATCTACATACCAAGGGGAGTGAGCTGAAACTGCAAATAAGTGTTCATCTGGAAAAGAGTCCTCAACAGGAAGATTATCATCACTGTTAGTAAAATGAGATAAGAAATCAGCGACAACATTTTCTTTTCCAGGTCTGTCTATAATGGTGATATCAAATTCTTGTAATAATAACAACCATCTAGTTACCTGAGCATTTGTAACGGATTTATTCATTAGATATTTGATGGTTGAGTGTTCAGTGTGCACAAAGTTAGGATATCCAGTGATATAATGTCGAAATTTGTTAATGGAGTAAACAATGGCTAAAAACTCCTTCTCGGTAACAGTATAATTAAGTTCAGCAAGGGCTAAGTTTTTGCTAATATAATAAACTGCATAAGGTGCTTGACCATCCTGCTGTCCTAAAATTGCTCCAATGGCAGTATCAGAGGCATCTGAAGAAATGTGAAAAGGCAGGGCCCAATTGGGCCCTCTTAGGATGGGATTTGTGGAAAGATTTTCCTTAAGTTTAACAAATTCTATCTGGCATGCCTCATTCCCAGTAAATTCCACTAACAATGAAAACAGAGAGGCAAGTTTGGAAAAGTTTTCTATAAATCTTATGTAATATCCAGCATGCCCTAAGAAACTTCACACTTCTTTCTGAGTTCCAGGAGTAGGTATATTCTTTATTACCTTGATTTTAGAGGGGTCTACCTAGATTCCATCAGCAGAGATAAAATTCCCCAACACCACCCCTTCAGTCATAATCATATGGTACTTTTCAGTGCTCAAAGATAGTTGGGCCTATTCGCAGCGAGCTAAAACCTTTTCCAAGTTTTTCAATGCTTATTGAAAGTCTTTTCCATAAGGAGTAAAATCACCCATGAAAATTTCCATACTATCATTAACTAATTCTAAAAATATGCCAATCATAGCTCTTTGAATGTGGCTAGTGCATTGCATAAGCCAAAGGGAAGCACTCTGTATGCAAAAGTTCCCTAGGGACATGTGAAGGTATTTTTATCCTGGTCTTCACGAGCAGTCTGGATTTGTTTGTACCTGCTAAACCCATCCAAGAAGGAGAAAAACTTCTTCCCAGATAAGGTGTCAAGTACTTGATCGATGAAAGGCAGGGGAAAGCGATATTTCTATGTTTCCTTGTTCATCTCTCTATAGTCCACACAGACTCTCCATTTACCATTCTTCTTGGGTACTATCACGAGTGGAGACACCCACTCACTATCTAAAATGGGATATATAAATCCTGCTTCCAATTATTTCTGAATTTCTTCCTTCACTATGTCCCTAAGATTGGGATTCATTCTTCGTTGAGCCTGGCACACAGGCCGGGAGTCACTTTTGATATAAATGTGATGGGTACACAGATTAGAAGGGATTCCCCTCATGTCTGTGTACTCCCAGGAAAATTCTCCCTTGTGTTTTTTTAAGAGAGTGATTAGGTGTTCTTGTTCATTTGGGGTAAGATTGGGATTGATATTCAGGGTTTTTCCAGACTCTAGCTCGACAGGAACACTTTTCGAATTTCTCAACAATGGAACTATGTGAGTATCACTGACTAATGTCTCCTCTATGATATTTTCCTGTTCCTCTCCACCTAGAGTAGCATTCAGGATCTGATAAATTTTCTTATTGACAAAAGTGGGTTCATTGATGAAATTATTAATGGCATCCTTTTCATTTTCATCTTTAAAAGTCAAGGCCTTCCCTATCGTTAATAATGGTTGAATTCCCTCTTCTTCCTCTAGCTCCATCCATAACGGAGTTTCATATTCTAAGCTCGGTCGAGCTGGAGGATAGAGACTGAGGTTCTTTATCTTGGTTCCATCTGATATGGTCATAGACCCAGACCAACAGCTGATACAAGGATCAGCTGTAGCTAACCAGGGCCTTCCTAGGATCAATGGGTGTCCTCCTAGCTGTGACTCAGGTTGTAAAACCAATAAGTCAGCAGGATACTCCCAAGAATCAACTGAGATAACAATATCATCCAAGATTCCTTCAAGTTTAATAGTGGATCTATCTGCCAGTTCTAAAATGGTAGGAGTTGGCCTGATATTAATGAGCTCGAGTTTCCTTACAGTTTCAATGGTCATGATGTTAATTGCCGCACCTAAGTATACCAGTACATTGGGTATTTTTGTGCTCCCAATCTACATAGTGACAGTGGGATTCCTAGGATCATAGTATTTGGCCAAGAGGGTTTTCCCCATTATTAATTCAGATAAGGTCCCTATGACATGAACAGTAGGATGATCCCTAGGTTTTCTTCCTGGTTTCCTTGTACACAGATCCTGAATGGTTCTGGCATAGATAGGTACGTCTTGAAGAGCCTGAAGGAGTGGAATTTTAACATAATGGTTTTTTAACTCTCCTAAGAAGTTAAATTGAGGTTGTCCCACTACCTTCAGTAATATTAATCTTTCAGGTTATGGTGGTTCCCTAATAAATTGTGTAGGCTTTCTGTCAATAAATGTGTCTTTCTTTGTTTCACTCGGCATATTAGTAGGATGTTCATCGTCTTCAATAATGGGAGTCACTGTATTGGATAAATACTATGGGTTCATCCTTTCTTCACACACAGAGGATGGAACATCCTCAATGATCAAAGGCTCCACTACCCTCCTTGATCATAAGTCGATGTCATTGCAGGGTACAAGAGTAATGGAGTAAGAAGGCATGTTGTCATTCTCAAACTGATGGAATGCTTTATTATTTGGGTTGGGGTTAGGTTGAGCAAGAAGCTGTGGTCGTATCGGCATATTGGCGACAACATTATTCTGGAGTTGCAGCTGCGACTGCTGATAAGGCTGAGGATATTTTTGAGGAGGGTATGGTTGATAAGGAAACATTTGATGTGGAAGCTATTGAGGAGGTTGGTTATGGGGGAACTGGTTCCCTGAATGGAAGTTCCTCCATCCAGGAGACCAAGAATTTTGTTGGTTTGGCGGTTGTGTCCAGGGGTTCTAGGAGTTAAAATTTTGCATCCGAGGTTGAGAGGGGTGCCATTGAGGGTTAGAATAATATGAAGGGAATTTTGTATTCATGTGTTGCATATTATTTCAATTATTGATGTTATTCAAAAATGGAAACAAGTATGGAGTCATACCTTGATTTCGAGGCTGCCAGGGCTTTTTCTATGCAATAAAGTAGGTCAGTTCCACATCTGGAGTTGATGCTTGCAGAACTGCCTTCACTTGAGGTAGTGAAGTGCATTATTTTGTCTCATGGTTTAGCTCACATAGCTGGCACACTTCTACCTTGTCGAGCGGGCACTCCTTCAGAGGGTGGTTCTTCCTACATTTAGGGCAGAATATACCAAGTGTGAGATCCTATACTACTTGTTTCTACTTTTCCCTCGGGACATCTATCTCTGAGGAGATGGAGCTCATCATTTCTGTCTTGAAATTTTCAAGGAGATTTCTTATTTCTTCCTGAGTGGATCCTCCATTAGATTAATTTTGTGTTCTGTCGAAGACATCATGTTCCAATTTGCCCCGTTTGTCCCGTTTGTTGTTCCTGGAAGATCCCCTGGAATATCTTTTGCACAGTGCAATGATCTTTTCAAAGGAATCCTTTGAGATATCCCCCTTCCCTAACAGGTTCAACATGTTTAGGAAATCTTCCCTAATCCCACGAAGTAGGATTATTTTGAGCACATCTAACCCCATATTAGTATTTCCAGCTCTCTGCACATTATATAAAAGTCTTTCAACAAAATCTTCCAGACTTTCATCATCCCTTTTTACCATTTTAAAAAGTTCTTCTCTCTTGTCCTTGGTATTGCAATACTCCTAATATTTCTCTAGGAACACCTATTTCATCCGGTCCCAAGTATTGATGGTTCCAAAACAACTTATGCGCAGCCTGTTCCTACAATTTATTCGTGCTTGAGCTTTGCATTGAGTCACAGAGTTAAGTTAAAGATTGTCAGCTGTTTTTGATGGACCGTCGATTTGATGGTAGTGAACTTTGACTATCATTGTTTTTTGAAAGTTTTGATCACCTGAGTTTTTCTGACAAATTGGTTGCCCTTGCTGTTGTTCTGTCCGTCGTTGTAGCTCCCAGATTGGTCTAGCGTCCGAGGTCTCTTTTTATCCGATACTCGATCCGTGTTAACCTGCGACCACTTGCCCGTAGCCTGGACTCATCCGCCGTTGCGGCTGGAAGATCCTTTTTGCTTCCGATCTGAACATATTCCGACGTCCGACTAAGCTTTCCCACTCACTTCACGTGTCCCCTAACTCTCCTCCTCCATCGTTGCAGCTCTGAAACCTGCTGGCCTCCAAAGCTAAGAACCGTTCGACGTCCTATTTAAAGCCTTGCGCCCGCGTTTCGCCTACCTGGTTCTTATAGCCCTTACACCGTTGCGGCTCTTAAATTCCTTTCACATCCGACATAGAAGCCTTTCGACCGCTGCTTTATAAGTCTCCCGCCCAAATCTCAATCGTTTCTTTTCAGAACCAGGGACGCATCAGGCTATTTCCTTGAGGAATAGTCGTGCAATTATTAGAATTTGATGTTTTGTTTGGTAACGCCTTCCCAATAAATGATACTTGTTGATTGTCTGCAGGTGGTTTCGGGAAGTCGGTCAACCTATCGAGGTGAGGAAAGATGGACCCGTTCGGTAGGAGTATGACTGAAACCAGGCGAATGGAGGAAGAAATCTGGAATTGTAAAGGCGTGATCCCAGAAACGGATCAGTTACCAAGTGTTTCATGATTGCATATAGACAAAATATCGGAATGTGAAACGTTGGAGAAATTGAAATACCATGCATCTGGGGGGGGGAGATGAAGCACTATGTAAGGGTAGTTTAAATATTGAAAGGTAGGAATGAGAGGGGGATTTTTCCCTCGAAAATTTTGTAAATGTTTGCTTGTAAGAGGAACTATTTCGTTTTGCAAAGGAGACTGCAATTTTACCTGTTGGAAAAAGAAAAAATGGAATGTATCAATGCGACTCAATGAATAATGCTGAAGAGGAACTATTTCATTTTCAGCAGTGTTTCGTTTACTGTGAGAATATTTGATTTCCTGAACCTATGTTCTTGTTGAATGTTCTTCGGTATATTTTAGGATATTTTTTAACTGTGAGTAATAGATGTTTTCCATAAAGCAATTGGCTACCTGGTTGTTTAAATATCTGTAATTGTTCATGTATTTTGAAAGAAGTATCAGCTAACTGTAACTCTTCATAGTGCATGTGCGAAATGTATTACTCACCCCAAGTGATAACCTTGCTCCCTAGGGATAGATTAGATAGTTGGTTTATTTCTTTTCATATGTGATTTGGTTGCTTGCGGGTCTAAGACGAGAGGTAAGAACCTGCGCATCACGTTGTGACAGCCCCTTGCATTTCTGATCACCCTGCATTTAGTTAGGCACTTGCATTTCATTTCTTAAAGTCAAAATACAAAAAAATCGATGGACCAGGCCGCAACCGGTAAAGCCTTTGTTTTGTTTTTTGACCTACAGTAGCCAGACCGTAAACCAGATGGATTCCCTACACCAAACAGTCGACGTGCTAGTTGGGAACATTGATTGGGGAGAATCCCTTACTGTTGTCTCCTGCGATTTTCTAGGCCTCAACAGTTTTGGTGCTAGAAGGAGGGTAGCCAGTGCATGGCTGGCCAAGGAAACCCGTTTTCCCGAGATTATTCCACTGGTTACAGTTCTGAAAGTAGTGGACCACGTAATCCAATCCCGGAAGAAGAAATAAGAGAACATATGTATCCTGTTCGCAACGAAATTGTTAATGACCTGAGAAGACACACCAAGGCATACATAAAAAAGATTGGAGGATTGCCGGTTATCCCTGAATTTCCCAGGAGAGAGTATAAAAAGAAAGATCGTCCTGTAACAGAAGACTCAGTACTGGTTGGAGACTGGGAAGAACTTGTGGAAACTGCTTTACAAGAAGTTGAGCTACCTCTGAATCAAGAAGGCCCAGATACCCATTACATTTCTCCTATTCACACCCCTATTGGTACACCCCCTCACTCTCCACCCCAACTCATGGCCGGTGTTAACGCCAATCAACCCCCACCTAATCCTCCACCACCTGCATGGAAAGTCAGATCGCCTCTAAATCTGACCCCGCCGTTGCACGACCTACGCCAAGCCTTTGAAAAATTGCTGCCTAAATTTGACCCCAATGAGAAGATATTAGTAGATGATCATTTGCAGAGTTTTTATTTGGCCTTAGAAGGATTAAGGGCAGGAGAACATGAAGATGTGATTTGTAGACTATTCCCGCATACCCTCAAAGGAGCTGCGGCCTCATGGTATTTTGGATTGCCCGCTAACTCTATCCTAGACTGGGATACCTTCGAGAGAATGTTTAGAAGTAAGTATGTAGTCCAAAAGACTCACGCTGCCCTCATGAAAGGGTTGTGTGTGTCGAAGAAAGAGAAAAAAGAAAAGGTACACATTTTTACACAAAGGTTTGCAGCGTATCATAAAAATTTCTCCGAAGCAGATAAGCCTTCAGACAAAGTGTTGATTGAATACTATACTTCAGCTTTGGGTCCTGATTTGGACATGTTTACAAAAGGTAGGGCCAAGCCTACTTTTATAGAGACCTATGAAGAAGCGAAAGTGGTGGAAGTAGAAAGGGAAAGTATTGAAGACTATCTAGAACAATCAGGAGAAAAATTTGTGGGGAGAAAAACCTTATTGTTCACGAAGCCTAAGGAAGAAAAGTCCCCAGACCTGGAGAATATGGCCAAAATGATGCAAAAGCTGTCTAATAAGATCATAGACTTAGAAAAATAAAAAGAAGCGCAAAAATTCTACAGGCCGTATTACAAGAAAAGGGAGGACAATAACCCGCCCCAACCTCCTCCTTAAAAAACTACATCCATGAATCTGACAGATATAGGGATGGAGAATTTCTATACCTTTCATCAACAACCTCATTCCGAAAGGAACTGTCCGCAATGGATAAATTCAATGACATTGGTCATGAATCAGATGTTGGATTCGAGATTAATGGAAGAAGATGATGATGAAAAGAAAGAAAGTGCTGCTTCTACTTCTACAAAAGAATAGGAAGAAGAAACCATGGCATTATGGAGTTCTGTCTCCTTACTCGATGCAGAAGAAGAAATTACTCAGGGACACGAGAATGTCAGGGAGGCTAATGTGACAACTAGAAGCCAAGGGACGGTTGGTAATGACAGTCTTTTACTCCCAAAGATCAGAAGGCTGCAAAGGAATATCAAGAAGAAGTTTCAAGATAAATCCTCGACTGATAAGATTCCGGAATTCACTATTACTAGCCAAGATCCCAAGTGTAACAGAATGTCGCCTAATCCAAGTGAAGAGAAGGGAAGTGCTGATAAATCTCAGTCCATTAAACAACAAATTGAATATGACGTTGTTGAATATCTAAAGAAGATAAAGGCAAATGTCACACTGCTTGAAATGTGGAAAATGCCCCAACAGAAATAAAGGTTGCTAAAAGCAATGGAAACATCCAAAGAGAAGCTGCCCACTGACAATCAGTCATAGGAAGAAGAAGGAATTAGAGAAGATAGCACTGGAGGTAAGTCTAAAACTAAACATCCACCTTTCCTCCTGACATTTGAGATTTTTAATCATAACATGCACAATTGTCTAGTAGATTCTGGGGCGTCAATGAATGTCATGCCCATTTCAGTATGTAAGAAAATAAATGGGCAACCTAAGCCGACCACGTGGAGGGTGGTGCAATTGGATAGGATAGACATTAAGGTAATTGGTCAGATGGAGGAAATTCTCATCCGTCTGGCAGCTGATGACAGAGTTTGCCAAGTAATTAACATCGTGGTGGCCGATATACCAGATGCTTACGGCCTGGTCCTGAGCAGAGATTGGTCAGCTAAATTAAATGGGTATTTCGCCTCATATTGGTCGCATCTGTGGTTGCCATACAAAGGAAGCCCAAATCAGATTAAGATTTTGAGAGAACCTCACATGAAGTACAATGTTACTCAACTGGATGAGAAGAATGTCCCAGCCGAATCTGTATTGGGAAACTATTTTCTAGAACTGGAGCCAGGGAATTATCAAGTGGAGGAGGCCAGTGACACATCTGATACCCAGCCTGATCTCCTTCCATTTTCTCAGGCTGATGAGATTGATTGTAAAATAGTAGACTTAGCAGTAGGAATAGATTTACATTCAGTAGTTAGTGATTTTTGGACTTTATTTTTTGATGGCTCAAAGACATTAGAAGGATCAGGGGCCGGCTGTGTCCTCGTTGATCCACAAAAAAATAAACATTTCCTGTCATGTAGATTAGAATTTGAGTGTACTAATAATACTGCCGAGTATGAAGCGTTGCTGCAGGGACTCAAGAAAGCGATCGAGCTAAAGGTTAGTAATTTAAAAGTTTTTGGGGACTCAGAAATAGTTGTAAAACAAATAAGAAATCAAATACATTTTGTTTCCCCTCACTTGAAAGCTTACCAAAACGAGGTATGGGATTTGCTTAAATGTTTTCATGCATTCAACATCATTTCAATCCCAAGAATTAAAAATGCGGCCGCTGATCTTTTAGCCACATCAGCCGCTAGGCTGGTATCCACTAATAATAGATGTTCTGTTGAACTACTTTTCAGGCCTTTGGTACCTGATATGATTACCAACTTGTGTGTATTTGATGATGATCAGCAAATAATCGAATGCTTGAAAAACGATGAAGTTTTTAAAGGAGCCATTATAGACGATGAGGAACATCAGGCTGAGATGAAATATGACAATTTCATTCCTAAAGGGGTCAGAACATTAGAGAAGATGTTCGACTTAAATGATAAGTTCAGAAGACCCACTAACGCGAAGACGCATAGCTCAACTCTACAGTTCGAACTGATAAATTTGGGGACTGAGAACAATCCTAAGTTCGTGAATCTTGGTAAATATTGTTCACCAGCGGAAAGAGACAAATTCGTCAGTTTATTTAAAAAATATAAAGATGTATTTGCATGGACATACGAAGAATTGAAAACATACGACACCAGCATCATCAAGCATATCATCCCTATTAAAACAGGCATCAAACCATATCAGCAGCCGTTGAGGAAGATGCACCTAAAGTTGGAACCGCTAATCCAGAGCGAAGTCAAGAAATTGTTAGATGCTATGATTATTTTTAAAGTTAGGCACTCTGAGTGGGTGTCAAATTTGGTACCTGTCAGAAAAAAGTCGGGAGAAATCAGAGTGTGCATGGACTTCAGAAACTTAAACCGCGCCTCAGATAAAGACAACTATCCGGTACCTCCCATGGAACAATTGCTACAGATGGTTTCTAGTTCTGAATTGTTTTCATTATTAGACGGTTTCTCTGGCTACAACCAAGTGTTGGTAGCCGAGGAGGATAGATTGAAAACGACATTCAGAACCAAATGGGGAAATTTTGCCTATAGAAGGATGCCCTTTGGGCTGATTAACGCTGGAGCGACATTTCAGAGAGCTATGGACATAGCTTTCAGCGAACTGATTGGCTGAAGTGTTGTGGTATACCTTGATGACATCACGATATTCTTGAAGAAAAGAGGGGAGCATGCATTCCACCTAAAGCAAATTTTCGAACGCTGCCGGAAATATGACATTTCCCTCAATCCTAAGAAGTGCGTCTTCGTGGTCACGGAAGGCAAATTACAAGGGCATGTAGTTTCAAAAAGAGGTATATCTATAGACCCAGAGAGAATTAAGGCCACTGAACAAATCCCTATGCCCCATAATAAAAAGGGAATGCAATCGTTTATGGGAACCATAAATTTTGTAAGAAGGTTTGTACCTGATTTTGCCCAGATTGTCAAGCCACTACAGCAAATGGTTAAGCAAAATACACAATTTATGTGGACTGAAACTGAAAAGAATGCTTTCAGTAAAATCAAGACTGTCATTGCACATGCACCCTCTCTGAGAAGTCCAGACTTCGATAAAGACTTTATTTTGTATACATTCGCATCCGATGATTCATTGGCAGCTGTGCTTAAACAAAAGGAAGATGGGGGTGATGAATTCCCAATCTCTTTTATGAGAACTGGGATACAAGGGGCTGAATTAAACTACCCAGCCATTGATAAGCAAGCGTACGCAGTATTTAAGGCAGTGAAGCAATTTAGACCTTATATACTAAAAAATTGGACCAAGGTCATTGTGCCTTACCCAGCTGTAAGATCTCTTCTGATAAAAAACGAGTTAGGGGAAAGAAGAGGCAACTGGGTGACAGCTCTCCAAGAATACGACCTTGAATTCAAGCCAGCCATGATAGTGAAAGGTCAGGGGTTATGCAAATTGATGACTGAAAGAAGAAACAACGAAGAACAAGCATGGGAAGATGAAGCCGAATTGCATGTAATGGATGTATGTCCTTTGTTCACAGCTCCTGAGTCTTGGTACAGAGACCTTGTGCATTACTTGTAGTCAGGGCTATTGCCAGAACATTGGAGTTCCAAACAAAGGAGAGCGTTGCGTCTGAAATCAGCTTCCTACCAAATCGTAGAGGGCGTATTATTCAGAAAAAACTATGATGGAGTACTCCTGAGGTGCTTGGAGAAAGAAGATGCTGAAAGAGTAATGGCTGAATTGCACGATGGTCCGGCTGGGGGACATTATTCAGGTGACACCACAGCCCACAAAGTCCTCATAGCTGGTTACTATTGGCCTACACTCTTCAAGGATGCACATGCACATGTCAGGAAATGTGATATTTGTCAAAGGTACGGTGGAAGACAGCCTAAAGCAGCAGCGCCCCTAAAGCCTGTGATGGTCATGGAACCATTCGAACAATGGGGGCTGGACATTATTGGAGAAATAAAACCGAATTCTTCCCTGCTGCACAAGTATATTCTTACTGCTAGTGATTATTTCACTCGCTGGGTCGAAGCTATCCCACTGCGCAAGATAAATGAAGACGAAGTCATTAGCTTCCTACAAGATCATATCATGACCAGGTTTGGAGTTCCAATTTCGTTAGTTTTTTATAATGCTAAATACTTTTCATCCATTAAATTGACTGATTAAATTACATTATTCTACTAACTACTATCCGTAAGGGAATGGCCTGGCTGAATCCTCTAATAAAAACCTCATTAGAATCCTGAAGAAGACTGTAATAGAAAATCAGAGAAGTTGGCACTCAGCCTTACCCAATGCCCTATGGGCTGACAGAGTCACCCCCAAGTCTGCAATAGGAATATCACCCTATATCCTTGTGTACGGTAAGGAACCCATCCTCCCTCCCAATATCATGCTACCATCTTCCATACTATCTCAAGAGTCTAGGGGGTCAGATGATGAGGTTCTCCAAGTAAGAATATACAATCTTCTAAAAGCAGAAGAGGCCAGATCCAAGGATAGAGAACGTTTTAAATAGCAGCAGGAGGTAGTAAAAAGATGGTTTGACAAACATAAAGCTGGGAAAAAGGACTTGGAAGTGGGAGACCTACTTCTCAAGTGGGATCATCCCCATGATGAGAAGGGAAAGCATACTAAGTTCCAGCAGTTGTGGGTAGGCCCATTTCAGATCAAAGCAAAACTTGGCCCTGCTACCTATAAGCTGCAAGATTTACAGGGATGAGAGGAGAACCTGCCAGTTAATGGTTTGGTTCTCAATCCTTATTTTTCTTGAGGTTGTCTTTGAGTTTTCTGTCTTGTATATAAATAATCTATTTGGTTGTTTTGAGTCATGCTTTCATTTTAAAGTTTATTGGTTTCAATAAAGGGAGTAAACTCGCGGTTATTTGAGAAACATTAAAATTTCTGGGAATGGTAGACATGTTTGAGTAGTCATACTATGTGTTGCTGTTTGAATTCCTTCCAGTCTAGCAGTTTTCTCGAAATCTCTGTGTGCATTGAAGTCCTACTCAATCCCTGCTAGATAAATCGGATCCAAAGAGTCTAGAATACTATGTTGAGGCTCCGTCCACTTCACACCTAAAATGTCTAAGGGGTGATAACAGAGGACCCATGGAAAAGAGCATGGTGAACAGCATGTTAAATACAAATGATCCCATGCCAGGAAATAAATGCCAAAAGGCTGATAAGAGTCAGAATTCCTATGAAAGCATCATGCATCAAAGAAAAAGCTGAATCATAAGTACAAAATTGCCGAAAGATCCTCTCCGTCCGTGAGCTGAAACATCAAGTACACCGCTCACACAAAAGGGCACTATGGGATAGAGGATCCTGAATTAAAATTCAGTAAGAAAGGCACGCAGGAAGACTCGCATGAAAAGGGACAAAAGTCCAAAAGCACAAAAGCTGCTAAAATGGCATGGGAATGAGGAACAAATGAACATTTCTGTCCACCACCCGCTACAATCCTGTGGTGTCCGATGTTGTCAGCTACCTGAGAGCAAAATTAATAATGAAATCATTTTTTGGCCTCAGCAGAGTTATCTGGACCTGAAGGTCTTGGTTTTCACCTCCCCAAATTGGACTATCATCAATGATTAAGGTACACACTTCAGTCGGTTGAGAAATACTAAGGGCTGGAAGAATTCATTAGATGCGATCCTGTTAAACAGTCTGTTGCTCCAAATATAATCACCCAGAGATCTAGGTTCCCTAGGTAATCGCCATTTGTTGCTACTGCAACTTTTCTCCCCAAATCTCATAAAAAATTTAGGGCCCCTCCTCCTAACTAAGTATCGCTTCAGGTGCTTCATCCTTGATGATTTCTTCAGTCATGTTTTAAGCGGTGTTGTTCCAAAACAACTTATGCGCAGCCTATTCCTACAATTTATTCGTGCTTGAGCTTTGCATTGAGTCGCAGAGTTAAGTTAAAGATTGTCAGCTGTTTTTGATGGACCGTCGATTTGATGGTAGTGAACTTTGACTGTCGTTGTTTTTTGAAAGTTTTGATCACCTAAGTTTTTCTGAAAAATCGGTTGCCCTTGCTGTTGTTATGTCCGTCGTTGCAGCTCCTAGATTTGTCTAGCATCTGAGGTCTCTTTTTATCCGACGCCCGATCCGTGTTAACCTGCGACCGCTTGCCCGTAGCCTGGACTCATCTGCCGTTGCGGATGGAATATCCTTTCCGCTTCTGATCTGAACATCTTCTGACGTCCGATTAAGCTTTCCCGCTCACTTCACGTGTCCTCTAACTCTCCTCCTCCGCCATTGCGGCTCTGAAACCTGCTGGCCTCCGAAGCTAAGAACCATCCGACGTCTGATTTAAATCCTTGCGCCCGCATTTCGCCTACCAGGTTCTTATAGCCCTTACACCATTGCGGCTCTTAAAGTCCTTTCACGTCCAACGTAGAAGCCTTTCGACCGCTGATTTATAAGTCTCCCTCCCAAAGCTCAATCATTTCTTTTCAGAACCAAGGATGCATCAGGCTGTTTCCTTGAGGAATAGTCGTGCAATTGTTAGAAATTGATCTTTTGTTTGGTAACGCCTTCCCAATAAATGATACTTGTTGATTGACTGCAGGTGGTTTCGAGAAGTCGGTCAACCTATCGAGGTGAGGAAAGATGGACCCGTTCGACGGGAGTATGGCTGAAACCAGGCGAATGGAGGACAAAATCCAGAATTGTAAAGGCGTGATCCCAGAAATGGATCAGTTACCAAGTGTTTCATGATTGCATATAGACAAAAGATCGGAATGTGAAACGTTGGAGAAACTGAAAGACCATGCGTCTTGGGGGGGGGGAGACGAAGCACTCTGTAAGGGTAGTTTAAATATGGAAAGGTAGGAATGAGAGGGGGCTTTTTCCCTGGAAAATTTTGTAAATGTTTGCTTGTAAGAGGAACTATTTCATTTTGCAAAGGAGACTGCAATTTTACCTGTTGGAAAGAGAAAAAATGGAATGTATCAATGCGACTCAATGAATAATGCTGAAGAGGAACTATTTCGTTTTCAGCAGTGTTTCGTTTACTGTGAGAATATTTGATTTCCTGAACCTATGTTCTTGTTGAATGTTCTTCGGTATCTTTTAGGATATTTTTTAACTGTGAGTAATAGATGTTTTCCATAAAGAAATTGGCTACCTAGTTGTTTAAATATCTATAATTGTTCATGTATTTTGAAAGAAGTATCAGCTAACTGTAACTCTTCATAGTGCATGTGCAAAATGTATTACTCACCCCAAGTGATAACCTTGCTCCCTAGGGATAGATTAGATAGTTGGTTTATTTCTTTTCATATGTGATTTGGTTGCTTGCGGGTCTAAGACGAGAGGTAAGAACCTGCGCATCACGTTGTGACAGCCCCTTGCATTTCTGATCACCCTGCATTTAGTTAGGCACTTGCATTTCATTTCTTAAAGTCAAAATACAAAAAAATCGGTGGACCGGGCCGCAACCGGTAAAGCCTTTGTTTTGTTTTTTGACCTACGGTAGCCAGACCGTAAACCAGATAGATTCCCTACACCAAACAGTCGATGGGCTAGTTGGGAACGTTTATTGGGGAGAATCCCTCACTGTTTCCGCCTGCGATTTTCCAGGCCTCAACAGGGCTATCCCCTTTGGCTATTGAATTGGGAGTTGAAGTACAGCAACCGTCCCTTCAGGAAGGGAGTTACCCTCGTGATGATGATTTTCACCCATTGCTTTTTCGTGATCTTCAGGATCTCATCTTGCTCATATATTCCTCTACTTTATCCTCTTCATCCTTCCATTGATCATTAAATTTCTTATGGAACTGTGTCCACTCCTCTTCAGTCACAACCTTCCCATTAATCTGATAGATCAAATCTCAGTCAGTTGATCCCGTAGTACTAACATTGTCTTCCTCCACAGGGATATCCGAGGGTGTTACAGCTCCTCGTGTGTTCTCCAATATGGAGACTGACGCTGCCACTCCAGGGGTAACTGGGCTTCTTCTAATAGGTGTTTTTTGATAGCGAGCCCCAGTAGAAGAATTGGTCCTATCAACCAGGTCGTCAATGAATGTTCTTCTTCCCAATGCTAGATTTTTCCCACAGCCTCAACCACCTGTGATGTTAGTGTCCTGTGGGGTTATGGGATTTATAAGATGGTCACGCTATGCCCTTCTTGTATTCATGCAACCCAAAACATGCAAACTAAAAAACTGAAGAAGAATGAATAAATATAATTACTGGATGCAACTACTACGGTGTCTAATAATTATCCTCCCCAGCAACGGCACCAAAATGTTGGGAACCCTATATGCAAGTTAATTAAAGCCAACATACAGAGTGTTCAATATAAATTGTCAACCCAGGGAAGTCTCTTATTTCAAGGATAATGTGCACTGTATATGCTTTAAACACTAAGTAGTTGATGCTGTAAATGAATGACCCTACTTTCCTGTTCAGCTGAACTCATCCCATAATCTACTTAATCTAGCTTACCTTCTCAAGAATGCAATCACAAATACCTTCTTACAATCTTTAATATAGAATTAAAAGATTCAGGAAATAACATCTAGATTACTTTTGCAGAAATTTAAATCCTTAATTACCACACCATCTAAAGATCCATCTGAACTATCTTAATTCAACTTATTCTAGAAATTCAAAGTACAAGAACTAAGCAACTTATTCTAGAAATTCAAAGTACAGGAATTAAGTTCTGCAATTATAAATGTGAAGAAACAAACTACAAAGATCTAAAGAAAATAGCAATTGAAAGAACTAGGGATGAACAGCGCTGTCACAGCTATCACACAGTTGCATAAGAGAAAGTTAACCTATACATTCGACTGGCACACCACACCACTGCAGTTTACAGGGGATGCAATTACTGATCATTCAAATGAACACACAACAAGTCGATAACTATTGTAGCTTACTGTAAATAAGAGAATTTATCACAAAATCCAAACCACATAGTAGAATAAATAGAATACCTAATTAACTCAACAATCCCTATGGGAAGGCGGGCCCAGCCTTCACACAGATATGCTGGAAGTAACACATGTTAGAACACCGAGATCTGCAGAATCAAACTCCTTGTATTAAAATGGCGGATGAGCACACAACCTCAGTCATAGTTGATACAATAATTTGATTAATTTTTCAACCCATAGCTCAGAATAGTTTCCAGTATTTATACAATTACAATCATAACATATTCCCACTATTATCGGGTAGCCATGAAGATCTCTTATCTTCAGGCTGCCCCAATTACGATAAACTTCTACAGTCGTGGCAAGATGAAAGCAGAAAATATAGGAAGGCTGTTACTCAAGCCAGAAATAATGATCATGATCAATTGAGAAGCTACTCAATGGATTGCATCTATTCTTGAGAAGCGATGCACTATTGGCTCTGAATTTGTTGTAGCATGTTGCAGCTACCTTTGTACAACTCACATGTAATAGTATCCTTGGACCGCATTCTTTGGGCAACGATGGAATGGATGGTGATCATATCAAAAATGAATGTTCATCCATTTCTTGGCATGTTCATCCCACTGCACCTGTATTTTTAATTACATCTCGAATTATCTTTATAAAACCACCATATGTTAGCATAATTTAAGATGCAAAGCCCTGATTACAAAATCCCAAGCATTAATAAAATAAGACAATGATTAACCATACTTGTATGAATTGAGGGACCGAGTGAAGGAAAAGCATCTGTTTCATGTACACAATAGAATAGGATGAGGCAAAAAGAGGTAGGTAAAGATGGTAAAAAAGGGGTGATTTATGGGCCCAACAGTTCACACACAAGCAAAGGTTCTAAAAGATCAGGAATTACTTTACAAATATGTCAGAAAGAACGTACTATTTGTTGTGGTCGTTGTGCCAAGAGTTGTTGGTCCAATAGGAACCATTGCGCCAGAGGAGGCTTGGTTGGTGGCATATCTCATTGACACGGTCACTGGATAGATACTATACTGAGTTACTCACCAAGGAATGCAAGGGCCTGTCCATGCAGTAAGTACTATTTAGTGGCTTATTCTGAGTTGTTTGGGTAATATTTTCAGAATGATAAAGATACCTAAAGGGTTAATGGACTATTAACAATGCAGGAAAATTTAACCCATTTCTGTTATGTCTGAAGGTCTTTAATGAAACCCGGGTTGTCTACCATTACTTCAATTTGAGGGTTCATCATTACAAGATGTCAATGATTGAAATATATGATCGATCCCATGCGATATACCTTCCATACATATTTTCTAATTTTTTTAAACTGGTTTTTATAGTATGGGATCTCTTTGTTGGTTAACAATGCTCTACTCATTTTGTATACTATGATATGTTGATATTTGAAATGGCTTCAGCATTTGTTTTTGGAAGTTAAAGCATTTGTGGCATTGTCCTTGTTTGTTCTCTTAAACCTTGCTTATTTGATGTGCTAACCTATTTTAACATGACACTAAAAAAAAATTAGACTTGTTTACCAGCCATATTAACATTCATGACTCCATATTGTAAAACAAGATTAGTCCATGTCAGATTACACAGTATCACAATGACCATTTGCTAGCAATAGACCATCATTTTGTTGTTTCTAGGGAACCATTTGGCACTGGGCTATGGGTTTGGTCACTAAAAACTCACAAAATAGTAGAATTCTTATACATCTAACTCAAAAATATGAGGGGCCACACTCTTGATCAATATTATATGAGAAACTTCACAAGATTCCATTCCAAATAGAACGATCACCAAAATCTGATTGAAGGTGCAAAACTAGTACATGGTACTTCTAAAATATCAGAGAAATAAGTCATCAATCACTATTCCATGACAACCATTATAGAAATGCTACAAAGTATATCCAATAGCATTGCAACTTGACCATCCCAAAAGTATAAAAAAAACACAAACTATCATGGTTAAATAGCTTCTCATAACACCCTCTACCATGTAATCTTGTGCACAAATGCGTAGAATCAAATCACTGAAAAATTTAATTCAGTCAAGAATTCACAGAGGTGCAAAATGAAAAGCATTCCCAAAGAATACAATACAAAGCAAACAACTAATCAAACAAAATCTTCAATAAACTTAAAACTGAATACATGCATTAGAATGTAAAGCAAGGTCTTAGTCAATCTATCATTCCAGATGATATATGGGGAATAATTTTAGTTCGTGTACTCTATTAGAAATAGAACTGTATTATGTTTCTGCAACATAATATTTCAATCTGAGAAAAAGGATTATATATGTGCATCCACAAATATTGAACTACTGACAACACCATAAGTTAAAAGCTGCCGGTTGGAAAAATAAAGAGCACAAACCAAATGTAATGTACATAAAAACAAAGCATATCAAGAGCGTACCTTGGAAACATGTTCTAACGTAATAGCTTTAGGTAAAATTGAAGTCCTTGGAGCAACTTCAACAAACACAGAGCTCCCCCGCAAAGGTAGACACTAACCAGGCTCCCCAAAGCTAGGCTTTAGCATTTTATTTACATCTCAATGAAGACCATCAAAATTCAATGTCAACATATCTAGAGCTCCTATGCCCCAGCTCCATCCACTTCCAACAAAACACCCTTCATAGTATCCAACAACTTCTACCCCCTCTCATCCCAAATGCATAATCAACTCTACCTAAGTTATATGTAGAATGCTTATCTATCTCCATCTCGACAATCTTCTTCACAATGTCCCAGACATCATCCAAACTCAGCACTTTCCCATCTTCTACAGCACTTATGTTTACCACAGAAGTGTAGTATCCCAACCCCGTGTGCACAACACATGTATTTTTTTTCAAACTGCCTATAAATGACTAATATCCATTCTCATACCATTGTCCAATGATTTTTGTAGCATGGGATTGACAAGAAACAAATTGGAGGACTAGGAGATAAGTTTGGATATGTGCTTGATGTATTCTTAGACTTGGTACTTTATTGCTGCACCTTATGGACTGATTTTGGATTTTTGTCAAACACTTAGTGTGCACCTTCCTGTAGGTTGTTATCTACCCTTGGTTTGTGGTTTATGAGATTGGAATCTTAAAAGAACTGACTAATTGAATCCTTATGCATATATGACCTTTCATGCCATGTAATCTCTCAGCAAACACACAAAAAAATGCAATTTAAATATACATTAATATTTCAGACTGTAAATGTAAATCAAATGTAACCACAGTACCTCCACTCATAGGAATAACAGCAGCGATGCAAGGAGAATTCAGATCTGGGATATATGGTCCTTTGTGTGAAGTATTGGCAGCCTCATAAGAACCAAAACTTGAGAGAGAAGTCGCTACAACCAGCATACAATATATTACAACCACCGATAATCTTGGACATTTCCTATAAGAGAACCTTCCTGTAGATTCCAATGATGTAATACATGAGAGAAATGTGCCCAATTGTCAAAACTAAGCACCCATCTATGATATAATCACTACTTCCTTTCTAAATGAACCCAAACTAAGTGCTGCGACCCCTTCTCTTTAGAATATATGGCAATCTGGAAACAGTGTGTAAGATTCTCCCTTAACATTGAATCCTTCTTCAAATGGCCAAATACTAATAAATATATATTTGTACTAGGTATACTAGCCTCTTCTTGACAAGAAATTCAACCCCGTCTCCAGCATATGCAAACCCTTTACAGTCTGCGACTTTACACAGACAACTTGGCACTTTTAGGCAGTGAGTATTTTAGCTTTTCCTCTAGTAAGTAGCAGCATGATTTAATGGTCCAAGGGTGGATTCCTTCTTTGAATGTGCCTTGCCTTCATTCACATTATCGTACCCTCTCTCCAATAATATATATTCAGACAGAGAAATAGCTTGCTAAATCAGTTATTTATCTAGTCCCCACGACTTGGATGTTTTCCACAAAATTCCCTTCACCACACAGAGGTGTTCATCGTAAAGGCCACCACAGAAGACATTGTGTGAGGGGTTTGGATGTTCAAGTGCAAATATTTCATATGATCTTGAACACCCAAGGATTCAAACTCTAGACCACTCTATGTTTCAAAAAACAAAGATGCATGCACTAGAAAACCATTTATGTACCTGTAAACAATCCCTAGAACCCTTCCTTTCATTTGTTTGCGCTTCAGTTGGGTAGGTCAGTGATCAAATTTGAAATTTGAAGGTTTCGTTTGCTTGTGCTTCAGTTGGGTGGGTCAGTGAGCGAATTTGAAATTTGAAGGGCGAGTCTTAAATTTTAGAGACCAAGGCAAAATAAATAATTGTACTTCAATCCAAAAGTATAAATTAACTAAATCCTTTGACCAATAAAACACTAATACTGTTCTTTTAAAGCTTTGCAATTTTAAATAATTGAGCACTTCTTAATATTTACATGAAAAAAATGATATATTTTCAATAAAATTTATTTTGAACAGATTAAGTTGTCATATGTGTATCATTAATAGTAATGTAACAACTATTCTATAGTATTTTTTCTAGTTTGAGCATGATAAGGCATGATACTGAGGAAGAAGACCTAAAATTATGGACTTCACCTTCAAAGAATGCCTTGCAATCATATTGGTAAGGAGTGATAAGAAGATCACAACAATTGAAATTGTTAATTAAATAATTATATGGTAAGTTTAATATAAGACTTACTTATGGTTGTCTCTTAATCTTTGCGTCTTTACACATTTAATATTTTATGGTCCTCTTTGTGCCTTAACCCAATTTGTATTATAAGGTGAAGATGTGTGGGCATAATAATCCTTAGTTATGATTATGATATGAGGATTTAAAGAGAAGAGGAAGTAAAGACAAGAAATTTTTATATGTATTTTGGTGGCGTAGAGGACAAATGTTGTGAGAAACCACAAATGTTTGGAAGGATGGAGGGATATTACATCATGATGATGCCACCCATCAAATTGAAGACTATTCTTGAGCCAACAATTGTTTTCTTAATTTTATTAATAATTATTGTTTCTTCATATTGTGTACCCAATGACACCTCTCTATAGCAATGCATAAATCAACCTTTGCACAGTTTGTGATCCTAGATGCATACCATTATTTGTATTTGCATGACATCATGTGTTGTTTATAGTTTTCGTGAGTCCATGATATTCATGCAAGAAATGAATTCTTGTAGAGGAGGACTTATCAAACCGGCCTTTTGAATTTCATTTTGATGAAAAAAGAGTGGACATGGGTAGCGAGGTTCACATAGGTAGTAGGAACAAAGTTTTAAGCTCGTTTCGGGCCTAGTAGTAGACTAGTATATATTCTGTTTTGATATAGTCATATTTGTTGACAAATTGTCACACTTTAGATTGCAACTCCAAGTGACTCGGGAGTGAGAGTCGCATCTCAATGGCTAGTTCCTCGTAGTCATCAATGATTACTATCTATCTTGCACAACTAAGCAGTGAGTGCATGACATGAGTGAGTGAGTGATTATAATTTATCATATTTCCAATATTTTGAATGATGAGTTGAACTTTATAGTATAGGAATTTCAACATCTTGACAAATTTATATGGATGGGTAATTTCAAATGTCTCCCTTCTTTTGAAATGTTGATATAAATTACGCCCTTCTAAATTGGAAGGGTAAAATTCGGTTTTTAAATTTTTTTTGGACCGCAATTTTAACTTTACACTTCAGGGAAGGCCTAGAACGCTTTGGATGCCCAATGACACCTCTCTATAGGAATGCATAAATCGACCTTTGCACAGTTTGTGATCCTAGCTACATGCCATTATTTGTATTTGCATGACATCGCATGTTGTTTATAGTTTTCATGAGTCCATGATATTCATGAAAGAAATGAAGTCTTGTAGAGGAGGACTTATCAAACCAGCTTTTTGAATTTCATTTTGACAAAAAAAGAGTGGACATGGGTAGCGAAGTTCACATAGGTAGTAGGCACAAAGTTTTAAGCTCGTTTTGGGCCTAGTAGTAGACAAGTAGATGTTCTTTTTTTCTATAGTCGTAGTTGTTAACAAAATGACACACTTTAGAGTGCAGCTTCAAGTGACTCAGGAGTGAGAGTCGCATCCCGATGGCTAGTGCCTCGTAGTCATCAATGATTACTATCCTTCTTCCACAACTAAGCAGTGAGTGCATGACATGAGTGAGTATGTGATTATAATCTATCATATTTCCAATATTTTGAATGATGAGTTGAACTTTATAGTATAGGAATTTCAACATCTTGACAAATTTATATGCATGGGTAATTTCAAATGTCGCCCTTCTTTTGAAATGTTGATATAAATTACGACCTTCTTGGAAGGGTAAAATTCAGTTTTTAAATTTTTTTTGGAGGGAAATTTTAACTTTACACTTCTAGGAAGGGCTAGGAAGGGTTAAATTTTGAATGTTGCATGTACTTTGTACTTACGGAATTTCCATGTTCTTGGAGAAACGCTCGGGAGTCAATATTTTGATTCGTGGGGTTGGATGGCCCTATCCCAATTCCTAGGTTGTCAAAACCCTGAATTTTCCGAAAAATTTAAAATTTTTAAAATGCATATAAATTAAATAAATGCAGTCACTAATTGTTTGATTAGTTATATGTTACCAAATTCATTACCTTGTTGGTTATGTTTAGCGATAGAACAGATTTCTTTTTAGTTTACTGACTTTGTTCTTTTTGTGACCACAAGGTGAGACTGTCATGCAAAACTGGGTTTACTTAGCTTTCTAGCTAATGCAAAGAGTTTTTCCTATTCTTACAGACTACAGGTAAGAAGCTTTGGGTGCTGCTTGATGTAAATTTTTAAAGCATTTGAACATAAGATTGTCACTAACAGTGAACTCAGTAAAGAAATAGATACTAAACAAAAATCAAGGTGATCAAGGTATAATTACTTCACTATCTCTATTCTTTTAATTATTATCAGATAGAATTTAGTTTATCAGTAATGGTTGCAACCATTTTTCTTTCTAGTCACCGTTATACTATAGTCCTCAAAAACTTATAGAATTGTTTCACGTCTACCAAGGTTGTCAATTGTATAAAACAAATTACTTTAAATAATTCTTTACAGGCAGAAATGTAAGATCAAGGTCTATTTTATTTGTCCATCTTACTAGATTATGCCATGTCTGAAAAGAATACTACACAGTGCTAAAGAGTTTATGTATCAAATTCTTATTTTCATTTCTCCCAAATTTAAGGGGATTATAACCTCATTGTACACTGAAATCAAATAATTTATGCTAATGTTGGAGCTTTATATTCCTTTATACTATAATTGTTTGGAGAATAATAATCCATTTAAGGTTAGTAATATTGTTCACAATCTCAAGGTAAACTTTTAAGCTTACAGAGACCTAACATACTTTCATGCAACTCTGCTAGTTCCATGCTAAATAATTTAAGGTAAGTGACTACCATAAGTATGGATATACTTACCATGGTTAGACTATGTAAACAAAATCTCTTTTCATGTCTTAATAATAACCTAGCTTTTGATTACAATACAACTGGCTTAATAATAAAGCCCAAGTCTATAAACAATTGAGTTGTAGTATAAATCTTTACAATTGACAAGTATAAGGGTTATCTTTGAATCTGCAATCTATCCTCCTTTACCAATTGGCCTCCTTATCTCCTTTGCAAGCATAAATATACTTGGTTAAATAATAATTCTTCTTTATTTACCTTACAATTACTAGAATAACAGAGTAGATACTTGTAAGCAAGATTCTCACTAAGAGAATAATATTACTACTCTTTTCTTAAGTCATACTTCATAAGACTCTTGTCATTTTTGTGATTATACACGTTTGATGGTAACGTTATAGTAAGGAAAGGTGTTGGGGCACGCACCCTAATGGTCCCTAAGGTAGATGACTTCGCGGTTTTAGTGGAAGTTTGTAAGCGGAGTTATGACTCAAAACAGTCTTAGGGGTGTCAGGGTTGAGTTTAAGTCCTCTTTTTGTAATAAACCCATGGTTTAAGTCCAGGGTTTAGGGTTTGGGGTGCCCATGGTTTAAGTCCATGGTTTTGTAAATAGTGCATTGTATAAATAAGCACTCTTGTAAAGAAGTTAGGTTAGGCTTTTGATGTAAGATGAATTGATGCGAAGCTAAGGCTATTTTTGTAAGAGAAGGTTAAGTCCCAGCTGTGTGCGTTGACGACCTCTGCAGCTGTGTGTGCAGAGAGTTTGTGGGTGATTAAGAATATATGCAGTTGTGTGCATAGAGGCCTACAGCTGTGTGTGCGGCTTTGGGATATAGGAGGGATCTGCAGCTAAGTGCGCAGATCAGAAGTGTGGATTTTGTAAAGGCTTGAATAAAACATAGTTCTGTGGATGTAAACCCTACACTGGGGGTGAACCACGTTATATATGGTGTTGTGGTTCTTTGTGTTATTTATTTTATGTTCTTTCATGCATTGATAAATATATATTTGATAAGTAAGATCACTGCTAAAATACTAACTTCGCTGTGAATTCCCAGTAAAGGGTTAAGCAAGTCACTGTCTGTTTATCTAGCTGCAAAGTTATATATGTGAATGTCGAAGCTCTGTGTTATATGAGTATAAGTTATTTAAGGTTAAGGTACAGTGATATCCCTCTTCTGCTTGCAGAAACCTGATTCTGCGACACCCCATAGCTATTTTGAGTGAGACTGCAACCTGCTCGCAGGTTGTTGCCGAAAGGACCAACACTGTGGGTCTTTTGTTGGTGCGAAGTGAATGGTATAAAACCCAGGTCTTCCCTTTAGCCCAACAAATTGGTTCCATTGCCGGTTGAACTCAGTATCTGCTCAAGAGGGGTTTACGTCATACCTCGAGGGCTATGTTCTGGAGACCCTCGATTAAGGAAATTGGTGATTGGCTTGATGAGACTTATCTGAAATTCGTTGAGCAAGAGAACAAAGATCCGCGTCGTAGTGCAAACGAATTTTTACAAAGGTATGTTTTTTTTTATGTTTATGAAATCTATTTTGGTAGTATCCACATAGAGTTGCACCAGTGGTTATCCAGGTTGATAGAGAGAAGGACGAGCTTCCAAGAAGGTCAGTTTCCTGCTTGGACCCCCACAAGAATTAATATATTGAGAAGGGTGAAGAACGCGATATCTCGAGCTGTTGATTTCTGGACGAAGCGAACCCTTGAAGCATTTGCGACGGAGTTCGCCATCGACACGAGCACTTCCTTTAGTGAAGCTGAGCAATAGTTTTTCAAAGGACCAAGGGGTAAGTTTTTGAATTCATTTAGTTTGAGAATTAAAATGCTATTAGCTGAAAAAGGCATATTGCTCATTGAATCAGACTGTTAGATTTAGTATTCCTAACCTATGTTTGCAAGTGAAAATACCTTCGATGAGCAAAGTGGTTTGCTGCGAAGTGGAAAAAGGTACAAGAGATATTTTGGATACTATTCCATAGGTCAGCATACCGAGTATTCCCCTATAAGTCCCGCAGATCCAGAACCCAAAGAAACCCCTTCTGTTGGAAACTCTCCGGTCACCCCACAACGCAGACCTGTTATCCCTGAAAACCTGTCGCAGTCCGAAAGTCACCCTAGCCCGAGTATTCCTGTCGCAGGTCAGTCTACCCTAGTAAGTTCCCCCCCGCCTACGTCCAGTCCCCCTCCAACCCCCCCTAGATCCACTATGGCCCACATGAACGATGATATTAAGATCCCTATTTTCAAAGGAACTGGATCAGAGGATCCAGAACAGTTCTGGTTTTTATGCAAAGCAGTGTGGACTGCTAAGAACATTACGGATCAAGATACCAAAAGAGCACATCTAGTTACTTCTTTTAGAGATCGTGCCTTGAACTGGTTCATGAAGTTCTCCAGCACTCAGAACCATGGCTTGCCTGATATAAAAGCAGCAATGATAAAGGAATTTAAGAAGCCAAAATCAGATTCGTAGTGTATCAGTGAATTGAAAGAGATTCAGCAGAGGCGCGACAAATCAGTGTGGGACTTTGATCAGAGGTTCAAAGTTCTGCTAGACAAAGTTAGTTTCACCATTGGACCTATGCAACATAAGGAATGGTTCATTGCAGCGTTGCTACCGCATATCAGAACTCCACTCATGCAACAGAAGGTTGCTGACCAACAAGAGGCTCTAGAAATCGCGATGAAGCTTGAAACCGCTCCAGTCGAAGATAATTTTGGTATCACCCAAATCCAAGCGCAGTTGGCAGCGATGGCTCTGGAGCTTCGCGATATGAAGAAAGGAAAAACCGGTCGCAAAGAGGTTTGGTGTACACAATGTCAGACAGAAGGTCACAACAAGGAACAGTGTCCTGTGGTAAGAAATTACCTGAATATTGGTGCGCCAAACCCATTCAATCCTACTGTTCTATATTGTGAGATCTGTCAGACGACTGGCCAGCATCGACCTGAGAATTGTTATCTGCTACAGAGGTATGTGCAAGTCCCCAAGAACCCCTACTGCCAGTTTTGTAAATCAGTAGGACATAATGAAGATGAGTGTCGCAATTATGACCTCATGAGAGAGCGCACCTATGATGCCTATCGGGCACAAAATGAGGGCCAAAGCAATGATGGCTATGGTTACCGCGGCGGTGCATCAGGTAGAGGTGCTTTTGGAGGTCGTGGTCATGGTGGTATGGCTGGCAGAGGACGCGTTCAGGTGGTGTGTTATAACTGTAACCAGGCCGGACATCTAGCTCACGACTGTCGAAACCCAACTAGTGTCGGTATTTCCGCGCAGTAGATCATGTGATCGATCAGTGCCCACAACTGATAGCTAAGATTCAGGAAAGAAACAGTGGCCCTACTCAGAATATCTAGATGATTTCTGTCGAGCAAAGACCTGCCCCAGCCATTAATGTTGTTACCCAGAGTGGAGCTACGATGCACATACAGAATAAGGAGAAACAACCTTACGAGGCTTGGGTTCGTAAGGCCCTCGAGAAAGTCCCAGTATTTGATATCGAAAGAGAAAAATCAACATTCATGGAAGCCAAGAGAGATTTTGCTGGTCTGAGCACATCAGTAGTACCTGCGCAGAAGTCGCAGCCGCAAGAAGCTTCGATGGACAAATTAAGTACATTGTCCTCCTTTTTACAGAGCTGTATGAAACTCTTAAAAAATCAGAATTCTTTCCATGAGCTGTAGAAAGTTATTGCTTCTTGCGAATCTCAGTGAAGTTCGAGTAAGACAAAAACTGCTAATAGAGTCTGAAGAAATGGTAGGGAAATGAGGTTGAATGCTCAGATAGGAGAGTATGAGATGACTGATGTAGTCTTGGACATAGGATCAAAAGTAAATGTCCTAACCAAGTAGACCTGGGAACAAATGGGAAAACCTACCCTTGATTGGTCTCCTATACAATTGAGATTAGCCAATCAGCAAAAGATTATGCCCCTAGGACGATTCCCTAGTGTCCCAGTAGATGTTGATGGGGTCAATACTTTAGCAGACTTTGAACTTATTGAGATCATTGATGACAGCAATCCCTATCCATCCTTGTTAGGAATTGAATGGGTAATGGAAAATGCTACAGTCATTAACCTCAAAAGCAAACAGATGACTTTCGAAGGGAAAGATTTGAGAGTCATAGTACCACTGGAACTGTCACAAGGCAAAAGGTACACAGAACCACTCAGAGACAAAGATCAGGATGTTCTGGATCACATCTATAACATCAAAACTTAGGAAGAAAATTATATTGGTCCTACTGCTGAAGGTATCATGGATTGGCAGTGTGACAACTCCTACATGACGAATTCAGATGAGGAGTTAGAAAATTGGCAGAACAGACTTTATGAGCTACATGGACATAGATGTGCCAGATTTACCAAATCTCTCAGATGGCTTAGTGCACAGATACCAGATTCACAGAAAATGAAGACTCTGGATTCAGTATTCAAAGCCACAGCATCCAGATGGTGGATTGGCCATAAGAAGAACATTCCTAGTTGGGAAGCTTGTCAAAAGTTCCTTCGCCTGCGGTTTATGGATCAGCCCTAGGAGGTGCGAAGCAGGTTTGATGGAAATACTAGCCCTCAAGAACATTTGACACAATGCTACGAAGCATGGAAGCATGTATGTCAGGAAGAATGGGTACCTAGGTTTGTGTATACTCTGGAACCAATAGCAAAGAATTGGCACGCGGAGGCTGAGCTTTGTCAGGATACTGTATGTGATGATCAAGAAGTAGTAGAATATCGCCCTGATTGGAACAAACACGAAGCCCATGCCATAGAATATTATAACCTCGCAATTGATGAGGACAACGATCCGTGCACTATTTCCCTTTCGGAGTCAGAAGGACACTACGAAGTACGCGGACCAGCAGAACAGCTTAAGTATGCTACCATTAGAGATTATTGGGATGAAGACATAGTAAGCAAAGGGACCCAACTTCTCCATAAGTATCAGGAATTATGTCTGATGAAGTTCTTTGAAATAGAAGGAATCATGGAAGTTGTGGATGGCATTTTGTCGTGGGGAGAAGCTCGAGTCCATGTCGCAGATGGTGTCCAGAGGTGTCGAATGTCCTTGTTAGGGTGCAGTTACAGTTCTTGCTTGTGCCGAAGAAGGAAAGATCTGTCGGAACCTAAAAAAATGACCATTAAAAGAAATCAAATTTGGCGACGCCGGTACGTTCTCTGTATTAACTGCCTGTATTAATGCGATATCTGAAAATCTACCGCCGTTTGGACAAGATCTCTGCCAGATTTGGTGCCATCAATGCACAGTTATGACAGATTTTGTGGAAAGATTCTATAAGAAGACAACCACTCCCGCAATGTTTGTGATTTTCAGTTTCTTGAGTTTTACAATTGCACCCATGTCACCTGATTGCGAGTTCCAGGAACTGTTCAGAGAGTTTGAGCAGACGGGTTTGCTAAGCCATTTCAACCAACCACCTGCACCTGCACCTGGTGAAGAAACTCCTTCAGCGCCATCTCAGCCAATGCAGACGCGATCTGTCTGAAAGAAGTTTAATCCTGAAGTACGTTCTAAGCACAACGAGGATCGGCACAAGCAATCAGGGCAAACACCAAAGGACCCCGAGATGCCTCCGTCCGGTTCAGCAGAGGCCCCACCTACAGAAGATGAGAAAATTGCACCGAAGCGTCCACCGTATCTCCCACCAGTTTGACCAGGAGTTCAGCCACCGTGGCAGACAAAGAAGTTCACATTATGCACCCCTTCGCTGCCACCGGGTTTGCAGTTGGTCGGGACCATGACAGGGAAAATAGACCGGCTTAAGTATGCCGACCACGACACGAATGATCATGGGAAGTTTCCACAGTTCGCACCAGGACAATACTTGCATTTCATCAAATATCCAAAGACTGGTGCGACATTGCTGGAAGTAAAACAGTGGGATGCTGGCTTGGATCAAGCTAGTCTGCTAAAGATGCTTGATGTTCCCCATTTTGGTCGTGGCACACAGGTGACCATAGTGGTTAAGCAACTGCTGGAATTAGTACATGACGGCCACCTATGGATAGGAGACAAGAAAATTCCTATCAATGGCGAGCTTATTCATAGGATCACAGCCTTACCAATAGCGGGGCCTAATCCGGGGACCGAATTTCCTTCAAAGCATGAGGATACGAAGCTCGCACAAAGCATGAAGGAACACTTCGACCTCATGAAGGGAAAACGAGGGTATCACACTTCCGCGATTCAACACCATAATATTCGCTTCGCAGTTGAGCTTTTAGCATGTAAGCTCATGCGGAAGTGTAGACCATATGAAGTGCCTGCTCCGGTTATCAGAACTGCTACGAACTGTGCCGAAGGCTACAGTTACAACTGGGCAGCATATATCACGAAGTATATCCTTGAAGACGCTCACGACGCACAGGAGAAAGGTAGGCCCTTTCACTATTCATGGTTGATAGTCCTTATCGCCCTGGTAGGATGGCAAGAACCTACCGAGGCGCAGTTTGCTGCTATACCTCTGGACTTGCCTGGCGTAGTACGGTACACCTCTCTATGGGTTTCCTAGGATAAAACCCTACAGCAGATGAAAAACTTTGTATTTTCCTTTTATATTATGAGTATCTTGTATGAGATCACAAAAACCCCTAGGCTCAGTAATGAGTTATTCTCTCAATATGACGGCACAGCCTATTTCAGCATCGACATGCATCATATTTTCATCCAGGCCCGCGCAGATCAAAAGCATCAATGGTTTAAGTTACCGTATGTAGTGACCAAAGAAGACATCCTCGAGGTAGTTCAACAGTGGCCAGCTGAATGGTTGAAGGATGCAGGGACAAAACCCACTATTCCAGTTCCCTCAGTTGCCAATGTTAGCGCATGCCCTAGTCGAACACAGCAGCAAAACCCCCCTGAAGACAGTGAGGAACAAACTGAGTCACAGCAGAGTGAAGGCGACTAGGGTGGATATGAGGGAAATGTAGAAGAAGAAGAAGACTCGGTTAAAACTGCTTCAGACCTGAATCGATAGGATAAGCACAAGACACCAGAGCTGGAAGAAGTGGACAAACCCCAGCCCCGAAAGAAAACGAAGTAGTCGAAGGACAAGAATATTGACGAGGAGCTCGATCTAACAGGTGAGGAGCTTGATCAAGCTCTATCAAAGTACACAGAAGTTCTCACCAAGAAATGGTCAGAATTTGTAGCTACACATCTGCATGCCATCACTGGTGTGGCAAAACACATGTCGGAGTTGAAGGACCTAGCAGAAAAATCACTGACTGGCGCTTCAGCAAGCAGTGCCCCAATAAGCGTGCAACCAGACCTGAGACAATGGCCAGCCAGAGATAACAAAGGCCAAGTGTCGAGTGCAGCCCTCATATTAACGGATGCAGCGTCTCGTTCGGAGATGAGTATGAAGGTTGGAATAGATTACACTAAGATGTCCATGACAGAACTACATCTCTGTCAGTTAGCAATTATGAAGGAAATCCAGGCATGAGACCAGTATTCACAAATGCAGTTGGAGAACGCCATAATTCAACAGCAGGGCTTCGCAGCGTAGCTGGAGGTAGCAGAGCAAAGAAAGAGGGATGCAGAACGTAAGCAGATTACATTGGTATGAGTTTTGGATGAATCATGCCGAAGTCTTCCTGACTTCGACGTACAGCTGGTCGAAGAGCCAGAATAAAGATTAGTCAGGCTGAAGGACTACGCACAGCACTCTCGCAGTGAAATAGAGAATCTCAAAGCAGAACATGAGGCCCATATTTCAGAGCTACAAGTCCACATCACCCCGGAAAGGCCACCAGAGGTCAGAGAGCAATGTCGAGCAGGAATTCAGGCCTCCGCAGCAAAAATCTCGGATACCGTGAGCAGCGCAGCAAAGCTGCTAGAAGATAGTGTTGAATCCTGGACCACACTGTAGGAACATCCAGAAGTCAGACAGCTACAAGAAACCATTAGGCAGCGATAGACAGAGTTGGATTCAGTAAAAGCAGAAATTAAAACTCTGCCACCTATGGAGAAAATGTTTAAGGTAAAGAGAAGCAATGAACTCTAGCAGGAAATTGAGTCATGCAGAGTGAAAGCAACAGTAGTGGAAAATTCTATGCAGCCACTTATCAGCGAAGCTTTCGAGTTGAGTACTGCTGTGGACACCCAACTTAAAGTCTTGAAGGAATATGATGCATTTGCGCAGGAAAAGGCCAGCGAAGCATCAGCCGCAGTAGTGCAAGAGCTGGTCGAAAAGGAGTAAGTAGCCGACAATATCATGCGTGGTCTCAACAAGCAGTTCGCTATCTTCGCTGACAAAGTTCGTCTACCAGAAGAGCAATAGAGTGTCCCGGGACGGGACACTGGTGAGTCTTAGGGGCCTGTTGGGGCACGCACCCTAACAGTCCCTAAGGTAGATAACTCTGTGGTTTTTGTGGAAGTTTGTAAGTGGAGTTATGACTCAAAACAGTCTTAGGGGTGTCAGGGTTGAGTTTAAGCCCTCTTTTTGTAATAAACCCATGGTTTAAGTCTAGGGTTTAGGGTTCGGGGTGCCCATGGTTTAAGTCCATGGTTTTGTAAATAGTGCGCTGTATAAATAAGCACTCTTGTAAAGAAGTTATTTATGCTTTTGATGTAAGATGAATTGATGCGAAGCTAAGGCTATTTTTGTAAGAGAAGGTTAGGTCCCAGTTGTGTGCGTGGACGATCTCTGCAGCTGTGTGTGCAGAGGGTTTGTGGGTGATTAAGAATATCTGCAGCTATGTGCGTAGAGGCCTACAGCTGTGTGCATGGCTTTGGGATCTGGGAGGGATTTGCAGTTGAGTGCGTAGATCAGAACTATGGATTTTGTAAAGGGTTGAATAAAACATAGTTCTATGGATGTAACCCCTACACTTGGGGTGAACCACGTTATATCTGGTGTTGTGGTTCTTTTTGTTATTTCTATTATGTTATTTCATGCATTGATAGATATATATCTGATAAGTAAGATCACTGCTAAAATACTAACTTCACTGTGAATTCCCAGTAAAGGGTTAAGCAAGTCACATGTCTATTTATCTAGCTGCGAAGTTATATATGTGAATGTCGAAGCTCTGTGCTATATGAGTATAAGTTATTTAAGGTTAAGGTACAGTGATATCCCTCTTTTTCTTGCAGAAACCTAATTCTGCGACACCCCATAGTTGTTTCGGGTGAGACTGCAACCTGCTCGCAGGTTGTTACCGAAAGGGCCAACACTGTGTGTCTTTTGTTGGTGCGAAGTGAATGGTATAAAACCTGGGTCTGCCCTTTAGGCCAACAAAAGGAGGTATGAAAAGGCTTAAGTTAAGATATAGGGAAGGATATACTTTGTTTTATAAACCATAATTATATTCACAAGGGTCGTATGATTTCCCCACGACCTCGATGATTACTAAAAAGTTTTTTTTTTTGGTGATAAATTCATTAGGTGCTCATCCTACGTGCATGGTGGATTAAAGTGGAACTTTGGATAAGTTAAAATGATTGAAAAATCATTTTCTACAAAGCTGGATTGCTATGACTATACAAATTTACCCACAGCGTAAAAAAATTTGACGTGGTAATGTGGTGATTCCTTATCCATGCATTCGATTGTTAAAGGGCCACATTCAAACCCTAACTTCACCATTCTTCCGTCGCCTTCGGGCATTCTCCACTCTGCTGCGATTATTCTCAAGGCACTGTCATTACCTTGCCCTGTGATAGCCTCCCAAACGCTATCCTCCTGGAATGCTTGTCCACTACCTGTACAAGGGTGCTGTTGTAACATTATCTAGTGTTTTACGAAGGTTGTTGATAACAGTCTCAAAGTTTTCTCCTTCGCCTTTTCCATGTCTAAACCCTCGACTGTAAACGCCTTCCTCCTTTGTGAGTGTTGAAGTATTGTTCCTCGAGACATCATTTGGATGTATGCTGCGCTGTTAACCCTATTCCCCCTTTCTGCAGAAGGCTCTCCTACTTGCATTCGTGGTTGCTACACAGTTCGATGGTGGTTGCACCTCTCACAAAAATAGGTAAGAGGACTGTCAGTCCTTCTTCTATTCGCCATCTTTCTTAGAATAATAAAAAATTCATTTTGATACAAGTTTATAATGTGAAACTCTTCTTGTTACAGGTCGATTTTTTCCTCTGCTTGGTTGTGTGAGGTTGCGACAGCAACTCTAGGTTTATGGGGAAGCCTGGTTTTTAACCATGGCCGTTCCTCTTTGCTTCGTCCATTTGGAACAAAATGGTTATGTTGTCATGAACTGTCACCCTTGGGGTTTCAGTTTACCTGTTACTTCGTTTTGTTGTTTATTCTTGTAGTTGTATGGGGCCATTGAGCTGCATGAAAGTGCTCTAGCTTTGGCCATAAATGTATATTAAATCGGTTTTAAGAACTTGTAGAATCCATGGCTTAAGTATTCTTTCACTTAGCTTTACTGTGTAAATACTAAGGTCGGGAGACAACTTTGAATAAGGGCTTGAAACACTCGATTCCATACTTCTGTTAATGTTTTGTATTTACAGGGTTTAAACCCTAACTTAAAACATGAGTTGTTAAACAGTCATTTCAGTTATCTTGTGCTTACAGTGCCTTACTACAATTTATTTATTTCTTTTTTTACTTGTATTATAATAATAATAATATTTAAGCTCGGTCATAAAAGAAATATTTACATGATCTCGGAAATTTATCCTGGGTTAATAATATACCTCTGTAAATTATTTTAGTTAAATTGTAATAAATGAATTAGCTCGATAGGTCGAGCACACTGTAACTCTATTTGTTTAATTTATATTTATGGTGGAGTACTTAAGTAACTAACAGATACTTCCTTTTTAAGTACAGAAATTATAATTGATCTTGTATTACTAAAATTGACTAGATCATCCATATTACTGTTCCTGTACTTAGTATTTTAACTTGCATACTTTGTCCATACCGTACATATAATAGAAAGAATATTTTGTGAACATATTACCTTATCTATAGGTACTATTGTTCTTATGATTATTGATACTTAGTTTATTTTTTTTGAAAGAGTTGCAGTTGTTATTATATAGTTGTTACCCTAAAACTTATAATAAGTTTATATTTTATTACAGTAATTTAGGTATCTGTCATAAACAGCCTTTGAGTACATAGTTCTAATCCAATTACTGTTGATATTATAGCAGAATACATTGCTTCATTGATATATGTATAGAGCTGTACTTAACAATTTTATATTTATCAACTTCATTCTTTATTAGTTATAAACATAAGATAAATTATTATTTATTTACTGTGTTATTACATTTTCTGTACTAAATACCTTATGCCATAGAGAAACCCTTTCTGTATTCTATAATGTCTCATTTAAATAACCAACTAATAATTATAAAATTTACTCATAAAAGAACTAATCTAATTACTGCACAGTTAATATTTTACCCAGTTAATATTTGAAGAAGTATAAGTTACAGTTACACATTTTGTTTATATTTGACTAGATAGAACAGAATTCAAATGAATAACCTATGTATATATATATATATATATATATATATATAATATTTATATATGTATATGTATGTATGTATGTATGTATGTATGTATGTATGTATGTATGTATATATATATATATGTATATGTGAACCCTGTTACGAGCTAGATTACCTGTAGGATTAATTCGGAATTCTAGCTAATATTTCTTTCTATTTAATTCTTACATAGACAATGATTAAGACTAGAATGAGGTTAACTGTAAATATGTGAAGCAATTAGGTTACCGAAAGTAACTACAGTAACAGGAACTGCTTTTTCTACTATTACATGCTATCATCAGTAAACAGTTCAATTATTTCTCTGTTCCAAAAATAATTGACAGTTTTTCTGTACAGATTAATGCTACTCCTAATACCAAGATAATTCTTTTGAAAAACAACACAAAGAAACTACTCTATAATTCTACTAACATTCTATTATGTATTATCATCATATCATATTTCTTTAAAATTTTACCCCTGTGTTGAAGTACAGTCTAGTAAACCCAGATGTGGAAAAACACAGTGGGTCTTTATTTTTCATCAAAAGATTCTATTACTGATAAACTAAAACATTTACATCCTAAACCAGCTAAATCTTATATCATAAACTACAAACATAACATTCAACCATTCACAATTATTAAAACAAAGACAGTTAAGTG
Organism: Pseudotsuga menziesii; assembly: GCA_001517045.1. Taxonomy (NCBI): domain Eukaryota; kingdom Viridiplantae; phylum Streptophyta; class Pinopsida; order Pinales; family Pinaceae; genus Pseudotsuga; species Pseudotsuga menziesii. Next base: position 420,603 of record LPNX010815486.1, on the reverse strand, counting down.
ACAGAACCTGCTTGAACTTTGGACAACAACAGCAATGGGAGGCTGTTCCTCCCTACCAAATCCTGGAGAGCACTCAAACAGCGACTCCTCAGGACCCCTGAGCTTGCTCTGGTCTCCCTGGCTGGAACTAGGTGCAGCAATAGTCAAATACCAGCCTTCAAAACTTAGTATCAAATATAAACTTATCAGTAAGTTCTCCCAGCTAACAAGCTGTAATAAACCAAGTTACTGCAGCATTCCTCTCAGAACAACTTCCTTACTGTTTTTCCCTTCTTCCCCAATGAATTTCCTGAATATCATTCCACCTGAATGGTTTCTCTCTGGAAAATATCTGAGCAGCCTTAGCTCTATTCATTGGGTACTTTTTAAAATATTGCCTAGGTCTTTTTGGGTTAGTTTTCATTTATTGAGCCACCTGCTCTGATCCCACTTTCTTGGGGGATCATGACCCCAATTATAGGGAAGTTGCCACCTGCAACTTAGGAAGTGTTTGAGGATTCTGCCACTTGTCTTTTGCCCTCCACCTAGTTCCATCCATCAGTTTGACCAGTAACCTCTTTTTAACAGCTCTCCCATGTTGTTGTCTCCACATTTTATTTATTAATAATAAAATATTTTGAATTACATTCCTCTTCTGTTGACTCTGCTGAGTCATCAGTTCCTACTTAGCATTAAATTTAACATAATGTCTCAAGAATATAATTAAAACAATTATCATTATTTTACAAAATTGGGGTATGTGACATACACACCCCCTTAAAATGTAACATCGTCCTCGATGTTACTTATTCTTCATCCTCTGCAACCTCCTGGAACAGATTCGGGTATGCTTCTCGCATCTTACTTTCCAGTTCCCAGGTAGCCTCTTCAGGACTAAGGAGCTTCCATTGCACCTTCACCTGTCCAATGGTGCAGTTCCGTAGATTAATTTCCCTCCTCTCGAGGATACAATCCGGTTCCACCAGAATTTCTCCTTCTGGTTCCACCTGTACAACATTCCAATCAATCACATGAGTAGCATCATGAACATACTTTTTCAGAACAGAAATATGAAAAACATTATGCACTTTCAAGTTAGGTGGTAACGCTAGCTGATATGCAACTTTATCAATTCTGGATAAAATTTCAAACGGACCACAGTAACGTGGTGCTAGATTTGCACAACTCCCCAGTCTTAGAGAGATTTTCTTTGGTCTTACCTTTATAAACACGTTCTCACCTACCTGGAACTCTTTGGGAGTTATTTTCAAATCTGCTTGGCTCTTTTGCCGATCCTATGCCATCTTCAAATTTTCATGCACTAGTTTCACAATCTCTTCCATTTCTTTCAATAATTATGTTCTTAACACCAATCTATCTACTGGATTATTCTAGGAGATAGGAGTGTTGCATTTACGCCCATACAAAATTTCAAATGGACTAAACTTAGCTGATGATTGATAGTTGTTATTGTATGCAAACTCTGCTAAATGCAAGTAGTCTTCCCACTTACCTGGCTGATCTTTAACCTACATCCTTAACAAATCTTCCAGCACCTGATTCACTCTTTCAGTCTGTCCATCTGTCTGAGGATGGAAAGAGGTACTGAAATTCAAGGTTGTATTCAATCCCTTAAACAAGGACTTCCAAAAATTCCCTATGAATTTAGGATCCCTGTCTGAAATAATAACCTTTGGTACTCCATGTAACCGAAAAATTTGCTTTAAGAATATGTCAGCTATGTTAGCAACCTTGTAAGTAGTTTTGACAGGAATGAAATATGCTGCTTTACTTAACTTCTCAACCACCACCATAATAGAATCATTTTGATTCTGATTTCTTGGCAGTCCAGTAATAAAATCTAAGCTAATCACTTCCCATTTCCAACTAGGAATAGGCAAAGGTTGTAGTAAACCAGCTGGATGTTGGTGTTTGGTTTTCACTTGTTGACAGTCCAAACATCTAGCTATGTATTCAGCTACTTCAGATTTCATATTAGGCTAGAAATATTCTTTTCTTAACATGGTTACAATCTTTTGGTAACCTGGATGTCCTGAGTAAGGTGTTTTATGAACTTCATCCAAAATAAGCAACTTAACCTTAGGCACATTAGGCACATACAGTTTGTCCTTAAACAATAAAAATCCATCTTTATTTAGACTATAACCTTTTATTAAGCTTTTTGTAGGTTCTTCTTTAGCTGTAATTTGTAATTTTTGATAAATTTCATCCTGTTTCACCCCTTATGTAAGCTGTTCATTTAAATCAGAAGCATAAGTGTTGATTGCTGCTGTAAAGTTCAGCTTTGCATTTATGCTTAAAGCATCAGCCACCTTATTTTCTTTTCCTTTTATGTGTTGGATTTCAAAATCATATTCACTCAAGAAGGCTAACCACCTTGCTTGTCTTGCATTTAAGTTGGGCTGATCTAAAAGGTATTTTAGTCCTTTATTATCAGTCATTACGATAAATTTTCTGCCTATTAAATGATATTTTTAAGGCATGTATAACAGCAGCAAGTTCTAAGTCATAAGTTACATAATTCTTTTCGTGGATCTTTAACTTCCTGGACTCATAGGCAATGACATTCCCGTATTGAGTCATCACACCGCCTAAACCATCATTACAGGCATCTTTGCATACCACGAAATCCTTATTAGGATCTGCTATTCTTAGAATAGGCGCACTTGTTAATAAGATTTTTAATTTCTTAAAACTTTCTTCACATTTTAAGTTCCAATCGAATTTATTGCCTTTCTTTTGCAAAGAGGTGATCGGATTAGCTATTTTTGAAAAGCCTTCAATAAATCTCCGGTAATAACTGGTAATTCCCATAAATGACCTAACATCTGTTATGTCCTTTGGAACTGGCCAATCTTCGATTGCCCGAATCTTTTCAGGATCGACTGAAATCCCTTCTTTAGTCACTATGTGACCTAAGTACTGGATTTCATCCTTAAAGAAGTCAAACTCGCTAAACTTCGCGAAGAGCTGTTGCTCTCACAACTCTTGTAAAACTATCCTTAGGTGTTCTTTATGTTCTGCTTCAATTTTAGAGTAAATTAACATGTCATCGATAAACACGACAACAATTTTATCTAAGTATTTATGCATTCTATTATTCATTAAGCACATAAAGACAGCTGGGGTGTTGGTAAGCCCAAATGGCATTACGACAAATTTGTAATGTCCATACCTTGTTCTAAAGGTTGTCTTGAATATGTCCTCATCTTTAATTCTTACCTGATGATATCCTGATCTCAGGTCTATCTTTGAGAACATCGTAGCTCCACATAGCTGATCAAATAGATCATCTATGCAGGACAACGAATATCTGTTTTTAATAGTCGTCTTATTTAGTTGGCGGTAATCTATGCATAGTCGCATAGTTTCGTCTTTCTTTTTGACAAAGATGACTGGTGCTCCCCAAGGGGACACACTAGGTCGAATGTACTTCTTATCTATTAATTCTTTCAACTGTGATTTTAGCTCATTAAGTTCTAAAATATTCATACGATATGAAGCTTTCGAGCTAGGTACAGCACCTGGCACCAGCTCAATAGTGAAATCCAGTTCCCTCCTAGGAGGTAATCCTGGAATTTATTTTGGGAAAACATCGGTAAATTCATATAAAACAGGAATATATTCTATTTTTAACTTATCCATTTTAGATTTACTTACCTCATCTGTAATAGTTACAGCATAGGCTTTACACCCTTTCTTGACTGCTCTTTTAAGTTGTAAAGCAGAAATATGCCTGATTACAGTTTTCCTAGGAATACCTTTAACCGTTACTGGTTGTTCATTACTATTTACGCACGTAAAGGTTTTATCGTAATAGTTTAAAACTACCTTATGCTGCTCTAACCAATCTATGCCAATCAGTAAATCATATCATCCAAGTGGAAAAACATTAAGCTTAACTGTAGTTTTAAAATCATCAATAAATAAAGCACATTCTTTCACATAACAGGTTACTTTCCTTTTTTCCCCAGTGGCTAATTGAACTAACCAGGAACTATCAAACTTTTCAATAGATAATTTACAGTTTTCCACTATCTGAGGTGCAATGTAACTAAGACTAGCTCCTGGATCAATTAAAATGGTTACAGGAGTTTGGTTAATCATACCTTCCACTTCCACCATGGAAGTATGATAGTCAGCTTGGCGGTTCTCCAATGCTGCATTTATTCTAGGCATAGTCCTGGTAAGTTCTCCAACAGTCATTTCCTCCTGCACAGTGTGAATATTGCTGACTTCCTTTTTCCGGTTTGGGCAGACCGAAGCATAGTGCGGGCCATTACATTCCCAGCACTTAACAGGCTCATTTCGTTCAAAACTCTTAGTGAAATTCCCATGATTGTTTGCAGCTTCCTTGCTCTTGAAATTATTCGAATTATTGGACGCACCATTTCTATTTCCCTGGAAATTTTTATTGTTAGAATAATTTCTGTTCTTATTATTCTTGAAATTATTCTTGGGTACAATTTCTTTCTTTTTAAACTCAGGCTGATTATTGTTCTTTTTAGCCTTCCAGTTGTCTATACCTTATTTATTCTTGTTCTGCTCAAAACAGAAATTTGCCTTCCTCATGGCTTCTTCTAGAGTCCTCGGGTTATCATACTCAATTCTATCCTTAATGTGATATGGTAGACAGCTGAGAAACCGCTGCACTTTAGGTTTCTCATCTACGAAGTAAGGTACATACCTCAGCAAGATTAAGAATTTACTGTTCAAATCCTTCATATTCATTGAACCTAACTTCAATTCGTAAAATTCTTTAGCTCTATCTTCATAATATTGTTCGGACAGAAATTTATTCTTGAAGTACTTTTTAAAGGTATTCCAATTAACTTCTTTTTCCTTGATACCCTTGACTCTTTTCAGATCTTGCCACCATATGTCTGCTTTTCCAGAGAGATTATAGATTGCCATTCTTGCCTTCAGCTGATTTGAATAGTTGTATATCTGAAAATACTTCCTCATCCTGGATAACGAGGACTCTGCTTCTTCTCTTTTTTCGGTCTCTCCATTGAAAGTTGGGGGCTTTATTTTTTTTAACTCCCCAGAAATCTCCTCATATGGTCTGTACTTCTTCTTTCTGTCATACAACTCAGCCTCACTACTGTCACTAGTAGTGTGGTACCTTTGTTGTTCCCTGAATCCTTCAGATGATGAACTGCTTTCAGCTTTTGCCAACTTCATCTTTTTAGATCCTTTCTGATGGCTAGCTTCCTCAAATTCGGATCTTTTGCTCCTCCCTTCAGTCTGGAATTTTTCCATCAAAATTTGGTTCAACTCTTCCTGAGTCTTCAAATTCCTCTCATTCTCCTTCTTGACTGATTCCATTTCAGTCTTCAAATCCTTTATAGTCTGCATCAGCTCTGAGGAGTGAGCAGTTACCTCTTCTAACATAGGTTCTCTGGACAATTGTCTTGTCTCAGTTTTTGGAGACTCCTCCTGAGCATATTCTCCTAGTTTCTCCATACCTTCCTGTTAAATTCAGAAAAAGAAATTTTATGTTCTTTTCATAAAATAGAATATATGTTAGTACATTATTTTACTGTTCTATGGAAACTAGTTGGGCCACATCAAGGCCTAGTATTTGAACCATGCTCTGATATCACATGTCAAAACCCCAAATTTTCTGAAAAATTTAAAATTTTTAAAATGCATATAAATTCAATAAATGTAGTCACTAATTGTTTGATTAGTTATATTTACCAAATTCATTATCTTGTTGGTTATGTTTAGCGATAGAACAGTTTTATTTTTAGTTTACTGACTTTGTTCTTTTTGCGACCACAAGGTGATACTGTCATGCAAAACTGGGTTTACTTAGCTTTCGAGCTAATGCAGAGAGTTTTTCCTATTCTTATAGACTACAGGTAAGAAGCTTTGGGTGCTGCTTGATGTAAATTTTTAAAGCATTTGAACATAAGATTGTCGCTAACAATGAACTCAGTAAAGAAATAGATATTAAACAAAATTCAAGGTGATTAAGGTATAATTACTTCAATGTCTCTATTCTTTTAATTCTTAAGGGATAAAATTTAGTTTATCAGTAATGGTTGCAACCGTTTTTCTTTCTAGTCACCGTTATACTATAGTCCTCAAAAACTTATAGAACTGTTTTACGTCTACCAAGGTTGTCAATTGTATAAAAATAATTAATTTAAATAATTCTTTATAGGCAGAAATGTAAGATCCGGGTCTATTTTATTTGTCCATCTTACTAGATTATGCCGTGTCTAAAAAGAATACTACACAGTGCTAAAAAGTTTGTGTATCAAATTCTTAGTTTCATTTCTCCCAAATTTAAGGGGATTATAACCTCATTGTACACTGAAATCAAATAATTTATGCTAATGTTGGAGCTTTATATTCCTTTATACTATAATTGTTTGGAGAATAATAATCCATTTAAGGTTAGTAATATTGTTCACAATCTCAAGGTAAACTTTTAAGCTTACAAAGACCTAACATACTTTCATGCAACTTTGCTAGTTCCATGCTAAATCATTTAAGGTAAGTGACTACCATAAGTATGGATATACTTACCATGGTTAGACTATGTAAACAAAATCTCTTTTCATGTCTTAATAATAACCTAGCTTTTGATTACGATACAACTGGCTTAATAATAAAGGCCAAGTCTATAAACAATTGAGTTGTAGTATAAATCTTTACAATTGACAAGTCTAAGGGTTATCTTTGAATCTGCAATCTATCCTCCTTTACCAATTGGCCTCCTTATCTCCTTTGCAAGCATAAATATACTTGGTTAAATAATAATTCTTCTTTATTTACCTTACAATTAATAGAATAACAGAGTAGATACTTGTAAGCAAGATTCTCACTAAGAGAATAATATTACTACTCTTTTCTTAAGTCATACTTTATAAGACTCTTGTCATTTTTGTGATTATAAACGTTTGATGGTAATGTTATAGTAAGGAAAGGAGGTATGCAAAGGCTTAAGTTAAGATATAGGGAAGGATATACTTTGTTTTATAAACCATAATTATATTCACAAGGGTCGTATGATTTCCCCATGACCTCGATGATTACTAACAAGTTTTTTTTGGTGATAAATTCATTAGGTGCTCATCCTACGTGCATGGTGGATTAAAGTGGAACTTTGGATAAGTTAAAATGATTGGAAAATCATTTTCTAGAAAGCTGGATTGCTATGAATATACAAATTTACCCACAGCGTAAAAAAATTTGACATGGTAACGTGGCGATTCCTTATCCATGCATTCGATTGTTAAAGGGCCACATTCAAACCCTAACTTCGCCATTCTTCCGTCGCCTTCGGGCATTCTCCACTCTGCTGCGATTATTCTCAAGGAACTGTCGTTACCTTTCCCTATGACATCCTCCCAAATGCTATCCTCCTTGAATGCTCGTCCACTACCTATACAAGGGTGTTGTTGTAACATTATCTGGTGTTTTACGAATGTTGTTGATAACATTCTCAGAGTTTTCTCCCTTGTCGTTTCCATGTCTAAACCCTCAACTGTAAACACCTTGCTCCTTCGTGAGTGCTGAAGTATTGTTCCTCGACATAGCATTTGGATGTATGCTGCGTTGTTAACCCTATTCTCCCTTTCTGCAGAAGGCTCTCCTACTTGCATTCGTGGTTTCTACACAGTTCAATGGTGGTTGCACCTCTCACAAAAATAGGTAAGAGGACTGTCATTCCTTCTTCTATTCGCCATCTTGCTTAGAATAATAAAAAATTAATTTTGATACAGGTTTATAATGTGAAACTCTTCTTGTTACAGGTCGATTCCTTCCTCTGCTTGGTTGTGCATGGTTGCGACAGCAGCTCTGGGTTTACGGGTAAGCTTGGTTTTTAACCATGGCCGTTCCTCTTTGCTTCAACCATTTGGAACAAAATGGTTGCGTTGTCATGAAATGTCACCCTTGGGGTTTCAATTTACCTGTTACTTTGTTTTGTTGTTTATTCTTGTAGTTGTATGGGGCCATTGAGTTGCACGAAGGTGCTCTAGCTCTTGCCGTAAATGTATATTAAATCGGTCTTAAGAACTTGTAGAATCCATGGCTTAAGTAGTATTTTGCTTAGCTTTACTGTGTAAATACTAAGGTCGAGAGACAACTTGCAATAAGGGCTTGAAACCCTCGATTCCATACTTCTGTTAATGTTTTGTATTTACAGGGTTTAAACCCTAACTTAAAACATGAGTTGTAAAACAGTCCTTTCAGTTATCTTGTGCTTACAATGCCTTAATGCAATTTATTTATTTCTTTGTTTACTTGTATTATAATAGTAATAATATTTAAGCTCGGTCGTAAAAGAAATATTTACATGATCTTGGAAATTTATCCTGGGTTAATAATATACCTCTGTAAATTATTTTATTTAAATTGTAATAAATGAATTAGCTCGATAGGTCGAGCACACTGTAACTCTATTTGTTTAATTTATATTTATGGTGGAGTACTTAAGTAACTAACAGATACTTCCTTTTTAAGTACAGAAATTATAATTGATCTTGTATTACTAAAATTGACTAGATCATCCATATTACTGTTCCTGTACTTAGTACTTTAANATATATATATTATATGTGAACCCTGTTACGAGCTAGATTACCTGTAGGATTAATTCGGAATTCTAGCTAATCTTTCTTTCTATTTAATTCTTACATAAACAATGATTAAGACTAGAATGAGGTAAACTATAAATCTGTGAAGCAATTAGGTTACCAAAAGTAACTACAGTAACAGGAACTCATTTTTCTACTGGTACATGCTATCATTAGTAAACAGTTCAATTATTTCTCTGTTCCAAAAAGAATTGACAGTTTTTCTATACAGATTAATGCTACTCCTGATACCAAGATAATTCTTCTGAAAAACAACACAAAGAAACTACTCTATAATTCTACTAACATTCTATTCTATATTATCATCATATCATCTTTATTTAAAATTTTACCCCTGTGCTGGAGTACAGTCTGGT
>LPNX010815486.1:319918-411185 GCA_001517045.1 Pseudotsuga menziesii | reverse complement strand
TTGCATACTTTGTCCATACCGTACATATAATAGAAAGAATATTTTGTGAACATATTACCTTATCTATAGGTACTATTGTTCTTATGATTATTGATACTTAGTTTATTTTGTTTGAAAGAGTTGGAGTTGTTATTATATAGATGTTACCCTGAAACTTATAATAAGTTTATATTTTATTACAGTAATTCAGGTATTTGTTATAAACAGCCTTTGAGTACAGAGTTCTAATCCAATTACTGTTGAAATTATAGCAGAATACATTGCTTCATTGATATATGTATAGAGCTGTACTTAACAACTTTATATTTATCAACTTCATTCTTTATTAGTTATAAACATAAGATAAATTATTATTTATTTACTATGTTCTTACATTTTCTGTACTAAATACCTTATGCCATAGAGAAACCCTTTCTGTATTCTATAATGTCTCGTTTAAATAACCAGCTAATAATTATAAAATTTACTCATAAAAGAACTAATCTAATTACTGCACAGTTAANTTTCATCAAAAGATTCTATTACTGATAAACTAAAACATTTACATCCTAAACCAGCTAAATCTTATATCATAAACTACAAACATAACATTCAACCATTCACAATTATTAAGACAAAGACAGTTAAGTGACAGAACCTGCTTGAACTTTTGACAACAACAGCAATGGGAGGTCATTCCTCCCTACCAACTCCTAGAGAGCGCTCAAACAGCGACTCCTCAGGACCCCCGAGCTTGCTCTGGTCTCCCTAGCTGGAACTAGGTGCAGCAATAGTCAAATACCAGTCTTCAAAACTTAGTATCAAATCTGAACTTATCAGTAAGTTCTCCCAGCTAACAAGCTGTAATAAACCAATTTACTGCAGCATTCCTCTCAGAACAACTTCCTTACTATTTTTCCCTACTTCCCCAATGAATTTCCTGAATATCATTCCACCTGAATGATTTCTCTCTGGAAAATATCTGAGCAGCCTCAGCTCTATTCATTGGGTACTTTTTAAAAGATTGCCTAGGTCTTTTTGGGTTAGCTGTCATTTATTGAGCCACCTGCTCTGATTCCACTTTCTTGGGGGATCATGACCCCAATTATAGAGAAGTTGCCACCTACAACTTAGGAAGTGTTTGAGGATGCTGCCACTTGTTTTTTTCCCTCCACCTAGTTCCATCCACCAGTTTGACCAGTAACCTCTTTTTAACAGCTCTCCCATGTTGTTGTCTCCACATTTTATTTATTAATAATAAAATATTCTGAATTACATTCCTCTTCTGTTGACTCTGCTGAGTCATCAGTTCCTACTTAGCATTAAATTTAACATAATGTCTCAGGAATATAATTAAAATTATTAAAATTATTTTACAAAATTGGGGTATGTGACACGGGTCCACCCTCCATGCTATTCTCTTTTGGTGTTGGTGTAATTATGATGTACACTTTGACATTGGTACATTATTTAATTACATCATTAGTTAATTGACAACTCGGTTTTCCAAATTTCTTTGAATATGTAGCTTTGAGGATTTTTAAGGCTCTCTTATCTAGGAATGGTCAAGGTGCACTAAAAATGTAAGTGAAACTAATTATTATTGATTTTTCAAGTTAATTATTATCGATTTGTTTAGTATACCTCTTTGTTAATATTGTTTATGATATCTTGAGTAGAGCTTTCTCCTATGCTTACTAGGGGTAGTGATGATGTGCTAAAAAATGAACCTCAAATAATTGTGATAATTCTTATTTATTATTCTTTTGGAAATTTTCATGGAGAGTCTTCCTATCCCTAACAGGAGTGGTGAAGGGTGTGTTGATAACTAAAACTATATAGTTGTTATAAACTCCCACCGATTTCTCTCTCCATGGATTCTTGGGTATCTCACTTCTATACCTACTAGCAACCGTTAAGGATGCATTGATAATAAAAAATGGGCTACTTGTGGTGAACTCTCACCAATTTATTACTTAAAGGAATCTCAAATTGAGCCCACCTATGCTTATAAAGAGTAGTAAGGGGTGCATTGTGAAGAAAAACTTGGGCTAATTGTCATAAATTTCCACTGATCTATCATTTTGAGATTCTTAGATAGAACTCACTTTCACCTACCAAGAGTCACCAGGGGTGCACTAAGAAATGGACTTGAGCTAATTGTAGTAAACTCCCACTAATTTATCACAATTGGGAATTTTCACGTAGAACCCTACTATGCCTACTAGGAGTGGATAGGGATGCACTAAAAATCAAACCTTGACTAATTGCGGTAAACTTTCATCGATGTACTGATTCAAAGATTCTCATGTAGAGCCCTATTACCCCCTATTAGGAGCAACTAGACGTGCTTTAAGAATTGAACATGAGCTAGTGTGGTAAAGTCCCATTGATCTATTATCCCATGGATTCTCAAGGAGATCCCCCAAACATCTATTAGGAGTGGCCATGGATGTGTTGAGAATCAAAAATGGTCTATATGTGATGACCTATCATAGAACTACTACTTTGGGGATTCTCAAGGATCGTATTCCTACTAGAAGTGATTAGAGGTGTATTGAGAATTGGGGCCTAAGCTATTCAAGGTAAACTTCCATTGATCTACCACTGTATTTTTAAGCATAGGCCCCTACACTTACCAAGGGTAACTAGTGGTGAATTTAGAATCAAACTTTGATTAGCCATGTTAAACTTCCACTAGTCCACTATATCAAGGATTCTCGGTTAAAGCCCTGTTATGCCTATCAGAAGCAATTAAGGGTATATTGAGAATAAAACATGGACTACTAGTGGTAAACTCCCACCATTTCACTACTTCAAGGATTTTTAGGTAGAACCCTCTTGTGCCTATTAGAAATGGCTATGGGTGCACTGACAATTTGACTTGTGATAGTTGGTGTATCCCACATCAATCCATTGCTTGAGGGATTCACAAATACAAGGCACATAACTCTACTAGGAGTTGAGGGGTGTGTTGATAATCGAAAATTGGTTAGTTGTTGTAAATTATTATGCAATAAATTCCCAAAATAACATAAAATTAGAAGAGAGAGTAACCAAATACTAATCAATAAAAGAAATACTAATAAAACAATTGAAATGTAATGTCACAATATCTAGGGATTAACATAAACTCCCCTCGATCTACTACATAAATATTTTTTAGTATATATCATCCATGCCTACCAAAAGTAGTTAGAGATGCAATGAGAATGGGGCCTAATCTAGTTCTAGTAAACTCCCATTGATCTATTGCTATGGGGATTCACATGTTATTCCTTCCTATGTCTAGTAGGACTAGTTAAAGGTGCATAAATATTAAAAAATGAGCGATTGTGGTAAAATCCCAATGATATACCTATTTTAAGGATTTCTTAGTAGAGATCTCTTAAGAGTAGCTAGGGGTACATTAAGAATTAACCATGGGTTAATTGTAGTGAGCTCTCACTAGTCTATCACCTTGAACAATCTTAAATCGAGCATTCCTACACATACTAGAAGCAACAAGGGATCAACTAAAAAATGACCTTGAAGTAGTAATGATAAATTTCCATTAATTTGTGTCGACTCCACAACCTGATCAACTCATGTGCTTGGTCTTGAATGCCACTACATTTGAAAACATTTCTATTAACATTCCCTCCCACTCTTCAAGTTTGAATTAGAATGTGGGCATCTACATTCAAACTCTTAATTTTTTAATATTAACAACTTAAGTTTTTTAACATAATGTGACTCTTCATATGTAAAATTATTAATTCCACAATATCTTTACGCTAGATTGAACCTCACAATGAAAGAAGAATGAAGGAGATTGATTTTATAGTGAAAAATTGATAAACATGCATAGTGAAATTGAACATAGAAGTAACACTTGAATTGGAGCAATAACCAGATTGAATATTCATTAATATGTATGCAATACATCCAACTTATCATTGAAATGTTTTCGAGGACAAGTGCCATTAAGGTCACTCAAATTCTATTAAGGTCACTCAAATGCTATTAAGGTCACTCAAATGTTGTCGAGGACAAGTGAATGTCAACATCAAGTACATCATACATTGCATCATCATAACTGTTGACATCGTCATCATCAACATCAATAAGTACATCATCAACAACATCATGGTCATCATCGTCCTCATCAACCACATCATTGTCATCATCATTGATAGGGTCACTCATATGCCATTATAATTCATCACCTGTCATCACCATTTGGATCCATGTCATGTTGTTTCAATCACTCAAGTTCCATTAAGGTCACTAAAATGTTGTCGACAACAACTAAATGCCATTACAACCATTTAGGTGATATTAATATGTCTCTCACATGTCATTTTGAACATTTAAGTTCCATTAGGATTAGTCAGTATCCAGAAGTCTTATGACATGCATCATCATCATGGACATCAACATTGGCATCATCATCATCATCATCAATGCCATATGGTACATCAACATCGTCTTTATCATCATCCTCATCTTCAACATTAAGTACATCGTTAACAAAATCATCGTCGTCATTTTCATTATGGTCAGTCATATGCCATTATTGTTCTGAATCATTCATCACCATTATGATTCATGTCATCTAATTGTTAAGGTCATTTATATGTCGTTACAGTCATTTCAATGATAATAGGGTCATTTAGATGTCATTCCAGACATTTAGGTGCCATTAGAATCAATTAGGATCCAAAATTTCTACCACATGCATAATAATCGTTGACATCTACATCACCATCAACATCGTTGCCGTCATCATATTCATCATCAATATAATTGTGATAATACTGAGCAAGGAACCCTACTACATCACAGAAATGGATGATATATCCTTATACTTATCAAATCATATCCATACACTATCATAATTATCATAATGCATCATCATCATGTTGTTAGGGACAATCAGATGCCATTAGGATCTATCAAATTTTGTTGGGGACACTCAAATGCCATTACAACCATTTAGGTGACATTAAGGTAATTTACCCCTCATTATGATTAATCAATATCCAAAATGGCACGATTACGATCACTTAGGTGACACTATGATAAATCAAGATCCAAAAGTACTATCACATGAATCATGATCATTGACATTGACATCGATTGTTGACATTGAAATTAAGAAAATATGACGTTATGTCGGATGTTTCCAAACACGATTCCTAGCTCTAAACCTAGTGTAATTCCTAGTGCTATTTTAGACATTTTTTGGGATGCTATTCTAGGCGTTATATGGGATGATTTTTTGGACAATAATTGGAATGTTAATTGGGATGCCAATTGTGATGCTAATTGGGACTATAAATTGGGACATTAATTGGGATGCTAATTATCATCCAAAATAATGCCAACTTTTAAATTGGGACGCTAATTGGGATGCTACATGGGACAAAACTTTGGATGTTAATTGGGACGATAATTGGGATGCTAATTGGGACACTAATGATCCATCCAAAATAGCACCAACTTTTAACTTGGGACGCTAATTGGGATGCTAATTGGGACACTAATTGGGACGCTAATTGGGATGCTAATTAGTGTCCAAAATAGCGCCAAATTTAAAAAAGAGATGCAAATAATGCCATTAAAAGCGCCATCCCATGGAAAACCATCCACTTTGTCCAAAAAATGATGAAAAATACACTAAAAGTGATATTGGACGCTAATAATGAAGCTAATAGAGACGCTAATCACATGGTTTTGTTGTAGTGATATTTGGTACTAGCTTTGATCGATTTTGGCCATGCTTGAGGTGGTTGCATAAGAAGGATCAGTTTTTCATTTTCATCTCTTCCACAAATTGCAGGCTTGACCTTTTCTGGCTTCATCTACACCTAATAGCTTCCTCAGTCTTCAAAGCTAGGGCTCCCTTCATCTTCAGAACATGGGATTCCTTTACTTCTGACTTGTGGACTTCTTTAAGCTTTTGCGGGTATCTATAGGCCTCTGTGGGCTTCTTCCAAGCTCTGTGGGCATCCTTCCAAGCCCTTGTGGGCTCTTTAAGCCCCAGTGGGCTGAACCTAATTTCAGATCACAATAAGTTGATCTGAGCCCAGTGGTGCCTATGTCGTTTATCGATGGTATTTTTTTATAGATGTACCCCCCTACCTTATCATAGAAATCAACTCTCAGCGGTGCCTATAATATCATTTAATTAATGTTTATACGATCCCTGTGGTGCTTACAATGTATTTTATCGATGGTAATTTTATAGATGTACCCTCCTACCTTGTCATCGAATCCGCTCTAAGAGGTCCCAATTCATCCTCTAATTATGTATTTTAGCCAATTATTATGAATTTGTGCATCCTAATGGGAAAACAGCTTTTGCGGAAATAATTAGGGTCCTTAGGGCCACTTTGGGTACATTTGGGCACTTTTTAAATCATTATGCCTTATTTTTTAGAGTTAGTTAACACTTTTTTACCTCCCCCCTAAACTTCCCATTTATTTTTTTCCCTTTTACTTCAATATGTTTTTTCCCATATCTTACTTTCCTGATATATTTATTTTCTATAAATCACCTTTCCTGTGTTATATTTTATCCGTTTCTTTGTCTTTAAAATATAGTATGTATTTTTTCACAAGCACTTATTGAAGATCCAAAACCGTGGAAAGGAAGGTGCATTTCCACGGTTTTTTAATTTTTTTTCTGAAACCTCCAAGTTTCGTTGCAATATCGACGAACTTTCATTGTGGGTATTTCAAAATCATTGAAACCCCAAGTGGCTTTCCACGAATACCGTCTCTATACCAACAAAGTTTCATGGAAAAATTACCGTTCAACTTGCAGATTTCGTCAATAGAGATTGGTTTTCCATAATTTTGCATGGAAGAAATTTTAGTTCAAATTATAGAATTCGTCGATAGAGAGACAAGCGTTCGTCAAAAGTGTTCCATGGTTTTGCGTGGAAACAAAATTTTGCGTAGCATTTTTTTGCCATATTTTCGTCATTATAGGGACAACATCTTTGTTGATAGAGCGACAAAACGTAGAAAATGAATTAAAAAATTCAATTTCAAGGCCACCGTATAGAAGACACGTGGTGGCCATTTTTACTCTCTATATCGATGGCTTATAAAGTTCATCGTTATATCCACGACATAAGTGCCACAAAACATCGTGACCATTATTATCGCAACTGATACGACGAAACATGGAAATAGCAACGAAAACCCATTGCAATTTTGATATTATGTATTAGTGCATGAAAACAATACTATAGATTGTAGAGCATCATATTGCAACACATCGTCACACAATTCCCAAACAAATGATGAATCCACCTTGCATAGTGCCACTTGTCATGATGATCACCAACCATCCTAATTTCCAGAACTTTAGTTATTACATGTTCATTCTTCAAAGACAACAATGAAAAATTAAAAAGAAGTGTCCACATATTTTGATTGAATAACTTATAGTAGACTAAATAATTGAACACTATAAGCATATTTATATTAATAATCTGTTGACTGTTTGACTGATTTCTACTTAGAGATGGTTGCTTCAAAATATTCTCCGTACCAATCCAGAGATGAAGCTACTTGAGTCACATGATCCTCATAATCTAAGATGACTAGGGTTTTCAAATATGAGAGATGATTCTTGAGCATATTTTTACCTTCATAAAAATTGTTTATTTGATAATCCCTGTGAGTCAATCACTCCATAAGTTTTCTCTACAACATTTGTAAGGTTCCTTTCATTTCATTATATTTCACATCAAATAAAAAACATGAGTTAGGAATCTGACTTCTTTCTATTATAGAATTCTTTAGTGGGAATTGTCTTTCCTATGCCGCCTAGCTGTAACATCCCCAATATCTGAGGTTTCTCACTTTGGTGCAATAGGAGTGTATTTTCAAAGTCTTTCATTTTTTCATCTAAACCCATTGTATATTTAGAGACCTCAAATATGTGTTTTTCACTTTTTTCAACATCTTTGTAACTAGCTTAGCTAGCAACTCCCCTTTTTGTTGGAAATATTAATCACTCATGGATCTACAACACTTCTGATCCAACTCGGTCATATTCCATAAAAGTACATTCTCTGTCAGTCATTCTTTCATATTAAGGATTTCACGTTTCACCATATTTAAGCAGTCGAATTGTATTTCTAAATTTAATTTTTTAGGGACAAATTTATTACAGTCTTTAATGTTAGTTGGTAGCTTCCAAGAGAACAAATTTTTTCTCTCTATATATGTAGAAGAAGAAGAATGAAAAATAGTGAGAAGTGAGAGAGAGTGCGAGAAGAGAAAGCAGGCACATAAAAGTGGAGAAGAATAAAAACCCTGAGAAGAGTTTGAGAAGCTCAAGATTCTTTGATTTGAAGAAGTGTTGAGAACCGAATCTCTGTAAAAGGTGAAACATATTTGTAAATTTCCAAGTTTGTAATTGCTATTGTAGTTCTTTGTTATGTTGCAACAATACATATAATTCCATAGTTTATGGCTGAATGCATTTTTTATTTATGTCGCACGTCTTCTCCAAAATTACTTGTGTGAATGTTGTTTACATTTACCGTTTGTGAAAGACAAAAATAATCCACAAATATTTCACCGTGTAAAAGGTTAAGCTTTGATCGTAGAGTTCTTGACATAAGTCTTACTTAATACTTTGGTTATATGATATTGTGACATTGTCGTAATATAGTTAAATTAGGTTTATCCCAAGTTATGAGTTGGTGAACAGTATTTTTCATTGTATAAGTCTTTATACTAAGAAATATCTTTTCATAAAGTTCCCCCAAAATTATTCTCGTCGAAGTGGGAGTTGGTCGCAACCAAAGGTGTGTCATGAATAAATATTGTCGCGGTAAAATCACGTCAAAGTCAAGTGGGTTCCTTTCGAGGTAAAAGTGTATTGGGTTAAAATTGCATAAAAAAGGTGTGTTGACCAAAAGTGAAAGTGGAATCCTGTCGCACACAAGTCTATCGTGGACTTGTCCATCACAGTAAAAGTTGGTCACAGTAGATCCCCATCGCAGTAAGTTTATTTTGCAAGTACTTCGATTGAAGTATAAGGTGGGGTTTTCAAAGGCACTGTGTCACAGCCTCAAAAGAAAATAAAAGAAGTTTCTCATTACAGAGTAACTCAATTTAACCATCACAACTATCCTCTCCACTCCAACACCCTCTGCATTTTTCCTGAGATCTGGTATCAGAGGAGGTTTAGGAAAGAAACCTTGTCTATTAAAAATGAATTCCACTTCTGGTACACAAATGTCAAGTTTACAAACTCCAATTTTCTTAGGAAATAATTATGAATATTGGTCTCTAACAATCAGGGATTTGTTCATAGGACAAGACGTATGGGAGATAGTCCAAAATGGTTATACATAACCAGTAGATCAAGTGGAATATAACAGTCTCACATAAGATAAGAAGGATTCCCTTAGGGAACAGAGGAAGAAAGATGGAAATGTTTTTTCTACATACATCAAGCCATGCACGAAATCATACTCCCAAGAGTAGCAACAACAAAGACAACTAAAGAGGCATGGGATAGATTGGAAAATTCCTATAAAGGTTTGGACAAGGTAAAGACTTCTAAGTTTTATATTCAAAGAAGAGATTTTGAATCTATGTCGATGAAAGACACATATTCAATGGAATCATTCTATACTCAAGTTATTGGGTTGATAAATCAACTGAAATATCATGGAGAAAATATAGAATACATAAGGGCACGGGGTCTTCAATAAGTGAAACCATGTCATAGAAAATTCGTTCATGGGATTCTAAAGAATACCCCTATTTTAAGTAGATATTGATAATTACCTACAAAAACCCTTTTGTTGATGCCCCCTCCCATTACATATTTCCAATTAAAATAACCCTAAATTTATGATATATTCCATATTTTTACTATAAACCCATTTTTATACCCCCCAATACCTATAAACCTCCCATACCCTACACCCTTCCCCCCAATATGTACAATATATTGACCTTATTTTAATAATTAAAAACCTCCCCTTTATGAATGAATGTGATAAGATATTGCTTAACAGGGTGACTCCCTGTGCATAAGGGTTGTTGAAAAAGTTCTTAGAAGTTTTCCCCCAAAATTTGGATCCTTGGTCGTGACCTTGGAAGAGAAAAAAAAGACATGTAACAGTTTACCATTGATGAGTTACAAGCCTCACTCATTGCTCATGAATATAGAATCAGTAGATCAAATACATCATTAGAAGGTGCATTCATAGCACAGTCATCTGTAAGTCATGGAAGAGGTAAAGGGAGATATAATTATCGAGGTAGAGGAAGAAGTTTTTCCATAGGAGGACGCAGCTGCAGTCCCATGAATATCACTGGTAGAGGACATAATCAGAAATCTAGTCAGCCAAGAGGTCACGGGTTTGATAAATAAAAAAATTCAATTTCATTATTGCAATAAATCTGGTCACTATGCATATGTGTTGGGATATAGGGTAGACCCGGGTTTTATACCATTCACTTCGCACCAACAAAAGACCCACAGTGTTGGCCCTTTCAGCAACAACCTGCGAGCAGGCTGCAGTCTCACCCGAAACAGCTATGGGGTGCCACAGAATCAGTTTTCTGCAAACAGAAGAGGGATATTACTATACCTTTAGCTTTTAATAACTTATAATCAGATGACACAGAGCTTTGACATTCACATATATAAATTCTCGGTTAGATAAACAAACAGTGACTTGCTCAGCCCTTTACTGGGAATTCACAGTGAAGTAGTATTTTAGCAGTGATCTTACTTATCAGATATATATTTATCAATGCATGAAAGAAATAAACAGAAACAACACAAAGAACCACAACACAAGATATAACGTGGTTCACCCCCAATGTAGGGGTTACGTCCATAGAACTGTGTTTTATTCAACTCTTTGCAAAAACCACAGTTCTGATATGCACACTCAGCTGCAGATCCTAGCAAATTCCCAAAGTCATGCACACAGCTGCAGGCCTCTGCGCACATAGCTGCAGATCTTCTTAATCGCCCACAAACCCTCTGTGCACACAGCTACAGAGGTCATCCACGCACACAGCTGGGACTTAACCTTTTCTTACAAAACAAACTTAGCTTCGCATCAATTCATCTTACATCAAAATCCTAACCTAACTTCTTTACAAGAGTGCTTATTTATACAGCGCACTATTTACAAAACCTTGGACTTAAACCATGGGCACCCCGAACCCTAAACCCTGGACTTAAACCATGGGTTTATTACAAAAAGAGGACTTAAACTCTAGCCTGACACCCCTAAGACTGTTTTGAGTCATAACTCTGCTTTCAAACTTCCACAAAAACCGCGGATTTATCTACCTTAGGGACCCTTAGGGTGTGCGCCCCAACAGGCCCCTAAGACTCACTAGTGTCCCGTCCTGAGACACTCTGTTGCTCTTCTGGTAGACGAAATTTGTCAGTGAAGATAGCGAAATGCTTGTTGAGACCACGCATTATATTTTCAGCTGCTTGCTCCTTTTCGACCAACTCCTGCACTACTGCGGTTGATGCTTCGCTGGCCTTTTCCTACGCAAATGCATCATATTCCTTCAGGACTTTAAGTTGGGTGTCCACAGTAGTACTCAACTCGAAAGCTTCGCTGATAAGTGGTTGCATAGAATTTTCCACTACTGTTGCTTTCACTCTACATGACTCAATTTCCTGCTGGATTTCATTGCTTCACTTTACCTTAAGCATTTTCTCCATAGGCGGCAGAGTTTTAATTTCTCCTTTTACTGAATCCAACTCTGTCTATCGCTTCCTAATGGTTTCTTGTAGCTGTCTAACTTCTGGATGTTCCTGCAGGGTGGTCCAGGATTCAACACTATTTGCTAGCAGCTTTGCTGCGCTGCTCACAGTATCTGAGATTTTTGCTGCAGAGGCCTGAATGTCTGCTCGATGTTGCTCTCTGACTTCTGGTGGGATTTTCGAGGTGATGCAGAGTTGCAGCTTCGAAATCTGGGCCTCATGTTTTGCTTTGAGCTTCTCTATTTCACTGCAAGATTGTTGTGCGTAGTCCTTTAGCCTGACTAATATTTGTTCTGGCTTCCACCAGTTGTACGTCGAAGTCAGGAAGACTTCGGCATGCTTCATCCAAAACCCGTACCAATGTAATCCGCTTACGTTCTGCATCCATCTTTCTTTGCTCTACTGCCTCCAGCTACGCTATGAAGCCCTGCTGCTAACTTATGGCATTGTCCAACTGCATTTGTGAATACTGGTCTTGTGCCTGGATTTCCTTCATAATTGCTAACTGACAGAGATGTAGTTCCGTCATGGACATCTTAGTGTAATCTATTCCAACCTTCATACTCATCTTCGAATGAGATGCTACATCCGTTATAATGAGGGCTACACTCGACACTTGACCTTTGTTATCTCTGGCCAGCCATTGTCTTAGGTCTAGCTACGCACTTATTGGCGAACTACTTGCTGAAGCGCCAGCCAATGATTTTTCTGCTAGGTCCTTCAACTCCGACATGTGCTTTGCCACACCAGTGATGGCATGCAGATGTGTCGCTGCAAATTCTGACCATTTCTTGGTGAGAACTTCTGTGGACTTCGATAGAGCCTGATCAAGCTCCTCACTTGTTAGGTTGGGCTCCTCGTCAATATTCTTGTCCTTTGACGCCTTCGTTTTCTTTCGAGGCTGGGGTTTGTCCACTTCTTCCAGCTCTGGCGTCTTGCGCCTATCCTGTCAATTAGGGTCTGAAGCAGTTTTAACCGAGTCTTCTTCTTCTTCTATATTTCCCTCATCTCCACCCTGGTCTCCTTCACTCTGCTGCGACTCATTTTGTTCCTCACTGTCTTCATGGGGGTCTTGCTGCTGCATTCGACTAGGGCCTGCGTCGACATTGCCAACTGAGGGAACTGGAATGGTGGGTTTGGTCCCTCTGTCCTTCAACCATTCAGCTGGCCACTATTGAACTAACTCAAGGATGTCTTCTTTGGTCACTACATATGTAACTTAAACCATTGATGCTTTTGATCCGCGCGGGCCTGGATGAAAATATGATGCATGTCAGCACTGAAATAGGCTGCGCCGTTGCATTGAGAGAATAACTCATTACTGAGCCTAGGGGTTTTTTTGATCTCATACGAGATACTCATCATATAAAAGGAAAATACATAGTTTGTCATCTGCTATAGGTTTTTATCCTGGGAAACCCATAGAGAGGCGTACCATACTGCACCAGGCAGGTCCGAAGGTATAGCAGCAAACTGCGCCTTGGTAGGTTCTTGCCATCCTACCAGGGCAATAAGGACTATCAACAATGAATAGTGAAAGGGCCTACCTTTCTCCTGCATGTCGCGAGCGTCTTCAAGGAATTCCTTCGCGATATATGCTGCCCAGTTGTAACTGTAGCCTTCGACACAGTTCGCAGCAATTCTGATAACCAGAGCAGGCACTTCATATGGTCTGCACTTCTGCATGAGCTTACATGATAAAATCTCAATTGCGAAGCGAATATTATGGTGTTGAATCGCGGAAGTGTGATACCCTCGTTTTCCCTTCGTGAGGCTGAAGCGTTCCTTCATGCTTTGTGCGAGCTTCGTATCCTCATGCTTTGAAGGAAATTCGGTCCCCGGATCAGGCCCCGCTATCGATAAGGCTGTGATCCTATGAATAAGCTCACCATTGATAAGAATTTTCTTGTCTCCTATCCATAGGTGGCCATCATGTACTAATGCCAGCAGCTGCTTAACCACTATGGTCACCTGTGTGCCACGACCATAATGGGGAACATCGAGCATCTTTAGTACACTAGTTTGATCCAATCCAGCGGCCCATTGTTTTACTTCCAGCAATGTCGCACCAGTCTCTGGATATTTGACGAAATGCAAGTATTTTCCTGGTGCAAACTATGGAAAATTCCCACAATCATTCGTGTCGTGGTCGTCATACTTAAGCCGTTCTATTTTCCCTGTCATGGTCCCGACCAACTGCACACCCAGTGGCAGCGAAGGGGTGCATAATGTGAACTTCTTTGTCCACCGCGGTGGCTGAACTTGTGGTCGAACTAGTGGGAGATACGGTGGACACTTCGGTGCAATGTTCTTATCTTCTGCAGGTGGGGCCTCTGCTGAACCGGACGGTGGCATATTGGGGTCCTTTGGTGTTTTCCCTGATTGTTTGTGTCGATCCTCATTATGCTTAGAACGTACTTCAGGCTTGAACTTCTTTCAGGCAGATCACGTCTGCTTTGGCTGAGACAGTGCTGAGGGAGTTTCTTCACTAGGTCCAGGTGCATGTGGTTGGTTGAAATGGCTTGGGAAACCCGTCTGATCAAACTCTCTCAACAGTTCCTGGAACTCGCGATCGGTTGACATGGCTGCAATTGTAAAACTCAAGAAAATGAAAATTACAAACATTGTGGGAGTGGTTGTCTTCTTATAGAATCTATCCACAAAATTTGTCATAACTGTGCATTGATGGCACCAAATCTGGAAGAGATCTTGTCCAAACGGTGGTAGATTTTTGGATATCGCATTAATACAGGAAGTTAGTACAGAGAACGTACCGGTGCCACCAAATTTGATTTCTTTTAACGGTCATTTTTTAGGTTCCGACAGATCTTTCCTTCTTCGGCACAAGTAAGAACTGTAACTGCGCCCTAACAAGGAAATTCGACACCTCTGGACACCATTTGCGATAGGGGCTCGAGCTTCTCCCCACGACAAAATGCCATCCACATCTTCCATGATTCCTTCTATTTCAAAGAACTTCATCAGACATAAGTCCCGATACTTATGGAGAAGTTGGGTCCCTTTGCTTACCACACCTTCAACCCAATAATCTCCAATGGCAGCATACTTAAGCTATTCTGCTGGTCCTCGTACTTCGCAGTGTCCTTCTGACTCCGGAAGGGCAATAGTGTGCGGATCGTTGTCCTCTTCAATTGTGAGGTTATAAAATTCTACGGCATGGGCTCCATGTTTGTTCCAATTAGGGCGATATTCTACTACTTTTCGATCATCACATACAGTATCCTGACGAAGCTCAGCATCCGTGTGCCAATTCTTTGCTATCGGTTCCAGAGTATACACAAACCTAGGTACCCATTTTTCCTGACGTACATGCTTCCTCACTTCGTAGAAATGTGCCAAACGTTCTTGAGGGCTAGTCTTTCCATCAACCCTGCTTTGCACCTCCTGGGGCTGATCCATAAATCACAGGTGAAGGAACTTCTGACAAGCTTCCCAACTAGGGATGTTCTTCTTATGGCCAATCCACCATCTGGCGTCTGTGGCTCTGAATACTGAATCCAGAGTCTTCATTTTCTGTGAATCTGGTATCTGTTCTGAGAATTGTTCTATAAACTGTTCTAGGTCTGATAAGCCATCAAAAATAGGTAGGACTCTTACCTGTGCACCAAGCCATCTGAGAGATTTGGTAATTCTGGCACATCTATTTCCATGTAGCTCATAACGTCTTTTTTGCCAATTTTCTAACTCCTCATCTGAATCTGTCATGCAGGAGCTGTCACACTGCCAATCCATGATACCTTCAGCAGTAGGACCAACATAATTTTCTCCCTGAGCTGTGATGTTATAGATGTGATCCAAAACATCCCGATCTTCATCTCTGAGTGGTTCTATGTACCTTTTTCCTTGTGACGGTTCCAGTGGTACTATGACTCTCAAATCTTTCCCTTCGAAAGTCATCTGTTTTCTTTTGAGGTTAATGACTGCAGCATTTTCCATTGCCCATTCAATTCCTAACAAGGCTGGATAGGGATTGCTGTCATCAATGATCTCAATAACTTCAAAGTCTGTTAAAGTATTGACCCCATCAATATCTACTGGGACACTAGGGAATCGTCCTAGGGGCACAATCTTCTGCTGATTGGCTAATCTCAATTGTATAGGAGACCAATCAAGGGTAGTTTTTCCAATTTGTTCCCAGGTCTGCTTGGTTAGGACATTTACTTCTGATCCTAAGTCCAAGACTACATCAGTCATCTCATACTCTCCTATCTGAGCATTCAACCTCATTTCCCTACCAGTTCTTCTGACTCTATTAGCAGTTTTTTTCTTACTCGAACTACGCTAAGGTTCACAAGAAGAAATAACTTTCTGTAGCTCATGTAAAGCATTCTGATTTCTTAAGAGTTTCATACAGCTCTGTAAAAAGGAGGACAATTTACTTACTTTGTTCGTCAAAGCTTCTTGTGGCTCCAACTTCTGCGTAGGTACTACTAATGTGCTAGGATCAGCAAAATCTCTCTTGACTTCCATGAATGTTGCTTTTTCTCTTTCGATATCAAATACTAGGACTTTCTCAAGGGCCTTATGAACCCAAGCCTTGTCATACTGTTTTTCCTTATTCTATATGTGCGTCGTAGCTCCACTCCAGGTAACAACATTAATGGTTGGGGCAGGTCTTTGCTCGACAGAAATCATCTGGATATTCTGAGTAGGGGCACTGTTTCTTTCCTGAATCTTAGCTATCAGTTGTGGGCTTTGCTTGATCACATGATCTACTGTGCGGCAATACCGACATGTCGTAGTTGGGTTCCGACAGTCACGAGCTAGATGTCCGCCCTGGTTACAGTTATAACGCAACACCTCACCGCGTCCTCTGCCAGCCATACCACCACGACCACAACCTCCAAAAGCACCTCTACCTAATGCACCACCATAGTAACCATAGCCATCATTGCTCTGGCCCTCATTTTGTACCCGATAGGCATCGTAGGTGCACTCTCTCATGAGGTCATAACTGCGACACTCATCTTCATTATGTCCTACTGATTTACAGAACTGGCTGTAGGGGTTCTTAGGGACTTGCACATACCTCTGTAGCAGATAGAAATTATCAGGTCGATGATGGCCAGTCGTCCGACAGATCTCATAATATACAACAGTAGGATTGAACGGGTTTGGCGCACCAATATTCAGGTAATTTCTTATCGCAGGACATTGTTCCTTGTCGTGACCTTCTGTCCGACATTGTGTACACCAAACCTCTTCGCGATCAGTTTTTCCTTTCTTCATATCGCGAAGCTCCAAAGCCATCGCTACCAACTGCGCTTGGATTTGGGCAATACCAGAATTATCTTCGACCGAAGCAGTTTCAAGCTTCATCGCGATTTCTAGAGCCTCTTGCTGGTCAGCAACCTTTTGTTGCATGAATGGAGTTCTGATATGCAGTAGCAACAATGCAATGAACCATTCCTTGTGTTTCATAGGTCCAATGGTGAAACTGACTTGGTCTAGCAGAACTTTGAACCTCTGATCAAAGTCCCACACTGATTCGTCGTGCCTCTGCTGAATCTCTTTCAATTCACTGATACACTGGGACTCTGATTTCAGCTTCTTAAATTCCTTTATCATTGCTGCTTTTATATCAGGCAAGACATGGTTCTGAGTGCTAGAGAACTTCATGAACCAGGTCAAGGCGCGGTCTCTAAAAGAAGTAACTAGCTACGCTCTTTTGGTATCTTGATCCGTAATGTTCTTAGCAGTCCACACTTCTTCGCATAAAAACCAGAACTGTTCTAGATCCTCTGATCTAGTTCCTTTGAAAATAGGGAGCTTAATATCATCGTTCATGTGGGCCATAGTGGATCTAGGGGGGGTTGGAGGGGGACTAGACGTAGGCGGGGGGGAACTTACTGGGGTTGACTGACCTGTGACAAGAATACTCGAGCTAGGGTGACTTTTGGACTGCGACGGGTTTTCAGGGATAACAGGTCTGCACTGCAGGGTGACCGGAGAGTTTCCAATAGAAGGGGTTTCCTCGGGTTCTGAATCTGCAAGAATTACAGGGGAATACTCAGTATGCTAACCTATGGAATAGGATCCAAAATCTCTCTTGTACCTTTTGCCACTTTGCAGCAAACCACTTTTCTCATCGAAGGTATTTTCACTTGCAAACATAGGTTAGGAATACTAAATCTAACAATCTAATTCAATGAGCAATATACCTTTTTCAGCTAATAGCATTTTAATTCTCAAACTAAATGAATTCAAAAACTTACCCCTTGGTCCTTTGAAAAATGGTCGCTCGGCTTCACTAAAGGAGGTGCTCGTGTCGATGGTGAACTCCGTCACAAATTCTTCAAGGGTTCGCGTCATCCAGAAATCAACAGCTTGAGATATCATGTTGTTCACCCTTCTCAATATATTAATTCTTGCGGGGGTCCAAGCAGGAAACTGACCTTCTTGGAAGTTTGTCCTTCTCTCTGTCAACCTGGATAACCACTGGTGAAACTCTATGTGGATACTACCAAAGAATATTTCATAAACATCACAAAAAACATACCTTTGTAAAACGTCATTTGCACTACGATGCGGATCTTTGTTCTCTTGCTCAGTGAATTTCAGATAAGTCTCATCAAGCCAATCACCAATTTCCTTAACCGAGGGTCTCCAGAACATAGCCCTCGAGGTACGACGTAAACCACTCTTTAGCAGATACTGAGTTCAACTGGAAACAGAACCAATTTGTTGGGCTATAGGGCAGACCCAAGTTTTATACCATTCACTTCGCACCAACAAAAGACCCACAGTGTTGGCCCTTTCGGCAACAACCTGCGAGCAGGCCGCAGTCTCACCCGAAACAGCTATGGGGTGTCGCAGAATCAGGTTTCTACAAACAAAAGAGGGATATTATTGTACCTTTACCTTTTAATAACTTATAATCAGATGACACAGAGCTTCGACATTCACATATATAACTTCGCGATTAAATAAACAAACAGTGACTTGCTCAGCCCTTTACTGGGAATTCACAGCGAAGTAGTATTTTAGCAGTGATCTTACTTATCAGATATATATTTATCAATGCATGAAAGAAATAAACAGAAACAACACAAAGAACCACAACACAATATATAACGTGGTTCACCCCCGGTGTAGGGGTTACGTCCACAGAATTGTGTTTTATTCAACTCTTTACAAAAACCACAGTTCTGATCTGCGCACTCAGCTACAGATCCTGGCATGTTCCCAAAGCCGCACACACAGCTGCAGGCCTCTGCACACATAGCTGCAGATCTTCTTAATCACCCACAAACCCTCTACGCACACAGCTGCAGAGGTTGTCCAAGCACACAGCTGGGACTTAACCTTTTCTTACAAAACAGCCTTAGCTTCGCATCAATTCATCTTACATCAAAAGCCTAACCTAACTTCTTTACAAGAGTGCTTATTTATACAGCGCACTATTTAAAAAACCATGGACTTAAACCATGGGCACCCCGAACCCTAAACCCTGGACTTAAACCATGGGTTTATTACAAAAAGAGGACTTAAACTCTAGCCCGACACCCCTAAGACCGTTTTGAGTCATAACTCCGCTTTCAAACTTCCACAAAAACCATGGAGTTATCTACCTTAGGGACCGTTAGGGTGCGCGCCCCAACAATATGAATGCAGGAAGAAGCAATATGACCAAGGAAGGAAAAACCAAAACCAATCGAGCAACACCAACACTTCGTCGAGCACAATGTTGATGGCATGTGCATCCCCCATTAAATTCAATGTTGTTCAAGAAATTCCATGCGACATATGGTATTTAGATTCAGGTTGTAGTAATCGTTTGACTAGTCACTTAAATTTGTTTTCTAGTCTAGATAAATCAGTTTAAATGGATGTCACACTTGGAAATAATATCTAAGTCATTGTTTTGGGAAAATTTATTGTTGGTATTCTAACCAAATAGATGGAGCAAAAGATTATGCCTAGTATATATTATGTCGAAGGTTGAAACACAATTTGTTGAGCATTGGACAATTGATATAGAAATGTTATAGATTCTACATGGAGGATAATCACTGCCTTATTAAATACATACATCCAAGAAATGAATTGATAACAAAAGTACCAATGACAAGCAATCCCTTGTTTCCCTTGAGGATATTTCCAGACAAGAAAGGAAAGGAAAATTCAGGAGTTGCATTCAAGGAAGAAAGAAAAGAAGCAAACAAGCACTGCAACAAGGAAGAAAAGGATAGCGTTGAAATACAAGCAGCATTTCAATCAGAGGTTTAGGATGAGTCCTAGTTGTGGAATTTCATATTTGGACATATGAATTTTGGTGGGATGAAGCTACTGCATGCAAAGAATATGGTGAAAGGATTTCCATTGATGGACAAACCAGACAAATTTTGTGAAGGCTACATTTTTGGAAATCAGCATAGAGGGACTTTTCCATTCGGAAATCCATACATAGCATGCACACCACTTGAGATCGTGCACTCTGATATTTGAGGCCCAATGTAGACACCATCCTTGGGAGGATGTGGTTATTTTCTTACCTTTATTGATGACTTCACAAGAAAACCATGGGTGTATTTTTTGAAACAAAAATCTAATGCATTTAGTTGTTTTCTGCAATTCAAGGAACTCATGGAGAACCAGAGTGGATACAACATCAAAGTCCTAAGGACGAACAGAGGTGGTGAATATGTCTCAAATGCCTTCCTAAATTTTTGCAAGACCCGTGGCATACACAATAAATTCAATACATGGTATACAAATCAGCAGAATGATGTCGCAAAGAGAAACAACAGACCATCATGGAGATGGCGCATAGCATGATGGAAGCTAAGAATTTGTCAAATGAATATTGGACTGAAGCAGTCACAACTTATGTATATATTATGAACTAGTTTTCGACAAAGATCATGAAGAACAAAGTCCCTCAAGAAGCATGGACATGTATGAATCACATTGTTTCTCATTTAAAAGTTTTTGGTTGTGTCCCATATTCTTATGTTCCAAATGAGTTGAGAAGGAAATTAGACAACAAAGGACAAAAATGCATATTTGTTGGTTACTATGAAGACACAAAATCATACAGGTTGTATGAACCTGTCGCAAGGAAAGTGATAATCAGTCACGATGTTCGATTTGTTGAGAATGAATCATGGGATGGAATCGTCGAGAAGAGTTTCAAGATTGTGTTGACTGTCGAACATGATGACATGGTGGAGGAAGTGGTTCATACACCACAAGTCAAAATGTCTCAGCACCATTGACTCCTAGGACACTACAACATGTCTCATCACAAGGAACATCGACACAAGTCGTTGCTCAAGCTACGCCTACAAGAACACCAAGAGGACAATAAACTCCATTAAGCAGTTTGTCAAGGTCATCGTCAACAGATACAATAAATACAAGAAGTCTACGTGAGATATATGAACCTGGTCCACCAAATTAATTCTCTCTCTTTGCATTTATTTCTCAAATAGATGATCCTCTAACATTTGAGGAAGCTATCAAAGAAGAAGTATGGGCATAAGACATGGATGAAGAAATAGAATGTATTGAGAATAACCAAACATGGGAGCTGGTACATGTACCAAAAAATAAGGATGCAATTAGTGTCAAGTGGATTTACAAGACCAAGCAAGACGCTGATGGAAATATGCAAAAGCATAAGGAAATAATGGTCGCAAGAGGGTTCACACAAAAACTTGACATAGACTTCAAGGAAATTTTTGCACTTGCTGCACACATGGTTACACTTAGAAGAGTTTTGGCCATTGCTGCACAAAAATGGCATGTTTATCAAATGGATGTTAAATCGACATTTTTGAATGGTTTTCTGGAGGAGGGAGTGTATGTGAAACAACCACAAGGATATGAAGTTCTAGGACAAGAGCACAAAGTATACATGCTGAAAAAGGAATTCTATGGTTTGAAGCAAGCTCCTATAGCTTGGTGCAGTCGCATTGATTCCAATCTCACCCAGAATGGATTTCACATAAGTGAAAGTGAGCTGATGCTATACACCAAAGTCAATGAGAAAGGAAACATGTTAATTATCTGATAGTATGTAGATGATTTAATATTTACTAATGATTTTGGCATAAAAGATTTTAGAACAGTCATGGAAAGCGAATTTGAAATGAATGATTTGGGGCTTATGAAGTTTTTTCTGAGCATTGAAGTCCAACAATATGAAAGTGGTATATTCATAACATAGTCGAAGTATGCAAGTGCAATTTTAAAAAGATTCAATATGTCTAATTGCAAGGTATCCCCAACACCAGTAATAACAGGTTTAAAATTGAGAGAGGATGATGAAGTATCGACTGTAGATCCTATGATGTTTAAAAGGCTCGTTGGTAGCCTTATGGACTTAACTGCGACAAAACCAGACATCATGTATGGAGTAATTTTGATCCCAAGATTCATGGAGTCACCAAAAGACTCTCATTGGCAAGCATGTAAGAGAATTATGAGGTATGTAAGTGGCACAAAGGATCTTGGCATTATGTATTCAACCTAAGAAAATTTCAATCTCATTGGATACACCGACAGCGACAATGGAGGCAGAACAGATGAAAGGAAAATAACATATGGGTACACATTTCATTTTGGTACAGGTGTTGTGTCATGGGCTTCGAAGAAACAACCCATTGTAATTCTGTCTTTAGCAGAAGCAGAGTATGTTGCAGCTACAAGCATCACATGTCAAGCCGTTTGGATGCAGAGAATTTTAAGAGACCCATCGCATAACCAACAAGAACCAACAACCATTTTCTATGACAACAGTTCAGCCATTGCATTTTCAAAGAACCATGTGTTCCATAAGAGAACCAAGCACATCGACATAAGGTATCATTTCATAAGAGAATTGGTGAACAACAAAGAGATTTGTTTAGAATTTTGTAGGTCTGAAGATCAGTAGGCTGACATCTTTACAATACCATTGGCAAGGGATACATTCTAGTATTTGTGAAGTTATTTACGAATGACAAGTTCTGCTCAGTGAACTCTGTCATGCACATAGCAAGTTTCTACTCTAAAATATTTTTGTAAATTTTGTTTAAAGATCCCCATCTCCTTATAATTAAGGGGGAGTGTTGGAAATATTAATTACTCACAAATCTACCTCACGTCTCAGCCGATTCGTTCAGATTCCATAAAAGTACACTCTTTGTCTGTCAGATTGTTAGGTTGAGGAGTTCACACCTCACCATATTTAAGCAGTCAAATTGTATTTCTAAAGTTAAGTTTTTAGGTAGAAAATTATTACAATCATTAATGTCGGTTGGTAGCTTCCAAGAGAAGAATGTTTTACTCTCTGTATATGTAGAAGAAGAAGAATGAAAAATAGTGAGAAGTGAGAGAGAGTGCAAGAAGAGAAAGAAAGCATAGAAAATTGGAGAAGAAGAAAAACTTCGAGAAGAGTTCGAGAAGTTCAAGCTTTTGTGTTTTGGAAAAGTGTTGAGAGTCAAAGCTCTATAAAAGGTGAAACACCCTTGTAAATTTCCAAGTTTGTAATTGCGGTTGGATTTATTTGTTATGTCACGACAATACATATAATTCCATAGTTTATGGTTGAATGCATGTTTTATTTATGTTGCACATCTTCTCCATAATTACTTGTGTGAATATTGTTTACATTTACCGTTTGTGAAAGACACAAAGAATCCACAAATATTTCATCGTGTAAAAGGTTGAGTTTTAACCACAGAGTGCTCGACACAAGTCTTACTTAATACTTTGGTTATATGATATTGTGTCCTTATCACAATATAGTTGTGTCGAGTTTTATCCCAAGTTACGGGTTGGTGAAAAGTATTTTTCATTGTATACGTCTTTAGAGTAAGAAATCTCTTTTTATAAAGTTTCCCAGAAAGTGGCCATGTCGAAGTCAGAGTTGGTCATAACCAAAAGTGTGGCACGAATAAATCATGTCGTGGTAAAAGTCCGTTGAAGTCAAATGGACGCTTGTTGAGGTACAAGTGTGTCGGGTTAAAAGTCTGTAAAAAGGGGTGTTGACCAAAAGTGAAAGTTGAGTCTTTTTGCAGTGGAGTCCGTCACAGACTTGTCCATCGCGTGAAAATTTTGTTGCAGTAAGATTCCATCATAGTAGATCCTCGTCACAGTAAAACCCTGTCGCAGTAAGTTTATCTCGCAACTACTTCGGTCGAAGTAAAAGGCATGGTTTCCAAAGGCACTCTATCACACCCTCAAAAGAAAAGAAAATAAGTTTCTCACTGCGTGGTAACCCTTGCAACTCTCCTCTCCACTCCAACACCTTCCAAATTTCTCCTGATACCTTTCATCACTGGTTATTGACGACAAAATAAATAAATATATAGACTGGGAGAGAAATTTGAGGAATGAATAGACTGGGAGAAGGTTGGAGTACTCACCCATTATACATGACCAACTCGAATCCGCTTTTTTTGCAAGATGAGAAAGAGTATTTCTCCAATTTTCAATAGTAGTGGAGTTGTGTCACAACTTTCCTTCATTTTTTTTGTATTTTCTAGGTCATGTAGACCTTTAACATACCATATTTCACCCCCACTAGTCCATTATAAAACACTAGTATAATTGTAGCACCCCTCTTTAATGTCTCTAACATGAGAAGGATTTCATTTAGACACCAATTTGATTCGGCATAGGTTGGGGAAAATATAGGAATTAAATATCACCTTGTTGCAATTCTAGCTGATCCATAAAGACTCTCAATTCATGAGAAAGAAATCCACAATACATATAACTAGCAAATGTTTTCTTTACATCGAGACCACGATGGCTAATAAACACATTGTAGTTGTAGTCATAAGTGCTTTTGCATTTAAGACCAGTGGCTCAAGATGTAGATTGAACCGAGGCTAAATTCATTCAGGCTGTCAATTCAAAAGTAGAAAAGGTGGTGGTTTTGGCTCACTAAGTTCCTTTGAAACTATGTTAATGGACAGGCATGGGAGACTTCATAGTCGTTCCCGTAAATGACTTTGACGTGGTGCTTGTACAAGAATTCATGAAAAAGGAGAAGGCAACTCCTATGCCCCATATAGAGTGTTTGGATTTTCTTCAATGAAAATACCCCATATACTTGTAGATGTGAGTAAGTCACCGGGAGGAGGAAAGGTTACTGCATTAGCAACTTCCCCTTCTGCAACGACGAGAAGTCCTCAAAAAACAGCGGATGTGGTGAAATCCAAATAATTGGCCAACAAAGAGTCAATCGTTCTGTTTGAAGAGCAAATGGAAACCATGGAGAAGGTCATTGAGTTAACCGTAGCGAGCTTGGAAAAGCTCAACGAATTTTGCAAGACCATGGAAGAAAAACAATGTGAAAAAACAAGCAACCTAGCTGCTACTCAAGCATATGAAGGAACTTCAGTTGCGGATGGGTTAGTTTGGATAGATGATCTAGAAGCATAGAGATTCAAGGAATTAACATAATATAACATAATATAACCTACTATCATATAAGAGTTCTTATCTTAATAATATAAATTTTGTCCACTACAACTAGTTGCATTCGATCTATTCTGCTCTCATCCAAGGATGTCCATCACAAACACCACTTTGAGTCAAGCTATGAGTTGAAAAGGGTTAAGGAACTATCTGTTGGGATTTGGTTTCTTAGTCAAGCTCATTACTCGACCAAAACTCATACTATTGCTACCCCAATGTTACCCCAAGCATCTAAAACATCCTTCAAGCAGTGATGTGGATATTCCCCATAGTGAATCATAACCTAAGAACATCATATCTCTTCTTTGTTTCATATATCAGTATGCAAAAGAAAAGCCATGCATGCTCATTCTAATCTGGTAATACCACATACCTAATATTTCGTCTCTAATCCAACAATGTTGCATATATCAATATGCATAAATTTGAAACGAATTTGATTGTAGGTATTTTGTAAATTGTCAACACAGTAAATATGTGGCCTAAATGTTACAATATTTCTTGTGTTAGCTACAATGATGGTTTTGACCATAATAAAAGTAAAACAAAAATAAAAGCTAATGCATGAAATCCCACAACAAGTACAACTATGGAAAGGTAAAAAGTAGAACAAATTGTATTGATATTTATTGCCAATGGAGACCCATGCACAGATCAATTAAAAATATCGATACCTTCGTGAGCAACTGTTAAGCAATGAACAAATTTATAGTGTGAACTATTTCAGAAGCAACCCACTACAATAGGTTCAATTATGATTTGCATAATATTCGACATCATTCCTTGTACATCAATAGGAAAGCATTTTCGTTTGTAAAAGAAATGTAATCATCAGTATTGTAACTATAATTGTTGAACCGGTTGATAAAGTAGTCATGGTGATGTTCAAAGGATTCATTTTTTTATAGGTGGTTCACACACAAACAAAGGTTCTAAAAGATCAGGAAGTACTTTACAAATATGTCAGAAAGAACGTACTATTTGTTGTGATCGTTGTGCCAAGAGTTGTTGGTCCAATAGGAACCACTGCACCAGAGGAGGCTTGGTTGGTGGCATATCTCATTGATAGGGTCACTGAACGAATACTATACCGAGTTACTCACCAAGGAATGCAAGGGCCTGTCCATGCAGTAAGTACTATTTAGTGGTTTATTCT
The DNA here is from genome assembly GCA_001517045.1 of Pseudotsuga menziesii. Classification (NCBI taxonomy): domain Eukaryota; kingdom Viridiplantae; phylum Streptophyta; class Pinopsida; order Pinales; family Pinaceae; genus Pseudotsuga; species Pseudotsuga menziesii. Next base: position 384,855 of record LPNX010815486.1, on the reverse strand, counting down.
GAGTTGTTTGGGCAATATTTTCAGAATGATAAAGATACCTAAGGATTTAATGGACTATTAACAATGCAGGAAAATTTAACCCTCTTATGTTATGACTGAAGGTCTTTAATGAAAACTGGGTTGTCTACCATTACTTCAATTTGAGGGTTCATCATTATGAGATGTCAGTGATTGAAATATATGATCAATCTCGTACGGCATACCTTCCATACATATTTTTTAATTTGTTTAAACTGGTTTTTATAGTATGGGATCTCTTTGTTGGTTAACAGTGCTCTACTCATTTTGTATACTATGATATGTTGATATTTGAAATGAATTCAGCATTTGTCTTTGGAAGTTAAAGCATTTGTGACATTGTCCTTGTTTTTTCTCTTAAACTCTACTTATCTGATGTGCTGACCTCTTTTAACAGGACACTAAAAATGTTTTAGACCTATTTACTAGCCATATTAACATTCATGGCTCCATATTGTAAAACAACATTAGTCCATGTCGGATTTCACAATATCATAATGACGATTTGCTAGCAATAGACCACCATTTTGTTGTTTCTAGGGAGCCATTTGGCACTGGATTGTGGGTTTGGTCACTAAAAACTACAAAACAATAGAATTCTTATACATCTAACTCAAAAATGTGAGGGGCCACACTCTTGATCAATATTATATGAGAAACTTCACAAGATTCCATTCCAGATAGAACGATCACCAAAATCTGATTCAAGGTGCAAAAGTAGTAAATGTTACTTCTAGAATATCAGAGAAATAAGTCATCAATCACTATTCCATGACAACCATTGTGGAAATGCTACAAAGTATATCCGATAGCATTGCAACTTGACCATCCTAAAATTATAAAAAAAACACAAACTATCATGGTTAAATAGCTTCTCATAACACCCTCTACCATGTAATCTTGTGCACAAATGCGTAGAATCAAATCACTGAAAAATTTAATTCAGTCAAGAATTCACAGAGGTGCAAAATGAAAATCATTCCCAAAGAATACAATACAAAGGAAAGAACTGATTAAACGAAATCTTCAATAAACTTATAACTAAATAACATGCATTGGAATGTAAAGCAAGGTCTTAGTCAATCTATCATGCTAGATGATATATGGGGAATAATTTTAGTTCATGTACTCTATTAGAAATGAAACTGTATTATGTTTCTGCAACATAATATTTCAACTGAGAGAAAGGATTATATATGTACATCCACAAATATTGACTACTAACACCACCATAAGTTAAAAGCTTCCATTTGGAAAAATAAAGAGCACAAACCAAATGTAATCTACATAAAAACAAAGCGTATGAAGAGTGTACCTTGGAAACATGTTCTAACATAACAGCTTTAGGTAAAATTGAATTCCTTAGAGCAACATCAACAAACACAGAGCTCCCCTGCAAAGGTAGACATTAACCGGGCTCCCCAAAGCTAGGATTTAGCATTTTATTTGCATCCCAATGAAGACCATCAAAATTCAATGTCAACATATCTAGAGCTCCTCTGGCCCAGCTCCATCCACTGCCAACAAAACACCCTTCAGAGTGTCCAACAACTCTACCCCTTCCCATCCCAAATGCATAATCAACTCTACCTAAGCCATCTGCAAAATTCTTATCTACTATCTCCGCCTCGACAATGTTATTCACAATGGCCTAGACATCATCCAAACTCAACACTTTCCCATCTTCTGTAGCACGCATGTTTACCATAGAAGTGTAGTATCTCAACCCCGTGTGCACAATACATATATTTTATTTTTCAAACTGCATGTAAATTACTAATATCCATTCTCATACCATTGTCCGATGATTGTTGTAGTGTGGGATTGACAAGAAATAAATTGGAGGACTAGGAGATAAGTTTGGATATGTGCTTGATGTATTCTTAGACTTGGTAATTTATTGTTGCACCTTATGGACTGATTTTGGATTTTTGTCAAACACTTAGTGTGCACCTCCCTATAGGTTGTTATCTGCCCTTGGTTTGTGGTTTATGGGATTGGAATTTTAAAAGAACTGACTAATTGAATCCGTGTACATAAATGACCTTTCGTGCCATGTAATATCTCAGCAAACACAAAAAAAATTGCAATTTACATAGACATTAATATTTCAGACTGTAAATGTAAATCAAATGTAACCACAGTACCTCCACTCATAGGAATAACAGCAGCAATACAAGGAGAAGTTAGATCTAGAATATATGGTCCTTTGTGTGAAGTGTTGGCATCCTCATAAGAACCAAAGCTTGAGAGAGAAATCACTACAACCAGCATACAATATATTACAACCACTGATAATCTTGGACATTTCCTGTAAGAGAATCTTCTTGTAGATTCCAATGATGTAATACATGAGATAAATGTTCCCAATTTCCAAAACTAAGCACACAGCTATGATATAATCACCGCTTCCCTTCTAAATGAACCCAAACTAAGTGTTGCGACCCCTTCTCTTTAGAATATGTGGCAATTCTAGAAACAGTGGGTAAGATTCTTCCTTAATGCTGAATCCTTCTTCAAATGGCCAAATAGTGATAAATATATATTTGTACTGGCATACTAGCCGCTTCTTGAAAATAAATTCAACCCCATCTCCAGCATATGCAAACCCTTTACAGTTTGTGACTTTACACAGAGAACTTCGCACTTCCAAAAAGTGAGTATTTCAACTTTTCCTCTAGTAAGTAGTAGCATGATTTAATGGTCCAAGGGTGGATTCCTTCTTTGAATATTCCTTCATTCACATTATTGTACCCTCTCTCAAATAATATAATCAGACAGAGAAATATCTTGCCAAATCAATGATTTATCTAGCCCCCACGACTTGGATGTTTTCCACAAAATGCCCTTCACAACACAGAGGTGTTCGCCATAAAGGCCACCACAGAAGACATTGTGTGAGGGGTTTGGATGTTCAAGTGCAAATATTTCGTATAATCTTGAACACCCAAAGGTTTGAACTCTAGAACACTCTATGTTTCAGAAAACAAAGATGCATGCACTAGAAAACCATTTCAGTACCTGTAAATAATCCCCTGGCCCCTTCCTTTCGTTTGCTTGCGCTTCAGTTGGGTGGGTCAGTGATCAAATTTGAAATTTGAAGGTTTCGTTTGCTTGTGCTTCAGTTGGGCAGGTCAGTGATCAAATTTGAAATTTGAAGGGTGAGTCTTAAATTTTAGAGACCAAGGCAATATAAATAATTGTACTTCAATTCACAAGTATAAATTAACTAAATCCTTTGACCAATAAAACATGAACACTCTTCTTTTAAATTTTTACAATTTTAAATAATTGAGCACTTCTTAATATTTACATGAAAAAAATGATATATTTTCAATAAAATTTATTTTGAACACATTAAGTTGTCATATGTTTATCATTAACCGTAACGTAACAACTATTCTATAGTATTTTTTCCATTTTGAGCATGATAAGGCATGATAATGAGGAAGAAGACCTAAAATTATGGACTTCACCTTCAAAGAATGCCTTGCAATCACATTGGTAAGGAGTGATAAGAAGATCACAACAATTGATAGTGTTAAGTAAATACTTATATGGTAAATTTAATATAAGACTTACTTATAGTTGTCTCTTACTCTTTGCGTCTTTACACATTTAATATTTTATGGTCCTCTTTGTGCCTTGGCCCAATTCATATTATAAGGTGAGGATGTGCAGGCATAATAATCCTTAGTTATGATTATGAGATGAGGATTTAAAGAGAAGAGGAAGTAAAGACAAGAAATTTTTATATGTATTTTGGTGGCGTCGAGGACAAATGTTGTGAGAAACCACAAATGTTTGGAAGGACGGAGGGAGATTACATCATGATCATGCCACCCATCAAATTGAAGACTATCCTTGAGCCAACAATTGTTTTTTTAATTTTATTAATAATTATTGTTTCTTCATATCGTGTGCCCAATGACACCTCTCTATAGCAATGCATAAATCGACCTTTTCACAGTTTCTTATCCTAGCTACATTCCATTATTTGCATTTTCATGACATCGTGTGTTGTTTATAGTTTTCGTGAGTCCATGATATTCATGCAAGAAATGAATTCTTGTAGAGGAGGACTTATCAAAATGGCCTTTTGAATTTCATTTTGACAACAAAAGAGTGGACATGGGTAGCGAGGTTCACATAGGTAGTAGGCATGAAGTTTTAAGCTCGTTTCGGGCCTAGTAGTAGACTAGTATATGTTATTTTTTGCTATAGTCCTAGTTAATGACAAATTGTCACACTTTAGATTGCAGCTCCAAGTGACTCAGGAGTGAGAGTTGCATCTCGATGGCTAATTCCTCGTAGTCATCAATGATTACTATCCATTTTCCACAACTAAGCAGTGAGTGCATGACATGAGTGAGTGAGTGATTATAATTTATAATATTTCCAATATTTTGAATGATGAGTTAAAATTTATAGTATAGGAATTTCAACATCTTGACAAATTTATATGGATGGGTAATTTCAAATGTCTCCCTTCTTTTGAAATGTTGATATAAATTACGCCCTTCTTAATTGGAAGGGTAAAATTAAGTTTTTAAATTTTTTTTGGAGTGCAATTTTAACTTTACACTTTGGGGAAAGCCTAGAACCCTTTGGATGCCCAATGACACCTCTCTATAGCAATGCATAAATCAACCTTTGAACAGTTTGTGATCCTAGCTACATGCCATTATTTGTATTTGCATGACATTGCGTGTTGTTTATAGTTTTCGTGAGTCCATGATATTCATGAAAGAAACGAAGTCTTGTAGAGGAGGACTTATCAAACTGGCCTTTTGAATTTCATTTTGATGAAAAAAGAGTGGACATGGGTAGCGAAGTTCACATGGGTAGTAGGCACAAAGTTTTAAGCTCGTTTTGGGCCTAGTAGTAGAATAGTATATTTTTTTTGGCTATAGTCGTAGTTGTTGACAAATTGTCACACTTTAGATTGCAGCTCCAAGTGACTCGATAGTGAGAGTCACATCTCAATGGCTAGTGCCTTGTAGTCATCAATGATTACTATCCATGTTGCACAACTAAGCAGTGAGTGCATGACATGAGTGACTAATTATAATTTATCATATTTCCAATATTTTGAATGATGAGTTGAACTTTATAGTATAGGAATTTCAACATCTTGACAAATTTATATGGATGGGTAATTTCAAATGTCGCCCTTCTTTTGAAATGTTGACATAAATTACACCCTTCTTGGAAGGGTAAAATTCAGTTTTTAAATTTTTTTTAGGGCAATTTTAACTTTACACTTCTGGGAAGGGCTAGGAAGGGTTCAATTTTGAACGTTGCATGTACTTTGTACTTACAGAATTTCCATGTTCTTGGAGAAATGCTCGGGAGTCGGTATTTTGGGTCGTGGGGTTCGATGGCCCTATCCCGATTCCTGGGTCCACCCTCAATGCTATTGTCTTTTGGTGTTGGTGTCATTATGATGTACACTTTGACATTGGTATATTATTTAATTACATCATTAGTTAATTGACAACTTGGTTTTCCAAAGTTCTTTGAATGTGTGGCTTTGAGGATATTTAAGGCTCTCTTATATAGGAATGGTCAAGGTGCACTAAAAATGTAAGTGAAACTAATTATTATTGATTTTTCAAGTTAATTATTATCAATTTGTTTAGTATACCTCTTCGTTAATATTTTTATGATATTTTGAGTAGAGCTTTCTCCTATGCTTACTAGGGGTAGTGATGATGTGCTAAAAAATGAACCTCAAATAATTGTGATAATTCTTATTTATTATTCTTTTGGAAATTTTCATGGAGAGTCTTCCTATCCCTAATAGGATTGGTGAAGGGTGTGTTGATAACTAAAACTATATAGTTGTGATAAACTCCCACCGATTTCTCTCTCCAAGGATTCTTGGGTATCTCACTTCTATACCTACTAGCAACAGTTAAGGATGCATTGATAATAAAAAATGGGCTACTTGTGGTGAACTCTCACCAAGTTATTACTTAAAGGAATCTCAAATTGAGCCCACCTATGCTTATAAAGAGTAGTAAGGGGTGCATTGTGAATCAAAACTTGGGCTAATTGTCATAAATTTCCACTGATCTATCGTTTTGAGATTCTTAGATAGAACTCACTTTCACCTACCAAGAGTCACTAGGGGTGCACTAATAAATGGACTTGGGATAATTGTAGTAAAATCCCACTAATTTATCACAATTGGGAATTTTCACGTAGAACCCTACTATGACTACTAGGAGTGGTCAAGGATGCACTATGAATCAAACCTCAACTAATTGTGGTAAATTGTCATCGATGTACTGATTCAAAGATTCTCATGTAGAGACCTATTACCCCCTATTAGGATCAACTAGAGGTGCTTTAAGAATTGAACATGAGATAGTGTGGTAAAGTCCCATTGATCTATTATTCCATGGATTCTCAAGGAGATCCCCCAAACATCTATTAGGAGTGGCCATGGATGTGTTGAGAATTAAAATGGGATAGATGTGATCACCTCTCATAGAACTACTACTTTGGCGATTCTCAAGGATCCTATTCCTACTAGAAGTGATTAGAGGTGTATTGAGAATTGGGGACTAAGCTATTTGTGGTAAACTTCCATTGATCTACCACTGTATTTTTAAGCAGAGTCCCCTACACTTACCAATGGTAACTAGTGGTACATTTAGAATCAAAATTTGATTAGCCATGTTAAATTTCCACTAGTCCACTACATCAAGGATTCTCGGTTAGAGCCCTCTTATGCCTTTCAGAAGCAATTAAGGGTATGTTGAAAATCAAACATGGACTAGTTGTGGTAAACTCCCACCATTTCATTACTTCAAGGATTTTTAGGTAGAACCCTCTTATGCCTATTAGAAATGGCTATGGGTGCGCTAACAATTTGACTTGCGATAGTTGGTGTATCCCACATCAATCCATTGCTTGAGGGATTCACAAATACAAGGCACATAACTCTACTAGGAGTCGAGGGGTGTGTTGAGAATCAAACATTGGTTAGTTGTTGTAAATTATTACGCAATAAATTCCCAAAATAATATAAAATGTTGGCTATCGTGGGTAGACCCGAGTTTACTATCATTAACCAACAACACCCCTAGCTCACCGGCCCTTTCGGCGACAGACCGCAAGTGGTCTAAAGTCTCACCTGAGGTGACTCTAATGGGTTGGCCAAGACTCAAGTGTCTTGGACCAGGTTCTGCGCACCCTACTCGCTGCTCGCAGCCTTGCTAGCCGCAAGGTCTCTTTCTCTATGCGTCATGCAGTCTCCTCTACTCACGACTCTTTTGGTCGCGAGACCTCTACTCTTACGCAAGTCGCATAGTCTCTTCCCACGTCGCGCAACTTCCACTCATCCACAATATATCCAACCCTACCGCATCACCTCGCACCATGCGACACGTAGCTCCCACCCAACGCTAAGTCCTCAACCTGCGGTATCGCGCACCGCAGCTCCTCTGCCGGTGTGGTATCACCTCTCTGCGATACCCTACCTCCGCGGCTAGTGCACTCAGCGTTGTTCATGTCGACGTGCAAGACTCAACATACAAGACTGCTTATACTGTGACTAAATGACTGTTCAAAACAAACATAAGGAAATCCGCATACAAGGCATCGAAAGACTTCAACTTATAGTTATCCTTCCTTATTGCTGTGAACTTGACAATACATACATTCATTTACTGTAATAAAGTCCATGTGCAAAATAACAAGTAACAGTAAGCAAATACAATAACATGCATTCAACAAATAACACGCAGGTTTTACGTGGTTCACCCCAGGATGGGAGCTACGTCCACAGAACTGTGTTTCTATTATTGAACTTGAGGGAAGCTAACACAGTTCTGCTGCACCGCATATGCAGCTTGAGATCTTCTCTCTGAGACCTCTTTTCTACCTCTCTCTCTATATTGTCTCTCTTACAATATATTCTTCCCTCTCTGCCAATCCCTATGGATTGTTACATACAGACTCAAATGACTCACAGACTAGCTAAGTGTCTGGATCATTACAAAACGGTCTGTCTTACTGACTATTGAACCAAAAACCCACAATAATCTAACTATCTAACCCTTTACAATACAAAATACAAGCTTTTATAGGCGGACCGAAGGTCTCACCATTACAACACTGTGGGCCTGTCCCAACAGTAAACCCATACCCTAATTAGTGATAGGCAACATATGTGTACTTGAGGTAGCCGCTTTCCGTCACACTGCAGCTCTTTGCAGTCTTCCATGCTTCCCAGCACTGATCATGGGTACTATGCACCGCTTCCCTCTCCTGTCCTTTGTCTTCAATACCTCGGCCTCGTTGCTCCTTTTCCTTTATGAGGGTAGCTGAGCCCTCCTGTCTTCCGCTGCTGCCTTCAATGCAGTGGGTGAGCTTTCTCGTCTCGGTCGCTCGGGTACCATTACCTTTCTTGACTTTTCTATCTTAAAATTCGTGGTTTCCGGCTCTGCTCTACAGCTGGAAACTTGCTACGGCGTCGTAGCTCCTCTTCTTCTACTTCCGCCAAAACTATCTGTCCGCCAAAACTAGCAGCTTCTTCTGTAGCTACGGGACCCTACTTCAATAGTTCCCTAACACTTACTTGTGGCTCACCCTCGAGCCACTACCAGCAGGCTTCTCCTGCTGTAGCTTCTCCTTCTCCCCCTACGAAGTGTGTTGTAGCTTGTCTCGAAGTCCTGTGACTTCGTTCTTCATTGCTTCGATACGCTGTCGTGCCGAGTCAAGCAAAGCTTGATCAATCTTGGAGTCTTCTTTCTCATTAATTTCTTCTCTTGCAGTGGTGAACTCCTTCACCTTCTGCTCGACTGTGTCGACTAGCTCAACGATTTGCTCCTGGTAGGGTTGAAGTAGGTCGTTGATGTGTAACTCCTGCGTTCTTAGCCACTGCGCTTCCTGCTGCAATTGGTTCATCTCCTTTGTCTTCCTCATCTTCTGAAGAGCGGCTAAGCTCTTGATTTCTTCTTTCATGGCTGCTGCAGTATTATCTACCTGCTGAATACTTTGTTGAACTGCTACCTTCTCGGGCGGTGCATCTAACTCCACCCATGCGTTTTTCGCCTCCGCGAGTACCGACAGTGCCTCATCAATGCGGGATTTCATCTGCGCCGAAGTGAGTCGGAAGGCTTCTACTCGCGCTCTCTGGTCTACCTGGGAGGTGTCTCATACATGAGCCTCAAGCTTGGCAATTTGTACTCCATGGTCTGCCTTCATCCTGGCCACTTCTTCATCCATCCTAGCCACGGTTTCTTTTAGAACCTTTGTTCTGTCTGCTACTCTTCTTAGCTTATCTGGGGTAGGCAACGCGAACTCGATGTCACATTTGGGTAGCTCTAATGCGATGCTCTGCAGTACTTGAGAGAGTTCCCGATCCCTGTCTTGATATGTTTTTAACTCGTCAACCTTTTTCTGATAGTTGGTAGCCAGTGCTGTATTCTGTTGCTGTAGCTGCGCATTCTGTTTGTAAGTCACAAGCTCTCTACTCTGGAGCTTTGCGCTTAGCTGCTGATGGATCATCTGCAACTGATCGATATGGAACTATGCAAGGTTAACCTAGATGGGTTGCTGAAACTGAACTGGTGGGTCCTTCATTGTCGCAGGGAATCTGATGCTCCCTGGTGGAATCAACACGGTGTTGAGGCGATCTTTTGCTAAGATTTCCTCACGGGACATCGACGGTGCTGAAGTTTCTCCGTCGGTCTCTTTTTCTGGTGGAATGTGCATCATGGCATTCTTCTCTGTGATTATTTTTAAGTCTAGAAGTTGCTTCTCTACTGCACTCTGTATCTTTTCCTACGACGACTTCATTGCATCAAATGAATCCTTCAATGTGTCACACGTCCTTGTTACGATGAGTTCATAGTCATCGTCTGTTAATGCGGTCTTCAGAACTGGTTTTGAGGTTTTTTGTTTTTTCTTCCTCTATGCCTCTGTGGTCTATTGTTCTCCATTCTTTGTCATGGGTGCCTATGTTTTCTCTTTTGGTGGATCTTTCCTCTTTTCTCCTAGGGGTGGTGCTTCTGTTGTTCCTTGTGGCTGGGTCTCCAATTGGTCTTTTCCCTTTTCTAATGGGTCTGTCTGCTCGGTCTCTGATAACAGTGGGGTGGTATCCTCATATTCTTGCCTCCATTGGTCATCAAAGTATCTGATAACACCCTCAATATCCTGCGCTATCATCCTAAACCAGTCAGGAGCCCAATCGTCCCTTTTTGTCCTTTTTGGCCTCAAATAGATTATATGGCTGTCTGCCATAAAATTAAGTCGGTTATCATATATTTCCACGGTCTCCTTGTTGATACATGGTGATTCTTGGATAATTTTTTTCAACATCCTATAGTATTCATAGAATACTATTGTATTAACCTGTTTTCTTGCTGGGTTGTTGCTGTCCCATAAACTGGCATAGCGCACGCCTCAGGGCGCTCCTCCTGCAATCTGTGGAAACTGGGTGTCAGGAGGCTCCTTCCAGCCGACGAATGCACATAGTATAAGCAGCCATGAGAAATGGAAAGGGTGGTTTGCTTGATCTTGGGCTACCAAACAATCTTCCTGAAGCATATTTAATAAAAATAAGGACCAATTGAACTGCTCTCCCTCTGTAACTTGTATGGCCAGGTTGATCACTGATCATGTGACTTCCTTCGGTGGGACCTTGGTCAGCAGTCTACCTGCAAGTAGACTGGCTATAAATCTGAGTGTATCATTCTGTAAACTTGTGATGTCATAAGACCTGCCTCCTCTCTGTAGCTGATACTTTTTAACTAAGGTTGTTGTTAGCTTGGAATCCTTGGTTTTTCCTGTTATCTGTATCTCGGGGTCTTTACCAGTCTTAGACAGTCCAGTGATGCGGTGTATCAAGTCGACGTTTAGGTCGACCCGGTGGCCTAGCCAGAGATAACCTCCATGTACACACGAGAGTAGAACACGCACCATGGCATTGACCTCTGCACTACGTCCAAAATGGGGTAGTCTCAACCAATTGAGCAAACCTGAGGGCTCCAGAATCTGGACATGTGGCATGGGAACAAACTCATCTCTACCTGTCCTTGTGTTCTTCTGAATCATAAGATACTGGTCTGGCTTGAAGTGAGGGTACGTCTTGCCATCTCCTAGGTTGTATTCTATAAATTTAACAACACCAGCATATCCCACGAGATCTCCATTTTCTTTTACTCGAGAATCTATTGGCGGAATGGGAACAGTAAGCTTACCACTCTTGGAGATTTTGACCTCTGGAGCGCCTTCAACTCGTGATATGAGGTAGTCCGTTGCACTAAGGACTTCATCTTCCTGCTCCGAACTGGATCCCTCTATTAGCTGGGAATGGCTCCTCGTCTTTGGTGGTTCTCTGAGTTGTGACAAGCCCGGCGGGGCATCCTTAGATGGTGTCGCCATGGGAGCTGCAAGTCCAATACGCTTGAACCTTCTCAGTAGTATTTCTAGTGGTTTGTCCTCGAACATAACCCATTCTATGTGAAATGGTGGATGTGAAATGGCTGCAAAGTCTGGAAATCTCTAAACTCTGTAATGGGATGAACTCTACACAGGGAGGACTTACGAATGTACTCTACAGTTCTCGGCTCTTTGAAAATGTAGCCCTCCCAATTGAATAGTTTCTGCTTTTATGTCAAAGATGATAATCCTGAGCACAACGGTCATCTAGACTAAACGCATTGGTCGTATTAATTGCATGGACAAGACCACACCCGTCCTCCAATCCTCAATAAATGCTAAAATCCGATCACGTTTCCCTCAAAGCGTGTAAGTACAGGCGCTGGTCTCATCGGAGATTTACCAAATCTGGAAGCTTAATTATGCTGCTACCAAATCTACGGTAAGGGATACCGATCATTTCCTCATTAACTGCGTGTCAGAGGCCGATTTGACTAGATCTATGTCGGTTGCAAACTGAATACATGGCACGGGGAACATCGCATTACTGCGCTGAAAATCGCATCACCTGCGCAAACAAACAAACCTTTTTTTTTTTTTTTTTTTTAATCTGAACCTACCTTATGCGATTCCTCATACTTAGAAAATACCTGCCGGTGTAGACTAGTTCCCGGTGCGATGCCTCCTTTCAACTACACTGGACATCTGCACCACTATAAACTGGTTAAGCTAGGGCTGAGAGGTGGGGTGGTTATCACTATAGAGCTTAAGTCTACTACCATTGATCCATGTGGGAAGAAGCTCCCCGTTCAGCTGGCTGAGATGAACGGCACCTCCATCTGTAACTTGCTGTATCTGATATGGCCCCAGCCAATGCGTCTTGAACTTTCCTGGGAACTTAATGAATTTTCTGTCATAAAGGAGCACTAGGTCTCCGATCTGGAAAATCTTACTCTTAATGTGTCTATCATGCCAAGCTTTCTCTTGTGCCTTCTGCACTTTCTGATGGAATCCGACAATGAATCTGTCTTCTTCTAAGGCAAGCAGTTGTGCTAACCTTTCCTCCACTGTGTCTGTATCATTCATCCCAGTAATCCGAGCGATTCTTAAACTAGGAAGAATATACTCCATAGGCATAACAGCCTCCTGTCCATAGACCAAGCTGAAAGGTGTGTGTCCCGTAATCTTCTTGCATGTGGTCCTGTACGCCCATAATACAGCATTAACTCTGAGGTCCCAATCATTCCTTTGGCTATTGCAGATCTTAGTAAGAGCATTTTCTAAAATCTTATTAAAGGCCTCCACCGTACCATTAGCCTGCGGGTGGTAGGGAGTGCTCTTATGGTGCTGAATCTGGAATTCTTCTGTCAAAGCCTCAATGGTGTGGTTCAAGAAATGTGTGCCTTGATCGCTCATCAGAATTACTGGGCATCCAAATCTACTGATGATGTTTTCAAAAAGGAATTGTGCGGCTGTGGCAGCATCACAATTTCTTACTGCTTTGGCTTCTGCCCATCTGATGAGGTACTCTATTTCGATGATAATATATCTCGCGCCAGTACGCTTTCCTGGTGGGTTGATAGGACCCACAAAATCTATAGCCCATTTTTCGAATGCGCGCAGCGTGACCTGCAGTGGCAGCGGCATTTCATCGCGTCATGAGGGTTTTCCTACTCTTTGGCAGATATCGCAGCATCTGCAAAAGTCCTTGGTGTCTTTATGTAACATGGGCCACCATAATCCTACGTCCAGGATTTTCTGTGCAGTCGGCTTTCCTGCAAAATGACCTCCTGCAGTTCCTGAATGTGCCTCTCTGATAATAGCGTCTTTTTCATGCGGCATCACACATCTACACAAAACTTCATCCAGTCCTAACTTGTATAGGTGTCCTGCGATTAGGGTGAAGTCTGCTGCTCTAACAACCAACTGCTTCTTTTGTTGCTTAGTGAGTTCAATAGGCGCCAATCCTGTAGTGAGGAACTGAATGATATCATCATAATACTCATCTATGATCTAGATAGAAAACAACTGCGCTTCTGGAAAATTATCCTCTAGGTTACTTGGCTCTTCCCTCGAATCTATTCGCTACAGATGATCAGGTCCGGCATTCGATCTTCCTGGTTTCACAATGATTTCAAAATCATACTCCTGGAAGAGGAGTAACCATCTGCAGATTCTCCCCCCTAACACTGGCTTATTGACCAGGTATTTCAATGTGGAATGGTCAGTAAACATCTTGAACGAGGCACCCAACAGGTAGTGCCTGAACTTCTGTAGCACATACACCATAGCTAAGCCTTCCCTTTCTGTCGTGGTGTAGTTCTTTTCTGCTGTCGACAGCTTTCTACTGGAGTATGCGATAGGATGATCGATAGCTCCTTCTCTGGGTTGTATCAAAACGATCCCTAGTGCGATGCCTGATGCATCCACATGTACATGAAACGGCTTAGTCCAGTCTGGAAATACTAAGATGGGTGCTGTAACCATATTTTCTTTAAGTGTGTCTAGACTCTGTTGACATTCCTCATTCCATAGGAATTTTACATCTTTCTTTAGCAATTTCTCCATCGGTGCTGTAATCTTTGCGTAGCCCTTAATGAACTTCCTGTAGTACCCGGTATGACCAAGTACTTTCCTTAGCTATTTGACTGAGTTGGGTGCTGGAAGATTTACAATGATGGAAATCTTTGCGGGGTCTACCATCAAGCCTTGTCTGCACACAATATGACCCAACAAAATACCGAATGGCGCACAAAATATACATTTTTTCAAGTTTAGAGAAATCTGGTACTGCCTACATTTTTCTAACATCAGCCTTAAATCTCCTATGTGCTGGTCGATTAGTCCAAATACAGTCCAGTCATCAAAATATACTTCTATGAATTTATGAATGTATTCTTTAAATACAGCAACTACTACTCTAGAAAATATAGCTGGTGCATTCTTAAGGCCAAAGGGCATTACCGTATACTGGAACGAGCCCCATTCTGTTGCAAAAGTGGTCTTGGATCCATCTTCTGAATGTATTCTGATCTGGTGATAACCTGAAAAGCCATCAGTGAAGGAGTAGACCTCCTGTCCTCCCACATTATCGAGCACTTCATCTGTGAACAGTGTCGGAAATGGATCGTGAACTGATGCATCGTTGAGCTTGCGTAGATCGACACAGATCCTGATGTCTCCTTTTGTTTTCTTCTCTTGCACAACCATGGGGCTAACCCATTCGCTTTCTTCTACTGGTTCAATGATGCCTGCTGCTAGCATCTTATCAATCTCATCCTTAACTTTCTCTTTGTAGCGCGGATTCAATCTATATGGGCGCTGCTTGACTGGTCTAGCGTCCTCCTTCAATGGTATCCTCATGATTCCCAGGTCTCCAACTATTCCCTTCATCTCTGTGAACTTAGTGGGAAATAGGTCCTGATAGTCATGCAACAGATCTGCAATTTGTCCCACTATTTCATCGTTCCAATAGTCTCCAATAGAGGCAAACTTAGGTTCTACGTCCATGCCAATATTGATTTTTTTTTTCTTGATGGGTTCCGTGATTACTGGAATCTCTAACTGTGGTCCCTCAACATCGCGAGTCCCTTCTGACTCCAGAATGTTGGTGTTGCGAAGGTCTTCATCCGCCTCCTCTGGTTCTGATGTAAAATTATAACATTCTAACGCCTCTTCTAGCTGGATGGCCCACTCAGGCTGAGATGGCACTGATATGGTACATTCTTACAATATCCTACTCTTTATTACTTGTAGGGCCTGATCAACATCTGGATACTCAAATTCAAACGCGAAGGTGAGTAGAAAGATATCTATCATCAGTGACCATGTTGTTGTTCCCTTGCGCAATTCAGTCTCTGTGTACCAGTTCTGTGGAACTGTATCTAGAGTGTGGATGAATTGGTGGACCCATTTATCCTTAGGAACGTTCGACCAATTCTGTTCGCATATCTGAATATGTGACCTGGGGTCACTCTCTCCTGTGTACTTCTGTGGGACATACTCTCTGTCAATAGAGAATCTGATCGCCATTAGTCTTTTTAGATCATCCCATGATGCAATGTTCTCTTTATGCGCATACCACCATCTCGCAGGTGTGGCCTGTACTGCAAGATCCATAGCTGCGATCCTCTGCTTGTGAGGGATCTGTTGTTCAAACTGCTCGAGGAAGTCCAGGATATCTGTTAGACCATGAAATGATGGAATGTCATTGTTCTCTGCGCCAATCCATCGCAGTGACTTAGACATGTATGCGCATCTGCGTACTGAAACTTCGTGAAGTCTGTTCTGTCAGTTCTCTAGGCCAACATCTGAATCCGATGCGCATGAGCTGTCGCATCGCCAACTAATGTTCCCATCTTCCGTCGGATTGACATAGTCGCTCTGGTTTGTGGTCATCTGATAGAGGCTCTCCATGTTACATGCCTCCTCCTCTGCTCGAATAGGTTCAATATATCTAGGACCCTGGAAAGGATCCAACGGCGCTATGACCCGGATCTGTGCATCCTGAAAGGTCATTTGTATTCTCTTTAGGTCGATAACAGCCATGTTACCGATCGCCCAATCAATGCCTAGTAGTGCTGGATATGATTTACTGTCACCAATGATTTCTATAACTTCAAAGTCCGCAAAGCTGCGAACTCCGTCAATGTCAACTGGTACCTGTGGTAGCCGACCCAGAGGTGATATTCGCTGTTGGTTTGCTAATCTTAGGTGGATAGGAGATCTGACTAACTTAGGGCTACCCATCTGTTCCCATGTTTGCTTAGTCAGCACATTGACGTCGGATCCTAGATCTAGGATTACCTCATCCATTTCAAATTCTCCCACCTGCGCTGTAAGTCGCATCTCTCTTCCCGTTCTTGTGTGTCCTGTAATACTATGAAGAGCACGCTGTGTGCTGCTCGTGGAAGAAGATGGCTGATACTGATCTACAATGCGCTGAAGGTCTGTGATAGCTTGCTCATTTCTTACAAGTTTTAGACAGCTCCGCAGGAAGGAATGTACGCTTCTTGTCATCTCATCCTCATTGCATCTTCCTGACATGGTATCCTGCGGCGTCTGTACAAGGTTATCACCACAAGGTGCTTGCTGTGGTATGCCCCTAGACGATGGTACCTGCGATCTTGATTGCATAGGTTCCTCAAAGAAATCCTGGGCTTCATGAAAGGTCTGTTTATTCTTCTGCAGGTCGAGTGGTGTTGATTTACTAGGAGCTCTACATACCCACTGCTGACCTGTGTTCTTTTCCGTCTCCTGCGATGTCCCACTGGTAGAAACACCGCTACGAGTCACAATATTGATGCTTGGTTCTGGCTCTTTCGGCTAGACAGCAATAAGCTGGATGTTCTGGTGTACTGCCGGCTTAGGTTCTCTAATCTTAGCTATCAAGGTAGGACACTCCTCTATAGTATGATCATAATATTTGCTGTAGTTACAAGTGGTAGTGGGGCTCTGACAGTCTCTAGCATAGTGTCCTACAACTCCGCAGTTATAACAAGTAACTGGGTCGTGACCACGGCCAAAACCCTCTCCTCTGCCGAAGCCTTCTCCTCATGGAAATCCTCCTCCATGTCCAAAGCCTCCTCCACGTCCTTGTCCTCTGAATCCTCCTCCATGGCCACCGTAAGCCGGATCAGGATGTGGTCCTGTTGCTGGACCCTGTGTCTATGACTGAACTCTGTATAGATCTTGCTTTGCTCCAACCATCATATCATAGGCTCTACAATCGTATTCATCATGGCCTGCTGACTTGCAGAAGACGCAATATAAGTTCTTAGGTGTCTGCACGTACTTCTGAAGTAAGGGGCACTGGTGAGGTAGATGTCCTCACGTTTTGCATATTTTACACCATGTTCCATGGGTCTGTGGTAAGGGGTTAGGAGCCCCTGTTTCTATATATTCTACAAATACCGGACAATTGTCTTTACTATGGCCTTGTGCTTTACATTTTATACACCATATGTCTTGCGCAACCTCTTTCCCTTTCTTAAGCTCATGTATCTGTAATGTGAGATTTGCCAACTGATTCTGTAAAGTTGCCATGCCTGTACTGCTCTCAGCTAGAGGTGAGGCCTCTAGTCTCATCGCCATCTCCAACGTGTCATCCTGCGTCTGGAGTTTTTGCTGCATTAACGGCAGTCTGATGTGAGGGAGCATTGCTGCAATAAACCATTCCTTATGCTGCTCCGGTGCGAACTCAAAACTAAATTGGTCGATAAGGGCTTTGAATTTCTGATCAAACTCCCACACCGACTCTGTAGGTAGTTGCTTTATGTCTTTGAGCTCTGTAATGCACTGTGACTCAGAATTAGGTTTCTTGAACTCTTTAATCATGGCGGTCCTGACCTAGATGAGTGTTCTGGGTGTGGTAGCATACTTCATATACCATGTTAAAGCTCGATCTCTGAGTGTGGTGACCAACTACACAAGTTTAATGTTATCATCATGGATTGTTTTAATGGTCCACATGGCTTCACATAGAAACTAGTGCCGCTCTAGGTCCTCTGCCCCTATACCCTTAAAGGTAGGTAGCTTCATATCATATCCCATTCTATTTCTCTGCGGTGGGTTCTGACTTACTGGAGTACTACCACCCGGCGGTGTAGGTGAAGGTGATGTAGCGGTAGTAGGTGCAGTCTGTGAGCTATTGGATGGAGTTCCTACGAGATTGTTCTGAGTCCCGGTCTGTTTCTGTGGGGTGTCAGGGTGGTAAGGGGTACCCCCCTCTGGTTCTTCTGTGGTACTAGGACTCGGTTGCCTAAGATTGTCTGAACTGTCTTCAAATACAGGAGATCTGAAATCTACTTTGTACTTCTTTCTATTACATGTTCGTCCAATGTCATCTAAATCACTTTTGAACTCTTGTGACATTACTATTTCTACTTATTCATCTAAAACTAGATCCATTGTTCCTTTTTCATATAATAGCATCTTAATGGACAAATTTAAAGATCTTAGGTACTTACCACGGTATCTTCTGAAGAATTAACGCTCAGCCTTGCTGAAGCTTTTCGTCTGGTCCACTGCAAACTCTGTGACGAAGCCTCCTAGCACACTCGTAAGCCAGAAGTCTGCTGCCCTTGTGAGGGGATTATCAAGGTTCTCCACTGTTTGAATCAGCTCCGGTGTCCAGACAATGTCTCTTTTCTTTTTGAATATGCCTGTGTCAGTTAACTTTGCTAACCAGTCATAAAGCTCGTTTCCAAAGGTTGCAAAAAATATCGCATGGATATCTGAAGAGATATGCTTTTGTAACCAGGCCTCTGTGCTTATATTAGGACTTCTGTTCTCTTGTTTAGCAAACTGTTTCAGGTTAGACCAAACCCACTTGTTGAGTTCGTCTCTAGTAGGGCGCCACCAGAACATCAGTGCTCAGTTGTTCAAAAACCGGCAACGGAACCATTTGTTGGCTATCGTGGGCAGACCCAGGTTTACTATCATTAACCAACAACACCCCTGGCTCACCGGCCCTTTCGGCGAAAGACCGCAAGCGGTCTGAAGTCTCACCCGAGGTGACTCTAATGGGTTAGCCAAGACTCAAGTGTCTTGGACCAGGTTCTGCGCACCCTACTTGCTGCTCGCAGCCTTGCTAGCCGCAAGGTCTCTTTCTCTGCGCATCGCGCAGTCTCCTCTACTCACGACTCTTCTAGTCGTGATACCTCTACTCTTACGCAAGTTGCACAGTCTCTTCCCGTGTCGCGCAACTTCCACTCATCCAAAATATCTCCAACCCTACCGCGTTCCCTCGCACCGTGCGACACGTAGCTCCCACCCAACGCTAATTCCTCAACCTGCGGTATCGCGCACCATAGCCACTCTGCCGGTGCGGTATCACCTCTCTGTGATACCCTACCTCCGCGGCTAGCACACTCAGCGTTGTTCATGTCGACGTGCAAGACTCAACATACAAGACTGCTTATACTGCGACTAAATGATTGTTCGAAACAAACATAAGGATATCCGCATACAAGGCATCAAAAGACTTCAACTTATAGTTATCCTTCCTTATTGCTGTGAACTTAATAATACATACATTCATTTACTGTAATAAAGTCCATGTGCAAAATAACAAGTAACAGTAAGTAAATACAATCACATGCATTCAACACATAACACGTAGGTTTTACGTGGTTCACCCCCAGGATGGGAGCTACGTCCACAGAACTGTGTTTCTATTATTGAACTTGAGGGAAGCTAACACATTTCTGCTACACCGCATATGCAGCTTGAGATCTTCTCTCTGAGACCTCTTTTCTACCTCTCTCTCTATATTGTCTCTCTTACAATATATTCTTCCCTCTCTGCCAATCCCTATGGATTGTTACATACAGACTCAAATGACTCACAGACCAGCTAAGTGTCTAGATCGTTACAAAACGGTCTGCCTTACTGACTATTGAACCAAAAACCCACAATAATCTAACTGTCTAACCCTTTATGATACAAAATACAAGATTTTATACGCGGCCCGAAGGTCTCGCCATTACAAAATTGTGGGCCTGTCCCAACAGTAAACCCATACCCTAATTAGCGATAGACGACATATGTGTACTTGAGGTAGCCGCTTTCCGTCACACTACAGCTCTCTGCAGTCTTCCATGCTTCCCGGCACTGATCATGGGTACTATGCACCGCTTACTTCTCCTGTCCTTCGTCTTCAATACCTCGGCCTCGTTGCTCCTTTTCCTTTATGAGGGTAGCTGAGCCCTCCTATCTTCCGTCGTTGCCTTCAATGCAGTGGGTGAGCTTTCTCTTCTCGGCTGCTCGGGTACCGTTACCTTTCTTGACTTTTCTATCTTAAAAGTCGTGGTTTCCGGCTCTGCTCTGCAGCTGTAAACTTGCTACGGCGTCGTAGCTCCTCTTCTTCTACTTCCTCCAAAACAGGATGTCCGCAAAAACTAGCAGCTTCTTCTGTAGCTGCGGAACCCTACTCCAACATAAAATTAGAAAAGAGAGTGACCAAATATTAATCAATAAAATAAATACTAATAAAACAATTGAAATGTAATGTCACAATATCTAGGGATTAACATAAACTCCCCTCGATCTACTACATAAATATTTTTTAGTAGATATCATCCATGCCTACCAAAAGTGGTTATATATGCATTGAGAATGGGGCCTAATCTAGTTGTAGTAAACTCCCATTGATCTATTGTTATGGGGATTCACATGTTATTCCTTCCTATGTCTAGTAGGACTAGTTAAAGATGCATAAATATTAAAAAATGAGCTATTGTGGTAAACTCCCAGTGATCTACCTATTTTAAGGATTTATTAGTAGAGATCTCTTAAAATTAGCTAAGAGTACATTAATAATTAACCATGGGTTAATTATAGTGAGCTCTCACTAGTCTATCACCTTGAACAATCATAAATCCAGCAATATTTACACATACTAGAAGCAACAAGGGATAAACTAAAAATTGACCTTGAAATAGTTGTGATAAATTTTCATTAATTTGTGTCAACTCCACAACCTAATCAACTCATGTGCTTGGTCTTGAATGCCACTACATTTGAAAACATTTCTATTAGAATTCCCTCCCACTCTTCATGTTTGAATTAGAATGTGGGCATCTACATTCAAACTCTTAATTTTTTAATATTAACAACTTAAGTTTTTTAACACAATGTGACTATTCATATGTAAAATTATTAATTCCACAATATCTTAAAGCTAGATTGAACCTAACAATGAAAGAAGAATGAAGGAGGTTGATTTTACAGTGAAAAATTCATAAACATGCATAGTGAAATTGAACATAGAAGTAACACTTGAATTGGAGCAATAACTAGACTGAATATTCATTAATATGTATGCAATACATCCAATTTATCATTGAAATGTTGTTGAGGACAAGTTCCATTAAGGTCACTCAAATTCCATTAAGTTCACTCAAATGCTATTAAGGTCACTCAAATGTTGTCGAGGACAAGTGGATGTCAACATCAAGTACATCATACATTGCATCATCATAATTGTTGACATCGTCATCATCAACATCAATAAGTACATCATCAAAAACATCATGGTCATCATCGTCCTCATCAACAAATACATCATCAACCACATCATTGTCATCATCATTGATAGGGTCACTCAGATGCCATTATAATTCATCACCAGTCATCACCATTTGGATGCATGTCATTTTGTTGCAATCACTCAAATTCCATTAAGGTCACTAAAATGTCGTCGACAACAACTAAATGCAATTAAAACCATTTAGGTGATATTAATATGTCTCTCACATGTCATTATGAACATTTAAGTTCCATTAGGATCAGTCAGTATCTAGAAGTATTATGACATGCATCATCATCATCGACATCGACATTGTCATCATCAGCATCATCATCATCGATGCCATATGGTACATCAACATCATCTTGATCATCATCCTCATTATCATCCTCATCGTCAACATTAAGTACATTGTTAACTAAATCATCGTCATCATTGTCATTATGGTCAATCATATGCCATTAGTGTTCTTAATCACTCATCACCATTATGATTCATGTCATGTAATTGTTAAGGTCATTTATATGTCGTTACAGTCATTTCGATGATAATAGGGTCGTTTGGATGTCGTTCCAGACATTTAGGTGCCATTAGAATCAATTAGGATCCAAAAGTCTACCACATGCATAATAATCATTGACATCTACATCGCCATCAACATCATACAATAAATCAACATCATTGTCGTCGTCATATTCCTCATCAACATAATTGCGATAATACTGAGAAAGGAATCCTACTACCTCACAGAAATGGATGATATAGTCTTATACTTATCAAATCATATCCATACACTCTATCATAATTATCGTAATGCATCATCATCATGTTGTTAGTGACAATCAGATGCCATTAGGATCTATCAAATTTTGTTGGGGACACTCAAATGCCATTACAAGAATTTAGGTCACATTAAGGTAATTTACCCCTCATTATGATTAATAAATATCCAAAAATGACATGATTACGATCACTTAGGTGCCACTATGATAAATCAAGATCCAAAAGTAATATCACATTAATCATGATCATTGACATTGACATCGATCATTTACGTTGAAATTAAGAAAATCTGACATTATGTCGGATGTTTTCCAAACACGATTCCTAGCGCTAAACCTAGTGTAATTCCTAGTGCTATTTTAGACGTTTTTAGGAGGCTATTCTGGGCGTTATATGGGATGCTTTTTTGGACGATAATTGGAATGTTAATTGGGATGCCAATTGTGATGCTAATTGGGACTATAAATTGCGACGTTAATTGGGATGCTAATTATCGTCCAAAATAATGCCAACTTTTAAATTGGGACGCTAATTGGGATGCTACATGGGACAAAACTTTGGACGCTAATTGGGACGATAATTGGGACACTAATTGGGATGCTACATGGGACAAAACTTTTGATGCTAATTGGGACAATAATTGGGATGCTAATTGGGACGCTAATGATCCATCCAAAATAGCACCAACTTTTAACTTGGGACGCTAATTGGGATGTAATTAGTGCCCAAAATAGTGCCAACTTTTAAAAAGAGATGCAAATAACGCCATTAAAACTGCCATCCCGTGGAAAAGCATCCACTTTGTCCAAAAAATGATGAAAAATACACTAAAAGTGATTGTGGGCGCTAAAAAGGAAGCTAATAGAGACGTGTATCACATGTTTTTGTTGTAGTGATATTTCGTACTAACTTTGACTGATTTTGGCCATGCTTGAGGTGGTTGCATAAGAAGGATCAGTTTTTCATTTTCATCTCTTCCAGAAATTGTGGGCTTGACCTTCTCTAGTTTCATTTACACCTACGGGCTTCCTCAGTCTTCAAAGGTCGTGCTCCCTTCATCTTCAGAACATGGGTTTCCTTTACTTCTGACTGGTGGGCTTCTTTAAGATTCTGCGGGTATCTACAGGCCTCTGCAGTCTTCTTCCAAGCTCTATGGGCATCCTTCCAAGCCCTTGTGGGATCTTTAAGCCCTAGTGGGATTAACGTAATTTCAGATCACAATAAGTTGATCTGAGCCCAGTGGTGCCTACGTCGTTTATCGATGGTATTTTTTATAGATGTACCCCCTACCTTATCATAGAAATCATCTCTTAGTGGTGCCTAGAATATCATTTAATTAATGTTTATATGATCCATGTGGTGCTTACAACATATTTTATCGATAGTATTTTTATAGATGTACCCTCCTATCTTGTCATAGAATCCACTCTAAGAGGTTCCAATTCAGCCTGTAATTATGTATTTTAGCCAATTATTATGAATTTGTGCATCCTAATGGGAAAACAGTTTTTGAGGCAATAATTAGGGTGCTTAGGGCCACTTTGGGTACATTTGGGCACTTTTTAAATCATTATGCCTTATTTTTTAGAGCCAGTTAACACTTTTTGACGTCCCCCCTGAACTTCCCATTTATTTTTTTCCCTTTTACTTCAATATGTTTTTCCCATATCTTACTTTCCTGATATATTTCTTTTCTATAAATCACCTTTCCTGTGTTATATTTTATCCATTTCTTTGTCTTTAAAATATAGTATGTATTTTTTCACAAGCACTTATTGAATATCCAAAACCGTGGAAAGGAAGCTGCATTTCCACGGTTTTTTAAATTTTTTTTGCAACCTCCAAGTTTCGTCGCAATATCGACGAAATTTCATTGTAGGTATTGCAAAACCGTTGAAACCCCAGGTGGCTTTCCACGAATACCATCTCTATAGCGGCGAAGTTTCGTGGAAAAATTATCGTTCAACTTACAGATTTCCTCGATATAGATTGGTTTTCCACAATTTTGCGTGGAAGAAATTTCTGTTCAAATTCCAGAATTCGTCGATAGAGAGACAAGCATTCATCGAAAGTGTTCCACGGTTTTGCATGGAAACAAAATTTTGTCTAGCATTTTTTTACCATATTTTCGTTGTTATAGGGATGACAACTTTGTCGATAGAGCGACGAAACGTAGAAAATGAATTAAAAAAATCAATTTCAAGGCCACCGTATAGAAGACACGTGGTGGCCATTTTTCTTCTCTATATCAATGACTTATAAACTTCGTCTTTATATCCACAAAATAAGTTCCATGAAACATCGTGGCCATTATTATCGCATTTGAGACGACGAAACATGGAAATAGCAATGAAAAACCGTCGCAATTTTGATATTATGTATTAGTGCATGAAAACGATACTATAGATTGTAGAGCATCTTATTGAAACACATTGTCACACAATTCCCAAACAAATGACGAATCCACCTTGCATAGTGTCACTGGTCATGAAAATCACCAACCATCCTAATTCCCAGAACTTCAGTTATTACATGTTCATTCTTCAAAGAGAACAATGAAAAATTAAAAAGAAGTGTCCACATATTTTTATTGAATAACTTATAGTAGACTAAATAATTGAACACTATAAGCATATTTATATTAATAATTTGTTGACTGTTTGACTGATTTCTACTTACAGATGGTTGCTTCAAAATATTCTCCATACCAATCGAGAGATAAAGCCACTTGAGTCACATGATCCGCATCGTCTAAGATGACTAGGGCTTTCAAAGATGAGAGATGATTCCTGAGCATCGCTTTACCTTCATAAAAATTGTCTATTTGATAATCCTCATGAGTCAATCTCTTCATAAGTTTTCTCTACAACATATGTAAGGTTCCTTTCATTTCATTATATTTCACATCAAATAAAAAACATCAGTTAGGAATCTGACTTATTTCTATTATAGAATTCTTTAGTGGGAATTGTCTTTCCTATGCCGTCTAACTGTAACATCCCCAAGATCTGAGGTTCCCCGCTTTGGTGTAATAGGAGTGTATTTTAGAAGTCTTTCATTTTTTCATCTAAACCCGTTGTATATTTAGAGACCTCAAATTTGTGTTTTTCACTTTTTCAATATCTTTGTAACTAGCTCATCTAGCAACTCCCTTTTTTGTTGGAAATATTAATTACTCATGGATCTACAACACTTCTGATCTGACTCGGTCAGATTCCATAAAAGTACATTCTCTGTCAGTCATTCTTTCATATTAAGGAGTTCACGCCTCACCATATTTAAGCAGTCGAATTGAATTTCTTAAGTTAATTTTTTAGGTAGAGATTTATTACAGTCTTTAATGTTAGTTGGTAGCTTCCAAGAGAACAAAGTTTTTCTCTCTATATATGTAGCAGAAGAAGAATGAAAAATAGTAAGAAGTGAGAGAGAGTGCGAGAAGAGAAAGCAAGCACATAAAAGTGGAGAAGAATAAAAACCTTGAGAACAGTTTGAGAAGCTCAAGATTCTTTGATTTGGAAAAATGTTGAGAGCCGAAGCTATGTAAAAGGTGAAACATCTTTGTAAATCTCCAAGTTTGTAATTTTGGTTGTAGTTCTTTGTTATGTTGCAACAATACATATAATTCCATAATTTATGGTTGAATGCATTTTTTATTTATGTCACACGTCTTCTCCAGAATTACATGTGTGAATGTTGTTTACATTTACCGTTTGTGAAAGACAAAAAGGATCCACAAATATTTCATTGTGTAAAAGGTTGAGCTTTGACCGTAGAGTTCTCGGCACAAGTCTTACTTAATACTTTGGTTATATGATATTGTGACCTTGTCATAATATAGTTGTGTCAAGGTTTATCCCAAGTTACGGGTTGGTGAACAGTATTTTTCATTGTATAATTCTTTAGACTAAGAAATATCTTTTTATAAAGTTCCCCCAAAATTATTCCTGTCGAAGCGGGAGTTGGTCGCAACCAAAGGTGTGTCACGAATAAATCCTGTCGCGATAAAATCCCGTCAAAGTCAAGTGGGTTGCTTTCTGTTAACTTTTCATATACTTAGCTAAGACATTAGTACTTCATTTCATTTTCATAACAAAATCCGATATAAACAGGATCACTGAAAGATAGACAAGCACAACCATACAAAAGGAACACAAAGATTTATCCTAGAAAAAACCCAGCAAAAGATTCCTCAATATAGATGCCCCAGAAAGATAAAAGATAAAAGATAAAACCAGCAAGGAGATAAAATCCAGATCCTCCTCCTTCTCCAGCTACTTCTCTTCTCCACTAATGTGCTACACAAGTGAGAGTGTGTGTCCAAAATCAGGAGCACCACACTTCTATTTATATTCATCCATTCTCTTTAACTAACTCATTCGGAATGTAGGATCGAGTTAAATCATGTAGGCTCGAGTTACACATGTAGGCTCAAGTAACCACACTGGGGTGCTAATGACCCACCTTTACAATTGGAGGGGACTACCTCATGACTCTTATTAGTTCTTCTGATTAGAAGCATCGGGGTACAAAGTAATACAAGTGGTTCTCTCGGTAGGACCATCGTGGACCACAAAAGATACATATAGAATATTCTTCGAAGTTACAATATTTCAACACTCCCACTTAACGAGAAGGGTATTCTATAACAACGTCAACAACAAAAATAGTAGGAGAGAGATAGAGGACATCATCAACATCAGCAGGGTAACACATCTATAAATCATTGAAAGCTTTTCAACATCATGTAGTCTTCATCTTCAATCTTCATTCTTTAGTAACAGCAACACTTTGACAGTTTTGATCAGCAACAACTTCTTCAGTATTTTGACTTCTCAAACAGCATCATCATCATAATCATATTCTGATCTTATGATCAGCAACATCAGCAACATCACCATCGGCACTTTGAACTTTCGATCAGCATCAACATCTTCAATACTTTGACCTCTCGATCAGCAACAACTTCATCAACATCTTCAGTACTTTGATCTTTCGATCAGCAACATCTTCAACAACATCTTCAGTATTTTGACCTTTTGATCAGCAGCAACTTCAGCAACATCTTCAACACTTTGACCTTTCAATCAGCAGCATCCTTCGACAACATCTTCAATAGTTTGACCCTTCCTTAATCAGCAACAACATCATCATCATGATCTTTCGATTAGATACATCATCATGAAAACATCATGATCATCAAAATATCATTGTTGTCAAAACATCAACATCATCAAAATATCAACATCATCATCATCACACTTTGATCTTTCAATCAGAATCATCATTATCATCAGCCTCTGATCTTTCGATCAGAAACATCATCAACCGAACATCATCATACTCTAACATCAACTCATCATCATATTTTGATCTTTTGATCAGTACGTCATCATCATCATACTTTGATCTTTCGATCAATATGGCATCATCATCATCACATTCTGATCTTTCGATCAAAAACATCATCATCATCATCGCATTTTGATCTTTCGATCAGAAAACATCATCATCACCATACTTTGATCTTTCGATCAGTACGTCAACATCATAATCTGATCTTTTGATCAGTACGTCTTCATCATCATACTTTCGACCAATACAGCATCATCATCATCCAGATATCATCCTCATCACATTTTGATCTTTCGATCAGGAAACATCATCATCATCATACTCTGATCTTTCAATCAGTATATCTTCATCATCATACTCTGATCTTTCGATCAGTATGGCATCATCATCATCAGGATATCATCATCATCACATTCTGATATTTTGATCAGAAACATAATCATCATCATCACACTCTGATCTTTAGATCAAAAACATCATCATCATCATCACACTCTGATCTTTCGATCAGGAAACATCATCATCATCAACAGCAGCCCACAGTACAAAGACAAAGAAGTCTTTGGATCTCTTTTGGACTTAAAATCCAAGGATGATGCAATCCTATCACATTCTCGACAACCGAGGTCATTGGATCTGTTCTGAACTGAGGCTCAAGGATGATGCAATCCTGCCACATTCTCGATGACCGAAGTTACACCAGATCCGTTCTGAACCGAAGTTCAAGGATGATACAATCTTGCCACATTCTCGATGACCGAAGTTACACCAGATCCATTCTGAACCGAAGTTCAAGGATGATACAATCCTGCCACATTCTCGATGACCGAAGTTACATTGGATCCATTCTGAACCGAAGTTCAAGGATGATACAATCTTGCCACATTCTCGATGACCAAAGTTACACCAAATCCATTCTGAACTGAAGTTCAAGGATGATACAATCCTGCCACATTCTCGATGACCAAAGTTACACCGGATCCATTCTGAACCAAAGTTCAAGGATGATACAATCCTGCCACATTCTCGATGACCGAAGTTACACCGGATCCGTTCTGAACCAAAGTTCAAGGATGATACAATCCTACCACATTCTCGATGACCGAAGTTACACTGGATCTGTTCTAAACTGAAGTTCAAGGATGATACAATCCTGCCACATTCTTGATGACCGAAGTTACACTGGATCCGTTCTGAACCGAAGTTTAAGGATGATACAATCCTACCACATTCTCGATGACCGAAGTCACTGGATCACTTCTGGACATATGTCCCAGGATGATACAATCCCTCTTCATTCTCAAAGACCGAGGTCTCCGGATCACTTTAGGGAAAGTTCCTAGGGATGATACAATCCCACTTCATTCTTGAAGACCGAGGTCTCCAAATCACTTATGGACATATGTCCTAGGATGATACAATCCCTCTTCATTCTTGAAGACCGAGGTCTCTAGATCACTTTAGGGCAAGTGTCCAGGGATGATACAATCCCACTGCAACATCACTACTCCCCCTTTCGGGGAAGGTCTTTCTGAACCATACCAAGCTTGTCTCGAAAGTGTTCGAACTTTACCCGAGACAGAGGCTTTGTCAGCGCATCATCATCTAAACCATCTTCATCTACATCTTCAGTATGTGAATACTGAACTATCACCATCTGTATCTCCAGTATGTGAGTACTGAAAGCATCATCAGGTCACCATCATCTGCATCTACAGTATGTAAATACTGAAACATCATCTATATCTTCAGTATGGGAATACTGAAATCATTATCATCTATATATTCAGTATAGAAATACTGAATCACCATCATCTGTATCTATAGTATGTAAATACTGAAACATCATCATCTGCATCTTTATCTTGAATGTAGAAATACCAGATTTCTATGTGTTACGACAGAACACAGGGTTCTCTGTTATCACAAATCTCGTTATCACATAGAATCAATGTAGTATCCATCTTCAGTTCAAAGAGACCTGATATCAGCTTTCGAAGCCATATGGCTTCACAACTTAGCAGAGCAATCTGCTATGTATTCTGCTTCATCCATGCTACAAGAAACACTAGACTGTTTCCTGCTAAACCATGAACTCATAGCAGACCCCAAACAAAATCATCTACCTAATGTGATTTTCCTATCTGAGATACTTCCAGTCCAATCTACATATGTGTAGCCATACAATCTATACTCATGGCTACCATCATAATATAAACCAGATTCTATAGTCCCTTTCAGATATCTCATCACATGTTTTGCAGTTACTAGGTGAACCCTTCTTGGTTGAACAAGATATTGACTTAAGGTGTTCACAGCAAATCAAATGTCTATTCTGGTATTTGTTAAGTACATCAATGACCCAATGATTTGTCTGCAATGAGTCATATCCACTAAATCTGATGAGTCATCAACTAACAGCTTCAAGTTGGAGTCCATGGGTGTGGCCATGACTTTACATTCCAACATATTAAATCTCTTCAATATCTCTACCGCATACTTTCCCTGGTTGAGAAAGATTTCTTCTGAACTTTGCCATACTTCCAGACCTAGGAAATAATACATTAACCCAAGGTCTTTGATCTCAAATTCTTCTTCTAGTTTCTTCTTGCTTTCCATGACCTGTTTCTCATTTCCTGTCAAGGATAAGTCATTCACATATAATAACAGGATGACAAGTTCATCTTCTACAACCTTGAGATAAAGGTTAGGATCAGCTTTACTTTTGGTAAAGCCCATGCTCGACAAGAAACCATCTATTCTTTCATACCAAGCTCGAGGAGCTTGTTTAAGACCATATAATGCCTTCTTCAACTTGCATATGTGAGTATGTCTATCTTCAACTTCAAATCCTTGTGGTTGTTCTATGTATACTTCTTCTTTGATCACACCATTTAGAAAAGTTGTTTTCACATCCATCTGGTGTAAGTCGCACTTCATCATGGATGCAAGTGCCATGGTAGCTCTAATTGAAGTATACCATGCTACTGGGGAAAATGTTTCTTCATAATCAATTCCCTCTTTCTGAGAGAAACCTCTGGCCACAAATATTGCTTTATACTTCTCAATACTTTCGTCAGCTGCATGCTTTATTTTGCATATCCATTTGGAGGATACTATACTCTTTCCTTCTGGTTTCGGAACTGTATCCCAAACATCATTCTAGTATTCTTTCATCATAACATATTTCATGAGTTCGTCTTGTTGGGTCATCAACATATCCTAGTCTTCTGCTTTCAACCTTGAAGGTTGGAACCCTCTTTATTCTTGGTAAAGTCTCGATCCAGCAAGAAGCTGTCCATCATGTCGTACCATGTCAAATTTAGATATCTTCTGTAGTCACTCCCCCCTGAAGTGGAGTATCATCTTCCCTCTTCATTCTCTACAAGTGGCTCTATGCTTGAGATATACTTGTCAATAGAGTATGTCATGTCATAGTCTATTTTTTCTGAGGCAAATCATGAACCTTTGCTTTGTACCCTTGTTCTTGTAGATCCATATGGAAGATACTACGTACTTCCCTTTATGTCTCAAAATCATATCGTATACATCATTCCCCATGATCAACTGTTATTCTTTGATCATAGCATTCTTTTCTTCATCTTGAGTTATCTCTTATACCCATGGTGGTCTTCATCCTTTGAGGTGGATCTACTGCTCTCTGAATCTCTTTCTTTCTTCATGGTGTCTCTGACCCTGGGATCTTCAGATTCATGTTTATTGAATTGTCATCACTTGTTCTTCAAAACAAGTTTCATCCTTGTTTTCTTGTAGGAGGTTGTTCAGGACCTTTCCTACAATTCAAATGCACCAATTGCATGGTTAGAACTATTTCATAAAACATATGCATAACGACAAATTCTTATGCATCATGCAACTGTTTAGCCAATACAACATTCATCCATATCTCATGGAAACTTTCTAGATGACATCATTGAGATTGTGCATTAATCCAATATGTCATGTAAAGAGGTTTCATTCTAGATAAGTAGCAATGGAGAGATGTATAGCACCATGAGATACTTACAAATCACATGCATATTAGTAGTATATAGTCATTAATGCAAACAATCTATCATGCATAACACATCAACTGAATATGCATCATTAAATGAGAATTGAATACTTATATTTTGTTTGTTTTGTGGGTAGACTCCTTCTTGATCATTCTCCTTCATCATCTTCTTCATTCATGAAATCATCATTTCTTATCCAAATGATAAGATGGATAAGAGGTTCGTCAAGAATTGAGTTCTTCATATTCCTCATCGCTTGAGGGATCTTCTTTGAATGGTGAGAGTTTGATCTTCAATTTGCTCCCATCTTTCTTCTTCTCTTCTTATGAGACGAGATTCTTCTTCTTCTTCCCAAAGTCAACTGAAAGTAATCACTTCCTTCTTGCACACATTCCTCGCATGAATGAATCCCATGATCATGGGAGGCCATTCAAGGTGGCTATCACCACTTCTGCATTCTCTGCTTCTTCTTCTACCGCTTCAAGATGTTATGCATTCTGGATCTTCACATTCTTCAACTGTTTTCTCAAATCCATCTTCTAAATTATGTTCTTATCTTCAAATATATTGATCAAGGAATCAAACATATTCAGTTTCTTTAGGGAAGACACTTGTGGTACACGTTGATCCATGATTGAATCAACAATGATCTTCTTGGCCTTGATCAAGTTCTTCTTGTGTAAGGCTTTGAGGCTCATCTCCCTCTAGAACTGGAACCTCTCTACTCATGTAGGTGTCCAATTCATTTTCTTTAGAGGGATCAAATACTTTCATGCTTGGAATTTTTCAACTTCACCAATCTTATCATCAATCTGATGTGATAGATCACTTTGAAATGAGAACCTCAAATGCAAATAGCATAAGATTAGATCTTACCGATTTGAGGTGTCCGTCCTGCTTCTGGAGCTGGCTGATCTAGGGTTTGTCAGAGAAACCCTAATTTTCAAAACTTGGAATCTTTCAGATATAATTGGATAGAAAGATAGCTCTATTCAAATGGAACTGTCCAATGTACTCCTTTTCTGAATATAGTGGAGGGAAGCTCCCGGAACAGGAAGCCCTAGTTTTCCAATTTCTTCTGCAGAAATGCATGTTACTGTTTCTGTGATATATCCAAAGTTACTGCTCCTCTGTGTCTACAATTTTGCACTGAGGTAACCTCGCATGTCCCTGATCCAACTCTATATGTTTCATCAGAATTGGTTTCACCAATTGGGATTTATGATCATTTTACCAAGGTGACATGTTATAGGACTATTCAAAATAGTGAAGTTGTACGGCATACCACGTGTCACTGGTTCATCTTCCGGTTCTGAAATTCGAACCATAGAAATTAAAGTCCGTGCTCTTTCTATAACATCTTCAGGAATTCCATTTGGACCTCTGTATCCAAAGCTATATCAATTTTCCCTAGGTCTCCTGTTTAGGGATAAATTCTAGAAGAGGTTGGAACCCTAACTTGGAGGGATCATATCTCCTATAATATAGCGAATCTGAGGCTGAATTTTGGATACAGTGTTCATCAGGATTATGTATTTGGTCTCTACAATTTTTTGCTCCTGAACCTTCACCAATATGGGGATACTGAATATACCAAAACTTATCATTTTTAGTATTTAGGGTTTTTCTAGCTCCGGGTCAAACTAGGGTTTGACTTTCCCAGAGTTTCACCCAACCAAAAATATTGATCCGGGTCTCTAAACTTCAATTTTGATGAGGAGAGAAATCCTATGTTGGGCTCACTCAAAAATTATTCTTCTGCAAGAAGCCCTAATTTCCCACACCGAAAATTGAAAATGCTCGGAATCAAATTCCGCTTCGACAAAAAGATGCGCCCTTCAATGGAGAGTCATCCTAGCCTTCTTTTGCTAATCGATTGTGGAGAGAGAACCAAAAATTAAGAATCCCTAGATTCTATAGATGCAAAATGTCTTCTTTTCAGGGTGGCTCTGATACCATGTTAACTTTTCATATGCTTAGCTAAGACATCAGTACTTCATTTCATTTTCATAACAAAAGCATATAAACAGGATCACTGAAAGATAGACAAGCACAACCATAAAAAAGGAACACAAAGAAAACCCTAAAGGGAAAAAACCAACAAAAGCTTCCTCAATATAGATGCCCCAAAAAGATAAAAGATAAAAGATAAAACCAGCAAGGAGATCAAAGCCTGATCTTCCTCCTTCTCCAGCTACTTCTCTTCTCTACTAATGCGCTACACAAGTGAGAGTGTGTGTCACAAATGAGGAGCACCACACTTCTATTTATATTCATCCATTCTCTTTAACTAACTCATTCGACATGTAGGCTCGAGTTAAATCATGTAGGCTCGAGTTACACATGTAGGCTCAAGTAACCACACTAGGGTGCTAATGACCCACCTTTACAATTGGAGGGGACTACCTCATGACTCTTATTAGTTCTTGCGATTAGAAGCATCGGGGTGCAAAGTAATACAATTGGTTCTCTCAGTAGGACCATCGGGGACCACAAAAGATACATATAGAATATTCTTCGAAGTTACAATATTTCAACACTTTCGAGGTAAAAGTGTATCAGGTTAAAAGTCCATAAAAAATGTGTGTTGACGAAAAGTGAAAGTGGAGTCCTGTCACACACAAGTCTATCATGGACTTGTCCATCACGGTAAAATTTGGTCACAGTAGATCCCCATCGCAGTAAAACCCCATTGCAGTAAGTTTATTTTGCAAGTACTTCGACGAAGTATAAGGTGGGGTTTTCAAAGGCATTGTGTTGTAGCCTTAAAAGAAAATAAAAGAAGTTTCTTGTTACACGGTAACTCAATTTAACTGTTGCAACTATCCTCTCCACTCCAACACCCTCTGTATTTTTCCTGAGATCTGGTATCAGAGGAGGTTTAGGAAAGAAACCTTGTCTATTAAAAATGAATTCCACTTCTGGTACACACATGTCAAGTTTACAAACTCCAATTTTCTCAGGAAATAATTATGAATATTGGTCTCTAACAATGAGGGCTTTGTTCAAAGGACAAGACTTATGGGAGATACTCCAAAATGGTTATACAGAACCAGTAGATCAGGGGGCATATAACAGTCTCACACAGGATAAGAAGGATTCCCTTAGGGAACAAAGGAAGAAAGATGGAAATGTCTTTTCTACATACATCAAGCCATGCACGAAATCATACTCCCAAGAGTAGCAACAACAAAGACAACTAAAGAGGCATGGGATACATTGGAAACTGCCTATCAAGTTTTGGACAAGGTAAAGAATTCTAAGTTGCATATTCATAGAAGAGATTTTGAATCTATGTCGATGAAAGACACATATTCAATAGAATCATTCTATACTCAAGTTATTGGGTTGATAAATCAATTGAAATATCATGGAGAAAATATAGAATACATAAGGGCACGGGGTCTTCAATCAGTGAAACCATGTCATAGAACCTTTGTTCATGGGATATTAAAGAATACCCCTATTTTAAGTAGATATTGATAATTACCTACAAAAACCCTTTTGTTGATGCCCCCTCCCAGTACATATTTCCAATTAAAATAACCCTAACTTTATGATATATTCCCTATTTTTACTATAAACCCATTTTTATACCCCCCCAATACCTATAAACCTCCCATACCCTACACCCTCCCCCCAATATGTATAATATAATGACCTTATTTTTCATAATTAAAAACCTCCCATTTATGAATGAATGTGATAAGATATTGCTTAACAAGGTGACTCCCTGTGCATAAGGGTTGTTGAAAAATTTCTTAGAAGTTTTCCCCCAAAATTTGAATCCTTGGTCGTGACCTTGGAAGAGAAAAAAAAGACATGTAACAGTTTACCATTGATGAGTTACAAGCCTCACTCATTGGTCATGAACATAGAATCAGTAGATCAAATACATCATTAGAAGGTGCATTCATAGCACAGTCATCTGTAAGTCATGGAAGAGATAGAGGGAGATATAATTCTCGAGGTAGAGGAAGAATTTTTTCCATAGGAGGAGGCAGCTGCAGTCCCATGAATGTTGCTGGTAGAGGAAATAATCAGAAACATAGTTAGCCAAGAGGTCACAGGTTTGATAAATAAAAAAATGCAATTTCATTATTGCAATAAATTTGGTCACTATGCATATGAATGTAGGAAGAAACAGTATGACCAAGGAAGGAAAATCCAAAACCAATCGAGCAACACCAACACTTCATTGAGCACAATGTTGATGGCATGTGCATCCCCAATTGAATACAATGTTGTTCAAGAAATTCCATGCGACATATGGTATTTAGATTCAGGTTGTAGTAATCGTTTGACTAGTCATTTAAATTTGTTTTCCAGCCTAGATAAATCAGTTTAAATTGATGTCACACTTGGAAATAATATCTAAGTCATTGTTTTGGGAAAATGTATTGTTGGTATTCTAACCAAACAGAGGGAGCAAAAGATTATGCCTTGTATATATTATGTCAAAGGTTGAAACATAATTTGTTGAGCATTGGAAAATTGATATAGAAAGGTTATAGAGTCTACATGGAGGATAATCACCATGTTATTAAATACATATGTCCAAGCAATCAACTGATAAAAAAAGTACCAATGACAAGCAATCCCTTGTCCTTGAGGATATTTCCAGACAAGAAAGGAAAGGAAAATTCAGGAGTTGCATTCAAGGAAGAAAGAAAAGAAGCAAACAAGCACTGGAACAAGGAAGAAAAGGATAGCATTGAAATACAAGAAGCATTTCAATCAGAGGTTTAGGATGAGTCCTAGTTGTGAAATTTCATATTTGGACATATGAATTTTGGTGGGATGAAGCTACTGCATATGAAGAATATGGTAAAAGGATTGCCATTGATGGACAAACCCGACAAATTTTGTGAAGGCTACATTTTTGGAAAGCAACATAGAGAGACTTTTCCATTTGGAAAGCCACACATAGCATGCACACCACTTGAGATCGTGCACTCTGATATTTGAGGCCCAATGTAGACACCATCCTTGGGAGGATGTAGTTATTTTCTTACCTTTATTGATGACTTCACAAGAAAAACCGTGGTTGTATTTTTTGAAACATAAATCTGATGCATTTAGTTGTTTTCTGCAATTTAAGGAACTCACAGAGAACCAGAGTGGATACAACATCAAAATCCTAAGGACGAACAGAGGTGGTAAATATGTCTCGAATGCCTTCCTAAATTTTTGCAAGACCCATGGCATACACAATAAATTCACTGCATGGTATACACCTCAGCAGAACGATGTCACAAAGAGAAACAACAAACCATCATGGAGATGGCGCGTAGCATGATGGAAGCTAAGCATTTGTCAAATGAATATTGGACGGAAGCGGTCACAACTACTGTATATATTATGAACTAGTTTTCGACAAAGAGCATGAAGAACAAAGTCCCTCAAGAACATGGGCATGTATGAATCACATTGTTTCTCATTTAAATTTTTTTGGTTGTGTCGCATATTCTTATGTTCCAAATGAGTTGAGAAGGAAATTAGACAACAAAGGACAAAAATGAATATTTGTTGGTTACTATGAAGACACAAAAGCATACAGGTTGTATGAACCTGTCGCAAGGAAAGTGATAATCAATCGCGATGTTCAATTCGTTGAGAATGAATCATGGGATGGAATCGTTGAGAAGAGTTTCAAGATTGTGTTGACTTTCGAACATGATGACATGGCAGAGGAAGTGGTTCATACACCACAAGTAATTCAAAATGTCACAGCACCGTCGACTCCCAAGACACTACAACATGTCTCAGCACAAGGAACATCGACACAAGTCACTGCTCAAGCTACGCCTACAAGCACACCAAGAGGATAATAAACTCCATCAAGCAGTTCGTCGAGGTCGACGTCAACAGATACAATAAAGACAAGAAGTCTATGTGAGATATATGAAGCTAGTCCACCAAATTCATTCTCTCTATTTGCATTATTTTCTCAAATAGATGATCCTCTAACATTTGAGGAAGCTATCGAAGAAGAAGTATGGGCACAAGCCATGGATGAAGAAATAGAATGTATTGAGAATAACCAAACATGGGAGCTGGTATATGTACCAAAAAATAAGGATGCAATTAGTGTTAAGTGGATTTACAAGACCAGGAAAGACGTTGATGAAAATATGCAGAAGCACAAGGAAAGAATGGTCGCAAGAGGGTTCACACAAAAACTCGACATAGACTTCAATGAAATTTTTGCACTTGTTGCACACATGGATACAATCATAAGAGTTTTGGCCATTGTTGCACAAAAAATGGCATGTTTATCAAATGGATGTTAAATCGACATTTTTTAATGGTTGTCTGGAGGAGGAAGTGTATGTGGAACAACCACAAGGATATGAAGTTCCAAGACAAGAGCACAAAGTATACAGGCTGAAAAAGGCACTCTATGGTTCGAAGCAAGCTCCTATAGCCTGGTGCAGTCACATTGATTCCAATCTCACCCAAAATGGATTTCACATAAGTGAAAGTGAACCGACGCTATACACCAAAGTCAATGAGAGAGGAAACATGTTAATTGTCTCCTTGTATGTAGATGATTTAATATTTACTAATGATTTTGGCATAAAATATTTTAGAACAGTCATGGAAAGCGAATTTGAAATGAATGATTTGGAGCTTATGAAGTTTTTTTTGGGCATTGAAGTCGAACAATATGAAAGTGGTATATTCATAACACAGTCGAAGTATGCAGGTGCAGTTTTAAAAAGATTCAATATGTCTAATTGCAAGGTATCCCCAACACCAGTAATAACAGGTTTAAAATTGAGCAAGGATGATGAAGTATCGACTGTAGATCCTACGATGTTTAAAAGGCTCGTTGGTAGCCTTATGTACTTAACTAGGACAAGACCAGACATCATGTACCGAGTAAGTCTGATCCCAAGATTCATGGAGTCACCAAAAGACTCACATTGGCAAGCATGTAAGAGAATTACGAGGTATGTAAGTGGCACAAAGGATCTTGGGATTATGTATTCAACCTCAGAAAATTTCAATCTCATTGGATACACCGACAACGACAATGGAGGTAGAACAGATGAAAGGAAAATAACATATGGGTACACATTTCATTTTGGTATAGGTGTTGTGTCATGGGCTTCGAAGAAACAACCCATTGTAACTATGTCTTCAGCAGAAGCAGAGTATGTCGCAGCTACAAGCATCGCATGTCAAGCTGTTTGGATGCCATTAGAGGAAATTTCAATTTAAAATGGGCCTTCCAAAAATAATACAAATTCCATGTCATCATGTATTAGCCAATCAAAATGCTTTAAAATTCAAAAAGGGAGCACCTCTTAAACAATTTTTTAACATAAATTTGGGGATAGGTATCATAAAAAAACTACTTTTTTTGTTTGTATTTTCGACATATCTCCCTGTGTTTTTACTCAAATTTCGATCGAGAGAGCTCGTTGGATGCGTAATCAAATTCCCATCCAATGGGTACCCACTCGGCATACTTTTGACGGGCCCCGCTACCCCAAAAACAAGAAATACCTGAAAAAACGTAATGTTGATGTCATCATCACCTTTTTTCAGGTATTTCTTGTTTTTGGGGTAGCGGGGCCTGTCAAAAGTATGCCGAGTCATCATCACATTTTTTCCAGGTATTTCTTGTTTTGGGGGTAGTGGGGCCCGTCAAAAGTATGCCAAGTGGGTACCCATTGATTCCGCATCCAACGAGCTCTCTCAATCAAAATTTGAGTGAAAACGCAGGGAGATATGTCGAAAATACGAACAAAAAAAGTAGTTTTTTATTTTCTTCCTCCAAAATTAATAAATATTATTTTATTATTTTAACTATTATTTTATTAATTTTCCTTAGGAGGCCCATTTTGAGTTGAAATTTCCTCTAATGGGAGAATTTTAAGAGACCTGTCTCAGAACCAACAAGAACCAACAACCATTTTCTGTGACAACAGTTCAGCCATTGCATTTTCTAAGAACCATGTGTTCCACAAGAGAACCAAGCACATCGACATAAGGTATCATTTCATAAGAGAATTGATGAACAACAAAGAGATTTGTTTAGAATTTTGCAGGTCTGAAGATCAGTAGGCTAACATCTTTACAATACCATTGGCAAGGGATACATTCTAGTATTTGTGAAGTTATTTAGGAATGACAGGTTCTGCTCAGCGAACTCTGTCATGCATGGAGCAAGTTTCTACTCTAAAATATTTTGTAAATTTTGTTTAAAGATCCCCATCTCCTTATAATTAAGGGGGAGCGTTGGAAATATTAATTACTCACAAATCTACATCATGTCTCAGCTGATTCATTCAAAGTCCATAAAAGTACACTCTATGTCTGTCAGTTTGTTAGGTTGAGGAGTTCACGCCTCACCATATTTAAGCAGTCAAATTGTGTTTCTAAAGTTAAGTTTTTAGGTAGAAAGTTATTACAATCATTAATGTCGGTTGGTAGCTTCCAAGAGAAGAATTTTTTACTCTCTGTATATGTAGAAGAAGAAGAATGAAAAATAGTGAGAAGTGAGAGAGAGTGCAAGAAGAGAAAGAAAGCATAGAAAATTGGAGAAGAAGAAAAACTTCAAGAAGATTTCGAGAAGCTCAAGCTTCTATGTTTTGGAAAAGTGTTGAGAGGCGAAGCTCTGTAAAAGGTGAAACACCCTTGTAAATTTCCAAGTTTGTAATTGCAGTTGGATTTCTTTGTTATGTCGCGACAATACATATAATTCCATAATTTATGGTTGAATGCATGTTTTATTTATGTCGCACA
This sequence comes from Pseudotsuga menziesii, assembly GCA_001517045.1. Taxonomy (NCBI): domain Eukaryota; kingdom Viridiplantae; phylum Streptophyta; class Pinopsida; order Pinales; family Pinaceae; genus Pseudotsuga; species Pseudotsuga menziesii. The sequence continues at coordinate 344,502 of LPNX010815486.1, read as the reverse complement.
TCTTCTCCATAATTACTTGTGTGAATGTTGTTTACATTTACCGTTTGTGAAAGACACAAAGAATCCACAAATATTTCATCGTGTAAAAGGTTGAGTTTTAACCATAGAGTGCTTGACACAAGTCTTACTTAATACTTTGGTTATATGATATTGTGTCCTTATCACAATATAGTTGTGTCAAGTTTTATCCCAAGTTACGGATTGGTGAAAATTATTTTTCATTATATACAGCTTTAGTGTAAGAAATCTTTTTTTATAAAGTTCCCCAAAAAGTGGCCATGTCGAAGTGGGAGTTGGTCATAACCAAAAGTGTGGCACGAATAAATCATGTCGTGGTAAAAGCCCATCGAAGTCAAGTGGGCGCTTGTTGAGGTACAAGTGTGTTGGGTTAAAAGTCTGTAAAAAGGTGTGTTGACCAAAAGTGAAAGTCGAGTCTTTTTGCAGTGGAGTCTGTCGCAAACTTGTCCATCGCGGTAAAATTTTGTCGCAGTAAGATTCCATCAGAGTAGATCCTCATCACAGTCAAACCCTGTCGCAGTAAGTTTATGTCGCAACTACTTCGGTCGAAGTAAAAGGCAGGGTTTCCAAAGGCACTCTATCACACCCTCAAAAGAAAAGAAAATAAGTTTCTCACTACATAGTAACTCAAGTTAACTATTGCAACTCTCCTCTCCACTCCAACACCTTCCAAATTTCTCCCGATACCTTACATCACGGGTTATTGCCGACAAAATAAATAAATATATAGATTGGGAGAGAAATTTGAGGAATGAATAGACTGGGAGAAGGTTGGAGTACTCACCCATTATACATGACCAACTCGAATCCGCTTTTTCTGCAAGATGATAAAGAGTATTTCTCCAATTTTCAATAGTAGTGGAGTTGTGTCGCAACTTTCCTTCATTTGTTTTCGTATTTTCTAGGTCATGTAGACCTTTAACATACCGGATTTCACCCCCGCTAATCCATTATAAAACACTAGTACAATTGTAGTGCCCCTCTTTAGTGTCTCTAACATGAGAAGGATTTCATTTAGACACCAATTTTATTCGGCATAGGTTGGGGAAAATATAGGAATTAAATATCACCTTGTTGCAAATCCAGCGGATCCATAAAGACTCTCAATTCGTGAGAATGAAATCCACGGTACATATAACTAGCAAAGGTTTTCTTTACATCAAGACCACGATGGCTAATAAACACATTGTAGTTGTAGTCATAAGTAATTTTGCATTTAAGACCAATGGTTCAAGATGCAGATTGAACTAAGGCTAAATTATTTCAGGCTGTCAATTCAAAAGTAGAAAAGGTGGTGGGTTTGGCTCACCAAGTTCCTTTGAAACTAGGTGAATGGATGGGCATGGGAGACTTCACAGTCGTTCCCCTAAATGTCTTTGACGTGGTGCTTGTACAAGAATTCATGAAAAAGGAGAAGGCAACTCCTATGCCCCATATAGATTGTTTGGATTTTCTTGCACGGAAAGACCCCATATACTTGTAGACGTGAGGAAGTCACCGGGAGGAGGAAAGGTTACTGCATTAGCAACTTCCCCTTCTGCAATCATGGGAAGTCCTCAAAAAACGGCGAATGTGGAGAAATCCAAATAATTGGCCAACAAAGAGTCAATCGTTCTATTTGAAGAGCAAATGGAAAGCATGGAGAAGATCATTGAGTCAACCGTAGAGAGCTTGGAAAAGCTCATCGAAATCTGCAAGACCATGGAAGAAAAATAGTGTGAAAAAACAAGCAGCCTAGCTGCTACTCAAGCATATGAAGGAACTTCAGTTGTGGATGGGTTAGTTTGGCTAGACGATCTAGAAGCATAGAGATTGTTTGACGAGGGAAACAACACATTTGGGAGCAACGTGCCACTCATTCTATACTTAAGTCAGAAGGCTACGAATGAACATAGGACAAGCAGGAGTACGAGAGATGGTCAAGAGCACCATCTCCCCTCCACCTTTGCTTAGACGAGCCTTAAAGCAAAGCCCCTACCTTTGGCGCAGGTAGGAAGACCGCGGGTGCGTCATGCATGTAGTGTGCCGAATCAAAGCCAAAACTGGGTGAAGCGTGTAGGTTTCATCCAACTTAAGCAAGAAGCCACCAAGATGTGAAACTTATGCAGAGAGGGAAGGGAACGAAATACCAACGAACCTCAATGGATGGACTGATCACCTAGACTGTGTAGGCAATGAAGGGAACCGCGCTAGGTGAACCAGCAAAGAGCATGGTGGGACTGAGCAACAAATTCTAGTGCAAGTAAACAATAGCACGTTTAAGAAGCAAGGGTCTTTCGAAAGCTTTATCAAAGATGAAAAAAACTTAGGATGGGGGAGGGTGTAATGATGAAGGACTGAGGGCACCTTGTTGCATCACCTTCACACCCAACAGAGCCTAGTGCTCCGACCCAAGATGGTTGGCTTGGGCGCCCAATAGGGAAAGACGAGATGGTTGGTCGACTTAATGGCTTGGTGAAGGGGATGGCTTGCCCAAGTGACCGAAACTTCACGTTGAAGAAAGTGGATCACACTAACCAGCATGAGCATGCACCCACAATCAAGCCCACACTTAAACGAATCGGCGTATGGCAAGCCTGATGAAGTGGGAAGTGTGGCACACTTCAGCAAGAGCTATGGGACGGGGCTCCAGTTCTCCACGTGCCCAAGTGGACAACAAGCCTGCGCTAGATGTTGGGAGTTAAGGTGAGCATGAACCAAGCGCCCACATCTCCGTGAAAGGTGCACCAAGAGCCACAACGACGGACCGGTTGGATTCATTGGTTGGCCAGATGCAAACAATGATGAGTCAGGAAGGGACCCAGACAGAAGCTCAAAGGAAAAGTGGGAAAGCCGACCCGAAAAGATTTGTGCAATGTGTTAGCTAGCGTCCAGATGGAGCAAGTGAAGGGTGTCCTCTTTCCTTAAAATGCAGATCCAAGTGGGGCGTGCAACCCATAGGTGGTCGCATTCCTTTGGCCTAAACACCTATATAAGGAGAGAACCCATCAAAGGCAAAGGCATGGAAGTCTTAGCACATCTTAGTGATCTCTAGATGGGCATCCGAGATCAAAGCCAAGTTACCAAAACGTAGTTCACTCAAAAGAGTTCAAAAATGCAACATGCAGCTTATGACCAGTGTGGAATATGCACACCTGCACTCTTGACGAACTTGGCTTGGGGAACATTCAAGCAAGAAAAACGAGGGCTTGGCAGCAGTTGATGTGGTAGACTCAGTTAAACAATTACAACATTCAAATAGAGCTTGCAAGGAGATTTTCTAAGTCTTGTAATCTTCTTAGATGTTGTGGGTTGTCCACACCGAGTGAAAGGAAGCCTATGAGCTCTCCCTCCTTTGTAAAATGTTGTAACTCCTATTTCTGCTATCATATAAAAAGCGATGTCCTGGTTGGGGCTATCACCCACTCAAATTGTGTTGTCTGTTGTATTGAAGTTGTGCTTTTATTGTTTATGTGGGATGCTTAAACACATGTTAAATCTGAATAAGTGCTAACGGTAGAGAGTGAACTTGTTTATGGTGGTTTCCACATAGGCGTAGTCTACCAAGTTGGTAGGGAAGCTGGTCTCACCCTTGGCGAAACCTTGGGCAGTGCCAGCTAACCATGGCGAAAAGAGGGATGTGTGATAAGTGGTTGTGACAATATTATCCTCAAAATAGTGCCACCTTAGAGCTTTATAGTGTTGGGTTTTCTTAAGATATGTCTTATGTTATTATGTGGATAGTTTGGAATTTACTTCCTTTTCTCATATTACTTTGAATTACTTTCAAATTATTTCATCATAAACATTGAATTTACAATATATAGTATAATACTTATAATAAAAAAATATCTATACAATAAATTATAAATTTTGTTATTTTAACTAAATCTAAAATTTGAAGTATTAATAAACTGAAATTAATTAACTAATTTATATCAAGCAAAGATTCCCACCCTTATTATTTAGGGAAAAAATATCACTCAAATATATATTTAATCTCTCTAAATATTAACTTAAAAATATAGGCTTAAGGAGTCTCAATTAATTTTTACAAGTAAGATTAAGGTATTTTTTTAATAATTTCAATATTAACAGAAAATGAGTGAACCGAATATGCTAACGAATATGCTAAGATAATATATTTTTTTCCTTTAATTTTACTTAGTAATTTGAAAAACAAAAAATTAAATCACATGTCTCATGAGCACCAGCACCGGCGACCACATGTCTCATGAGCACCAGCACCGGCGACCACAGAGTTTAAATATTTCACAATTTAAATGTCGAAGGATGAACTCGTTTGAAATAAGGCAAAACATTGGACACGCTGATTTTATTTTCACCAATTAATTCTGATCACTTATTAATTAATGCCATCAAAACACCCATATATACAACACATTATATAAGAGACACCTTCTTCAATCGTTGGTGTAGCTGCTCCACTACTCCGTCATTCCGGCAGTTCTTCTAACCCACTAGACTCATAAACATCTAGGCGTTGAAGCTTTGTCAAGCACCCCAATCCCCGTATGCTCTTTAGCTTCCCACATAAGCTTACATCCAACTCTTTTAAAGATATCAATGTTTCAATACCACGCAATTCCTCTAATTCTTCGCATAAGAAAATCTTTAGCAGCTGAAGCTTTGTGAGACCACAGAGCCCTTCTATTTTCCTCAGGTTAACTGACCAAGCCAATTCCAGTGTTCGGAGTGTGTTGGGCAATGTCCCAACTTCCACTAGAGAATCACACCCCAAAATGTTAAGATGTTGGAGGTTGGGACAAACAGCTGCAGAAAATGACAACTCTAATATGTCTAAACCCAACAACCGTAATCTTTGTAGGCGAGGCATGCACTGCTCAATGGGAGACTCCAAATTACTCGATGATACTGATGTTCCTCTTTCTCCTTCAACCGTTTCAAAGGGCAATTCCGTTAGGGGACAGTTGGCTACAACCAACTCAGTCAGCTGAGTCAACCGTCTAACAGAAGACGGTAAACATTTCAATTCCATGCAACCCAGTAGCGTCAATGACTTCAAGCTACTCAAATCACCCAGCGAAGACGGCAGCTTGTCCAGCGACCGGCTTCCTAATTCCAGGACTTCTAAATTGCTTAGCTCTCCAATTGAACTGATCTGCAATTCTTTTAATTCTTCACAGCTTAAACGTAATACTTCCAGGGACTTCTGGTGTGCCACTTGGTGAGGCAATACTTCGATTTTGTAGCAGCGGCTAAAATTTATGTACTCAAGCGTGCTTATATTTCCAAGTGTGTCGCTTGAGATGGTTAAACTCTCGCAGTTTACCGCACTCAGATATTTAAGGCGAATTAAATTTCCGAAGGAATTTGAGAGGCTCTTCAAATTTCTGCAGTAATCCAGCTCGATGTGCTCGATGTTTTTTAAGTTACCAAAGCACTCTGGCAGCGTCTTCATTTCTGTGCAGCTACGTAACACCAAGACCTTCAGCGACTGCAGAAGACAAAATTCTTCTGGCAATATCACTTGCTTTCCATTCTCGACTACAATCCTTTCAAGGTGCTTCAGCTGCCCTATGGACTTTGGAATCTTCCTGAGGGCATCTGAAGAAATCTCCATCTCTCGCAAATGCAAAGGTGCCTGCAGCAAGATGTTCACGTTTCCCACTGTAACAAAGATAAATATGGATCTAATTCTAATTCTCATCAAGAGAACCCATAGAAATCGACCGAGACCCTACGGTGCAATATCAATAGCCAATAAACAGAACTTCTATCTTGAAAAATTCCAATTTACCTGCGATTTTCTTTGCCACAATGTTTCCAAATTGGGCCCCTCTACCTGCAAAACCCTTAAATTCTTCATTGAAATCCAAGAAGGCAATGAAGTGTAGGGATAGTTTTCCCAGCGTAGCCACACGAGATTCGGAAACTTTACTCTCCCAAACAGAGGTTCCAATAGGCCAATATCTTTAACATCTAGAAGTTGCAATGTCCTCATACTAATACCATGACAACGATACTGTAGATTGTAGAGCATATTGCAATACATCGTCACACAATTCCCGAACAGATGATGAATCCACCCTGCATAGCGCTTCTGGTCATGATAATCACCAAACATCCTAATTCCCCGTATTTCGGTTATTACCTGTTCGTTCTTCCAAGACAACAATGAAAAATTAAAAAGCAGTATCCACATATAAATTTGATTGAATAACTTATAGCAGACTGAATAATTGAACACTTCAAGTATATCTCTATTAATAATCTAATAACAGATTGACTGATTGCTACTTACAGATGATTGCCGCAAAATTTTCTTCGTACCACGCCAAAGACGAAGCGGCAGTAGATCCTTTGCAATATCTCTACCCAGATCTCGAATGTGGTCATGCATTTGTATACGATTCTCACTGTCCACATTCACAAGACATCTGTTCTGTATATTGTGAAAACCCAGCCGTCCATTGAAGTTTGATCCATCCCATATTCTAATGGCCGTATACTTGTTTTCTCCTCTGAAAAAACAAGCAATATCTAAGAAGATATGTCGTTCTTTTTCATCCAGTGCATTATAACTAATTTGAAGTCTTTTTTTAATGTCAGCCGGAAGTGTCTCTTGAAGTTCATCCAACTGAGCTTCCCAGAAAGTTTCATCTTTTTTATAAACAAGTGCCCCCAAAACTATCAAAGATAACGGCAAGCCACCGCAGGCTTTTACAAACTTATCTACAAGAGATCCAAACCCGGGGAGTGGATGTGGCTGGTTAAAGGAATGCAAACAGAACAGCTCTCGAGAGTGGTCTGCATTAAGTTCAGTAAGGTTATATATTGATGACACTCGTGAGCCTGTGAGAACATCTTGGTCCCGAGATGTAATGAGTATAAAGCTATCGGAGCGGAGAACAGTATGAACAGGAAAAAGTGCATCCACTTGAGTCACATGATCCACATCATCTAAGATGACTAAGGCTTTCAAAGATGATAGATGATTCCTGAGCATCACTTTACCTTCATCAACATTGTCTATTTGATGATCCTTATGAGTCAAGCTCTTCATAAGTTTTCTCTGCAACATATGTAAGCTGTCTTTCGTTGCATTCTCTCTCACATCAAATAAAAAACAGGAGTTAGGATAATCAGACTTTTTTCTATTATAGAATTCTTTAGCGAGTGTTGTCTTTCCTACACCGCCTAATCCTAAGATCCCCCAGATCTGAGGCTCTCCGCTCCGCTGTTGCTGCATTAAGACTGTATTTTCAAAGTCTTCCATTTTATCATCTAAACCCGTTGGATATGTGGCGACCTCCAAGTCTGTGTTTTTCACTTTTTCCAACACCTTTTTAACTACCTCATCTAGCAGCTCCCCTTCATCACTGGTTATTGACAACAAAATAAGTAAATAAATAGACCTAGATAGAAATTTAAGGAATTAATAGACCGGGAGAAGGTTGGAGTACTCACCCATCATACCTGGCCAGCTCGAATCCGCTTTTATCTGCAAGACTAGAAAGAGCATTTCTCCAATTTTCAATAGTAGCCGAGTCGTATCGCAACTTTCCTTCACATGTTTTCTTATTTTCCAGGTCGTGTAGACCTTTAGCATACGCGCCTTCACCCCCAACAGTCCATCTGAGGTGAGAAGGTTGGACATTATAAAAGACTGGTATAATTGTAGCGCCCCTTTCCAATGTCTTTAACATCATCAGGAGTTCATCAAGACACCAATTTGATTGGGTATAGGTTGGGGAGAATATGGCTATCTGGACAGACGCCCTGTTAATAGCGCCGTGTATTTGAGGAATTAAATCTTCACCCTGTTCCAATTCTGGCCGATCCAAAAAGACTCTCAATCCGTGAGAAAGCAGGCTACGGTACAGAACACTTGCAAAGGTTTTCTTTACATCGGGGCCACGATGGTTAATAAACACATCGTAGGCCCTGTTGGGATTAGCAGCAATGGAGGTGGAAGCAGCTGTAGAGGAGGATGAAGCCATTGGAAACTGGAAGGGATCGTGGATGCAATGAAGAAGCAAATAACGAGGGAGGGGATTAGTCTCGAGCCGAGAAAATAGAGGGAAGATTTTGCAAAGAAAAATGGGGATGGGTGCCAAGATAAATATACAAATCAAGCCCTGTGGCAATGATATGCTACAGTCAATAATCTATTTTGCAAAGAAAAATCGAGCCGAGAAAATTGAGGGAGGATTTTGCAAAGAAAAAAAAAGGATGGGTTCCAATAGTAGAAATTAAGCCCTGTGGCAATGATATGCTACTGTGAATCATCTAGTTTTCCATTCCTCATCTCTTCAACGCGGTGAGACGGACGAGTTGCAGTGTGGGGTCTACACGCAGTGTACCATGCATTATCTCTTTAACGCGGTGAGCTGGACGAGCAGCAGTGGGGTCTACACGCATTGTACCATAGGGGTGTCGGTCCATAATATATGGACTGGAAATGGACAGACGAAAAGGACAAAATGCTCACTGCGCGCCATAGTGCCCAACAAATAAATGTTTTGCAGTTTTGTGAGTCACGCGATAAAAGACATCCATTAAAAAAATAAAAAAGTTAACATAAAATAAAATAAAAAGTTAACCATGGTTAAGATTCTCTTACTGTTAATTCCAATTTATATAATATAATATACATAAAAAATAAAAATAAAAATTAACCAATAAAAACATAAAAAAAGTTGACCATTATTAAAGATTCTCTTGAAGTTAATTTCAATTTATCTATATTGGTGGTCGCAAATTTATCTATATTAGTGGTTGCCATGCTGGAATTTTGTTTTTATTTTACGAGTGGTTGGAGTTTGGTTTTTATTTTACTAGCGGTTGGAATTTGGTTTTTATTTTACTCGTCAATTTTTTTAAAGTTTTGACATTTTATATTGCTAGTCATGAAACGTTTTGTTACCTTTCAAAACTAAAGGTTTGCTAAAAAGTTTACCCTTAATAGTGAAGGTTTGAAAAAATTTTATACTTTGATAATTAATTTTACCAAATAGTCTATTTCATGCCAAAGAATAAGTATAAGAAATTGAATAAGAAATAGTCACATCAAAGCTATTACCTAAAATTTAAATAAATCACATATCTAGCAGAAAATTGCAGTTGCAAAAGAACGTGGTTGATGGCAGCCTTTAATCTTTGATCCACGAGGATTGGGAAAAACAAGGTAGCCTCATAGGTCTTAAATGGCAAAGATAAAAAAAATAAAAATAGGAGAGGGTTTCTCCATGCCAACTATCACACATTGTTGTCACAAGAATGATCACATACAAACCAACCACTAAGCCCCTTTGGATGGACAAGAAGAGAAAGACTCTGTAACTGATATAATCTAAAAATGACGACTGTCTATAATTATAAAAGAAACTTGGAACAAATCAAGCTTCGAGCCTATGGATCATCAGTCCATTAGTGGCAAATAACAATGGAGGAAATCCCCTTTATAGTTTTCGATGCATGATGAGGAGCTTCCATAGTTTACTGCTAATTTTTTGTAGGCACAATGCCAATCACACCAAGATCATTAGCCATAGGTTTCCGACCCAAGTTAAAATTAAACATCTAAATGCATAAGCATGCTTACTACTTTTTAAAATACAAATTTTGCACAAATAAAAAATAAAGTTTAGCTTGATATAATTATGTATTATCACTTATGTATTGGTATATATGCACAAGTTCCAACCTTCTCCTTCCAGAGTTCACAACTTTTTTAGTTTACCTATGGATAAAAATAAAGTTTAGCTTGATATAACTCTGTATTATCACTTATGTGTTGGTATATATGCCCAAGTTCCATCCTTCTCCTAATTTACAGCTTTTTTGGCTACTTGTGGATAAAAATAAAGTTTAGCTTGATATAATTCCGTATTATCACTTATGGATAATGTGAACAAGGAAGCTCTGAAGGATCCTGGCGCTAAAATATTTGCAGAAATTGAATGAATGTTTGAATGAATGCTTAAACGACAGACGGGTATAATGGAGAATTAAATAAATATGTTCAATTGAGGTCAAATAAGCTATCGTGGCCAAAAACCCGTGTTCCAAAATAAATAATGGTGAGATTTTTGCCAAAAAATAACCCAAAGGCTTACTAACTGGGAGCGTGCACAAGGAAAGCCCTAGTTGCTAGATTGCTTGGTTTGATGGCTTGGCTTGGCAGGTGAGAGAGTTTGCCTGGAAAGATTGCTTGGATATATTATGTTATTTTCACTTTTCACTCTGCAGTTTGTAATGGTAAAATTAGCCAAGACACACTCTAAGTGTCTAGAAATATTATTTTCAGTTAACTCATATAGGTTGTTATTGCATGTATTTGGATTCTCAACATGAGTTTAAATATATATACATTAAAAATCACAGTAGATTTTAAATAAATCAATATACTTTTAAATAAATTAATAGATCTTTAAACAATTTTTTAAATTTAAACTAAAAAAATCTACAAGAAGTACCTTTGAATCTTGATAATGCTTTCCAAGACTGTGTGTCCAAAGTCCAGACTCCTATCCACTCTCCAGCTCCAAAGTCCAACTTTCCAAGGGATTCTAGGGTCCGGCTTCAGCCTTCCAAGTTCAACTTCCAACATTCAAATCATTTAGTTGACAATTGAGCACTGAAATTTGTACTATGTAGATGTTAATTACAATAATAAAAGAATAGAAAAAATAATAGAAAAATCATTGTTAAATGATTTTTTTGCTTTCAAAAACAATCAAGAAAACCTACAAAATAGAAAAGCATGGATGATGAAAATAATACTAACTTAGTATTTTTATTTTTAGTGAAAGTATGGTTGAAAATTGGAATTTGGAAAGTATAATTTTATATAATAATAAGATAAAAGTATTGATATTACTAATTTACTAGTAGTAATTTATAATGAAGTTTTAGTAATTTTGTTGTGTTTCAAAAGGAGTAGTAATATAATGAGGTTTTGAAAAATTTATTGTCCTTCAAAAATAAGTTTAAATGATAAATCTACCCTTCAGAAAAAACAACAGTCTAATAAATTTTTTAACCGTATTTGACGGTCAAAATGCCCCATGACGATCATTTTGTCCATCAAATTCCAGCATGGGTGGTTGCTTAAAAAAGCTTGTAAAGAGTCACATAAGGGATGAAGACGACTACATGAGGTGGTCATGGAATACGGCTTTTTGAGTGCTAAATTGACCTATGAAGCCATTTTTTCTAGACTTTGTGGTGTTTTACAAGTGGTGGTATCAAGCTCGTTGGCGTTGATGTGCCCTAATCAAGGTTAAAATCTTCACATTGTTGGTCTTACAAGACAATCTTTACATGGGAAAAGGGGTTTTATGGCCTGAACATTTGTCCTATTTGCCATAAATTTGTTTAATATCGAGTAGTTCTTCTAACCCACAACACATATGAAAGTCTAGTAATTAGAAGCTTTGTAAAGCACCCTAATCCTCGTATGGTCTTGACCTTCGCACATCTACTTACATCCAACTCTTTTAAAGATATCAATATTTCAATACCACACAATTCTTCTAATTGCTCGCACTCAATAATATGTAGCCACTGAAGCTTTGTGAGACCACATAGCCCTTCTCGTCAGATTATGTAACCAATACAAATTCAATGTTTAGAGTGTAATGGGAAATGTCCCAACTTCCACTACATAATTATTTTACTTATATAAAGATGTTGGAGGTTCAAACAAGCACCTATAGAAAATGACAACTCTAATATTTTTGTATACGACAAACTTAGTTCTTATAGGCAAGGCAAGCACTGCTCAATGGGAGAATCCAATAAGAATGTATAGTGCTCAATAAATAACTTCCCTCATTGGAAAGCTCTTCCATTTTTCATCATGTGGGGGCATTTGGAGGGCTTGAAATGCATTCATTTTTAGCAATATCTCCAAGTCCCTTTCAATAGTTGGATAATCTCTCTTGAAATTATTTAAAGAATTATATAAGTCTCAGTTTTGCATTAGCATGTGGTCTCTTATCGAACCTGCTCATGAAATTGCTTTTCCTTCTAGTTATTTTGCTGGAACAACCAATAGGGATGGTTCTGGCAAAGGGATGGTCTTGAAGTTGATTGAGGATCATTTCTTTTTGTTAAGATTGCGGTGTGGTTCTGACAAAAATTCCAGTGCCAAACTATTGGCATTGTAGGGGTTGTTGAGTTTTGCAACAATGAAAAATATCCAGTCCTTGCGAGCTTATGGTGACTCTAAGGTCATTGTTGATTGGGAAATACGTGCTTCTACTTTTCAGGTGATGATGTTGGATCATTGGTGTTCTAGTACTAGAAGTCTATTGGAAGGCTTCAACGGGTTTTCAATTAAATAGAGTCTACAAGAAATTCAATTTTCTAGCAAACATGTACAAACAAGTTGTGGGTGAGCGTGAAGCCATGATCATTTTTTAGGATTTTAAAGACTTTAATTATTTAGTTCCAACTCCTTCCATATTTACTAGGATTTGTAGGTAGTCTTTCATGACAATAGTGTTGTTGAGTTGTTATTTATTTGAGGTTACTTGTCATTTTCATGTTATTCTGTAGTATGCTGTTAAAAGTTATTTTCAATCATGGTGACAGTTTTGATCACTGCAAGTTATTGGTAAATTTGTTTAGTCTCTCTCTAGATGTAAATACTTTTACAAGATTTCTCACTTAATCTAGCAAGTTGTTGGTTTTTTTTCACCTTGAAAAAAAAAGACAACTTCCATTTAAACCAAATTAAGTGTGATCCTAACTAATAACTAATGGAATACATTGAATTTAACTTACTTCAATGGAAAGAGATTGTTTATATCTGTAAATCACATGAATATGGCTAAATGTTATCTTCTATGACCAACCCAGAAAAGACATGGACTTTCTTGGGTGCATATGGCCTATCTAAGGATACACAACATGTTTAACTACTCAGTGTCATCAATACACAACAATTAACTAGAATAAACTAGAAATTCAACAAAAGAAGTGTAACAACTATTTTTCTATAGCCCTTGATCTATCTTAAACAATTAATTGGATGGTCTATAACTATTGTAATTAATCGAGTTGATGGATAGCCATGAATTCACGATAGGAATTTGTTGGTTATGGAGCTTGATCTCCAGAGATATTATTGAGGAGTCGTACCCCAAGTTTACTGTACACTCGTCCCAACAGGGGGACTTAGTCCCCCCACGGGGGTTTGGGGGCGGAGCCCCCGAGAAAACTTTTTGGGATATGTGTTGGCCAACAGTTTTGCAGACCCATGGTATTGGGTTAACCCTAGAATTTTCCCATTGTATTTCCCCTATAAAAGAAAGCATTGTAAAACGACTGTGTATGGTATTGTATTGTAAAGGAAGAGAGACTGTGAGAGAATGAAGAGAAAGTGCAGCGGTATCGATGCAGGTTGTATCCCTTCATCTTTCTGGACTATAATAAAAGGACTGGCAATTTCTTTATGGGTGTAACCCATCGTTTGGGTGAACCACGTTATATCTGTGTCTCTCTGTAATTTTTTAATGTGTTTTGCATCTTGTTTATGATTTAATTTTATATATGTTATTGCTCTGCAGTCCTGTTTTCTAATAGAATTAATAACCATATAATTGAGGATTTTCATGGAAAACCACTAACATGCAATTCCACTATAAATTCACCATATAACAATCAAATCAAATTCATACTTATATCAAAAAAATTCCCATGGAAACACAAATGGGAAATCCAACATTTGAGTGATTGCTCAATCTTATTTGGGTGATTTTGATCACATTGAAGCTTCGTGACTCTATCATTCTCTCCTCTTTTGCCAAAAGACCCTTTGATAGTCAAGTTACAAGAATAATCATAAGGTTAAAAGGATGATCTTTTAGATCCCATTCCTCTCTCTCCTATTTTGTTTAAGTAATTACATTTCCTCTCCTTTATATCATCTAACTTTACATTATGTTTTATGTCTAAACTAAGAATACTAGTGAAATTGGTTTCTAAAAAATGTTTTGATAATTTATATCAAGTATAACTTATTGTAGGTTTTTATGAAATAATCAAATATATTTTGAATATAAGATTCCAAATAGTTGAAGAAAAAAGATCCAGCAAAAGCAAATTTTAAACAATCCTTGAATACACAATAAGATATTTAATCCCTTGAATACACAATAGGATATCCAGTAGTGCATTGTTGATAACTTTACCCACTATGTCTAGGCACACTTGTAATTTGTAAAATATTATCATCCACATTTAAAAACCCAAATCTAGAACACTTTAGTTCTTGACATGAGAGAGAATAGTTAGCTTCATGAAATAATGACTTATGTCACAATTTTTCCTAAGCCTACGCCATTTTTAACAAAATTCAATGACACCAAATGGGAAGTGATTAATGATAGCTTTTAATTAACTAATGTATATAAACTTTTTGGCGAACACAGTTTTGTATTTCCTTGAGTTGATAACAATGTTAATAGAATCAGTATCTAAAATATATCCTAATTTACCCAAGTGACTATCAATTTCAAAAGAAAAATAAATATCATCAATGAATAACATTAATTCAGCTAGTAATCATCAAATACTAAACAATTTGAAACTAAAAAGCAAACGAAAATATATCATCTTTTACCCAAGTGACTATCAATCTCAAAAGAAAAAATAAATATTATCAATGAATAACTTTAATTCCAAAAGTAATCATCAACTACTATAATTTGAAACTAAAAAACATACCAAAATAGATCGTAATTTACCCAAACAACTATCAATCTAAAAAGGAAAAAAATAAATATCACCAATCAATAACTTTAATTCAACTAGTAATAATCAAATACTATACAATATAAAACTAAAAGGCAGAGTTGAAAAGTATGCCCTTGCTCCAACTTGTGGACTCAATCCAAGATTGCTTCAAAGTCTAAACTCTAAAAGAACAACACATGGAATTATTAAATGCATAAATGGATATTTTCTAGCCATCGTGAACAAAATCTACATATTTTCATTAGTGTAATAAACCTAAATGGTTATTACAATTATTAGTTTATTATTTAGTTATTAATATGTGAGTTAATTATAAATAATTAGTTATTACATGGCATGTCTACTTATTATTATGTCCTTGGACATATAGTATTCGGTAAGATGTATTAATCGGATTGTATTGAAAACGTTTTTTCACTATGCAATGTTTTTATATAGTTAGTTTTTTGTTTATTTATTTTAAATTTTTTATAAAATAATTATTGATGTTTCTATTGGTTGGTAGGGATGATGTCATTCTCGAAATTTGTTGTCCATCCCCGAGTGGCTGGATTATTTAAGGGTCCTGCCAATGTTATTAATTGTTCTTAATTGTTCTAAACTCATTAATTACTCTACAATCTCAGTTTGTAGCAAGTGTAGCATGCTCCATGTGTATTCAAGAACATGGATTTCTAAGAGCACAAAAATTGTTTGTAGATTCAATTTCTCTTGTGCAGAAGGCTTGTATAGTAGTTTACACCTGTTGGTCAAGACCACCTCACCCTAACATGGCCTCTTTTCCAGCTAGAATCTCAAGTGGGTGGTCTCTTTCTCCTGGAAACCCACTCACAACTTCCTTTGTTGTCTCATCCTACATGCACTTCCTCCTTCCAAGGTAAATCTATGTATATTGTGTGTGTTCCAATGTTTAATCTCTACTTTGCTTAAGAATATATATGCATTATTTCACTGCATAACTTGAAACCTTACATGTGAAAATAGAGATTTATTATTGGCTTTAGGGGGATGACTTATTTTTAAGGGTTTATCTCATTTGATAGAGAAAGTTGATCTTAGGTCTAAGATAAACCTGAGTCTAATGGGAGCTTCGTAGAGGTGATGTGTGTGTTGAAAGCGAATGTGAGTAGTTATATAATCAAGACTGAGAACTTTAGTGGTCAAAACTTTAAGTTATGGAATATCAACATGGAAGACATTTATTGTAAATTGAAAACAATAGATTGCAGTGGATCCAGGTACACAGCCTATTGGATATATAGAAGAATATATATGAATTGATTTCTCTTCAACCCACAAATTTCGAAACCATATAGCAGTTTTTCACGAAATTCAAGTCTTTGGTCATGCAATGCAAACAATGTGGAATTGAAAAGAAGGATGAGCAGTTGGTGTTATCCTTTTTGATCAAAATTGGCTCTGAATTTTCAGTCTGTGTGTCCACCTTACACTCCTGGAGACTAACAACCCCAAACTAGTGAATGCCCTCACTTAATGCATTCATTGAATCCTTGATCCAAGAACAAGATAAGTTGATCCAAATGGGAGCCCTAAAATCCTCCAATTAGAATCAATATCTTTTGGCTGGGGAGACCAAGAATACGCAAGCAAAAGGGAATCAAAAGGGAAAGGATAAGAAAACACTAAAACAAAACCAAAGGAGAAGCAAAATCCTCCAGAGGGAACCTCAGGTTCTGACAAGGATAAGCAAAAGAGGTTTAAAAAGACTAAGTGTCCATATTTCAAGAGAGGAAACCATCCAAATAACCTATGTATGAAGAAAACTATAGATAAATTGTCAAGACTTCTTCAATAGAATAATATTTCCCTCCTAAAAGGCACAAGGACTACTGATTCTGGAAGCAAGGTTGAATATCATGAGAGATTCCATGCACTAAAAGTTGGATTCTCACAATCACCAGCCTTCCTCATTGATTCAAGAGCCTCCAACCACATGGTTGCCTCCAAAGAATCATTGAATTCTCTAGATCTCACTGGTGGTCCTAGCATACACATCGGAGATGACTCTCAAATCCCAGATGTTGGGAAGGTATCGGTTCAATTCGAGCATGGAGTGTTCAATAATGTCATGTATGTGACCCCCTTAGCATGAACTTGTTGTATTTTTATCAAATGACCCACATTGGTTCATGAACGCAAGTTGTATTTGAACTTGACACAGTCGAGATATTAGATATCTCTACTGGGAAGATGATAGATAAAGGTTTTGATAACCATGCCTCCAAGGCATATCCGTTCTCACATTTTTTCCATATTTACATCAAAGTTCCCTATTGATCCATGCCAATGAGACAAGCATAATATGGCATGATAGATTTGGCCATCTGAAATTCAAATACCTCCAACAACTGCACAATGAAGAAATGGTTGAGGGATTGCCTCTCATCAAGTCCTCTCAAGGTGTCCGCAATGGTTTTCTGGTAGGGAAGCATCCAGAGAAAAAGTATGATGTTGGGAATGCAAGAAAAGTTGTTTCCACACTTGATTTGATACACAATGATGTCTCTGGACCAATGCCCACAACATCTATGAATGGATCTAGATACTTTATGACCTTCATTGATGACTACTCTCGGTATTGTGGATCTACTTTCTTAAGCAGAAGTCTGACATGTTTGATACTTTCAAAGTTTTCAAAGCCTTACTTGAGAACACTCTTGGGAAGAATATCAAAGCACTCAGATCAAACAATGGAGGAGAGTACATCAAAAGAGAGTTTCAATAGTTGTGTGCTTCAAAAGGTATTCAAATGCAACATTCATTCCCATACACACCACAACAAAATGGTGTAGCTAAGAGGAAGAATCAGTCATTAAAAGAGATGGCCACATTCCTTCTTGAAGCAAGGGATATTCCACCATATCTCTAGGTTGAAGCAGTGAATTGTGCCTAATACATCAAGTTTAGAGTACCCCATAAGTCAGTGGTTGGGGTCACTACATTCGAAGCACTGATGGGACATAAGACTAATGTCTCACATCTAAGGGTTTTTGGCTCCAAAGCATGGGACAAAATCCCATATGACAAGAGGAAATCCTCCAACCCCAAAGTAGTGAATGCATTCTGGTGGGGTATGTAGATGATGCAAAAGATTACAAGTTGATGGAGATTACAACCAGGAGATGCTTCATAGAGTGGAGTTGTCCAATTCAATGAAGATCCATTGCATGGTCTACATCCGTGTAAAGAGGAAGGTATATATGCTCAATCTACACCATTTTCATATGATGATGTTTCTACTGATGTTTCAGATTCAGAATCCAAGGATGAGGACCAAGAGGAACGAGATCTTGATATTGAGAATGGAGATAAAGCAGATCCAGATCTAGAGGCGCTATGGTCTCCCCCACTATCGTTCTCCATTCTTTTGTCAGACTTCCCTCCTTCTATGATACCCCTGTGCAGACCTTCCTCCTATGAGTTCATCGTCTTCGATCGGATATTCGCTCTCCAAGTCACCCTTCCCCTTCCATGACCTCAATAAAAAACCCTTAGATAGTTTTTGGACTTAATTTAAATAATATATATGCATTAATATAGATCCCAGGTGCAATTTATGGTATGTTTTTTATTCATATATTGGTTGATTTAGGTGATGAGTATATGACCACTACTGATCCATACACCACTATTGACATCTCTCCTCTAAAATTTAAGCTTTCGTAGTGTTGAATGTGGACCATTTTAAAACTTTGATCAACCATAAATCCTACATTTTCTCCACTATAAGTTCAAAGTTACCTCCACACTTTGTGGTAAAATTTACGTATTGTTGCGAAAGAAACTTCAAAATTTATTCCAGTGGATATTTTACTCTTCATTGCCAATGAAGCATAAGAATTGACTCCATAACATACTCTTGCGGTGGAAAATTGAACTTTTAAATCCTAATGAAATTGCATTGGATACTTCAAAGCCTAAAGAAGTTGGTGGCTAGGGGATAAAAAATCTTGTCCTTTTTAACAAGGCCTTGTGTGTCAAAAGTCTCTGGTAGGATTTTTTTATTGAAGGTATGTGGGGAAATATTATTAGAAGTAAATATATCAGAGGTTACCATTAACTTACTGGTTGCGATCCGGATTCTCCCGGAAATCCAAAGTGTCGATGATTTGGTGCGGTTTGTTGTGGACATTGTTGATTATTATCCATGATCTTTGCTTACAGGTGGGTAGAGGAACCCAGATCTTCATGGGAATTAATCTGATTATGGGCCTGGGGGGGGGGGATTTCTCTCTTTCTCGTAATTTGATATGTCACCTTTAGGCAAGAAGCATTTTTTCTCTCAGCCTTATTTACTCTGAGGAGGCTTATATGCCTCTTTGGATTTCTTCATGGGATCTAAATCTTCATGGGGAGCTGGCTTTGGAATGGGATGAATATGTTAAATGTATGATTTTAGCAGGAATTACTATTTCGGATGCTAGTGATTAGTTTTTTTGTCTTATCAATAAGCAGTCTGGAAACGTTTCGACCAAATTAGCCTACAGTTCTCTTGTCCAGAAGCATTCGGTTCATGTCGATTGTTGGTGGATACTAGGGCTTTGGAATGGAAATATACCCTCAAAAATCAAGTGTTTTGGTTGGTTATGTGTTCATCATAATATTTTGACCTGGAATGATCTCCAAAACAGGGGAGTGCGGGGCAGTGGAAGATGTTGTTTATGTTTCAATGCTTTTGAAATGGTGGAACATTTTTTTGGAGCATGTCTTTTCTTTCAGGATGTTTGGTAGCATTTTTGTGGGAATTTGAATCTTTTGATCGGATGGGATAAGTTGAGTATGGAAGAGAATATCAAATTCTGGTTGAAGTCTTCTTCTTTCACTTTGTACAATCCACTGGCTATTTTTTGGGAGGTGTGGCGAGCCCATAACCTTGTTATGTTTCAACATGAATATGTTGATTCTTGTTTCATCAGTGTGAAGGCCATAACTAGGATGCAAGATTTTGGTTGTAACCAGTCTCGTGGTAGAGTACATTTGATCAAGGATCTGATCATTGACCATCAAAATATTCTTGGGTTCTTTGTTGGGGCAAAAAAAATGGCCTATGTGGAGCGGGGATGGTTGTTAAGCTTCAACTGGACCTTGTATACAAACTTCAGATGGGGCTTGGTAGAGGTACAAACACTAAGGCTAAGTGATTGGAACTTTGAGGCCTATTATGGTTTTCCTGTAAGATTCAAAAGCTATTCAAAAGCTAAAACTTTTTTTCTCTCTCTCTTTGATGGGGGATTCAAAAGCTATTGTGGATTGAGATAACAATGCTCAACAATTGCACACAATGGAGTTATCCCATTAATTGAGGAGGGTCAAGGAACTTATTGGTCTTTTTCAGCAGATATCATTTTGTCATATCTACCAGGAATTCAACTTAGTTGCAGATGTTCGATCCAAGCAGACGATTGGATGTGGGGGTGGGCATATCTTGTGGGAACTATTCTGTGGGGACACTATGATTGATTCTGGTCGCTTAAGCTTTCTTTAGAAATTTTTTCTATGTCTCTTTACATGTTCTCATATGGGTTTAAGTTGCTAGCTTCTCACAAGTCTTTATAGTTTTTTATCTAGCCACGATGATTTTTATAAGTCTTAGTATGGAATTTGATCCGTTGATGATGGAGTCCTTCTGGACTGATATATATTTATGGAGACTCCTATGATATGTATTTATGACACAATTTTTTTCTAATATAAAGTTGTCTTTTATGTGTGAAAAAAAATACTTTGAATGAAAGATTAATTACATCGTTACTTTTTTACTTTATGCATTGATACCTATTGCCTTTATGTTATGGTGAAAGTGTGGAGAAACTCCCATAATGGTGACTTGGTGATGGAATTTTGGAATTTCATATAGTGGAAAAAGAGGAGTTTTGACAACATAAAGTCAAGAAAGTGAACATGTGTTGCAGTTTAATAAAAAAGAAAGTGAAATACCAACCTTGCAATACAATCCTTAAGAAAAAATCATTTTTTTAGACTTTATCATTTCAAACCTTCTGATCATTAAGGAATATTTTTTGGCAATTTTTCTTCAAAAGAAAATAAATTCTAAGTATCAAAGAGGAAGTCTAAGAATTCAATATTTAAAAGACTTTGAAGAAAAGAGGGTATAATGATAACTTGTAATAAGAAAAGTTGAAAATATTTAAGAGAAAATTCCAAAATGATGTAAAATAATGTACTCAAAATTTCAATCTTTTGGGTATTTTGAGGTATCAACAAATGGCTATACACTAGATGAATCATAAAATCTATGCAATTCTCCTTATTTGGAGAATAAACTTCACTTTCAAGTTTCATAGTAAGAGAAAACTTTGAAATTGATGGGTACCAATATTCTTCCCTCTTCAACTTGACCTCAAATTCCATCCCTTACTTTAGTGAAACCTACTAGCTTAAAATGCACAAGAGAACATTTTTTAGGTTAATTGTCCTTTTAGCATAACTCTTAGCTAGTATAAAAATCATAGTCATTGGTTTCCACCATTCGATATTAGTTTATTAGTTAAAATGCATAAGAGAACATTTTTTAGGTTAATTGTCCTTTTAGCATAACTCTTAGCTAGTATAAAAATCATAGTCATTGGTTTCCACCATTCGATATTAGTTTATTAAGTTCTCTAAACTAAGTTCTACATCTTGTGAGCATCCATATCCTTGACAGAGTCGCCATGATACCTTAAAACTTGCTTCAATGACGACAAACATCGATATCCTAAGTGCATATATCTTCATCTCCCCATGAAAAACTTCCTCGATTTCATATTCTTATTTTTAAAATAGTTTATTGAAATCATTTTATTTTATAATAAATTAGTGGGACAATAATGTTTTTAGGTAAAGAGATTATCACTATTATTTGATACATGACTATAGTAGTTTGGGTATTAATATCTGCCATATTATTTACAAGGAATACAGATTATGATCTCACCTTCTTAACTAAGCTAACTAATTAAAATGGTGTGTGATTAAGTTCTCTGATGGACTTAACTACTTACTTAGTAGCCAATTATTGAAATTTACTAAAGTATCAAGAAGAGAGAACATGTATGGTGTTCCCTTTGTATAAAAGTTTAACTTATAACTATATCATCTTACTTTTGAGCTCGTGAAAAAATATTGAGGCATAACAAAGAAAGAGAGTTTGTATGTATGCTAAATGTTGATAATTGAACACTAAAAGAAAAATCAAAACATGCAAGCAAGCTAAAATGATAAAACTAGGAATTGTTGGAAATTAAGACCATGAAACTAACCACAACCAAAATTCTAAAAACATGGGACAAACTCAACTAAAATCAAAACCAAGCTCAAAAAATGGTTGAATGGAAACTAAGAATTTTTATATACAAAAATGATTTATCTTCAAGAAATCAATAGAAACACATTTTCAAGATCTGACCAGTTATAGGACCAAGATCTACATCTCCCTCCAATTTTTTTAGCCTATATGTACTAGCTCCTATTTTCTTGGCAATTCGTAAAGGGCCAAGACAATTTTCAATCCTTTGTGTGTTTCCTTTTTTTCAATTACCTTGTCCCATTTCAAGACTATGTTTCTTATTTCAATTTTTTTGTTCCCATCATTATGCTTATCAAAACAACATTCAATGATCTAAGCATGAGTAGACAATTTTTGTTTATCCTTTTCCCTTTCTTCTTCTAGCATGATTAATGTATTTATTTTATTTTGTAGGGCTAATTAGGAGGGTTTCCCTCAAGAAGGTTGGGAAATATTTGCTTCCTATATGGCCCATAAACAAGATTATATGGGGAATTCCTTAGAGAAAATTCCGGTGTTATTATCATCCCACAAAGCATTATGTTAGATCCTATGGTTTTCATCTACTATGATAATTTTCAATAAACAAATCAAGATCTTGTTTGTAGATTTAGCTACTCAATTTCCTTGTTGGTAATAGCTAGTTGACAATGAAGCATGATTCTCTTATCTAACACAAATTTAGACGATAGAGACAAATAAAAATATGAAGCATTGCCAAACACAACAACCAAGAGAATTCCGAACCTAGTAAACAAGTGTTGCTTAATAAATTGTGTGACTACATTCTAGTTAACATGAGTTAAAGGCACAACTTCTACCCACTTGGAGAAATAATCTATAGATGTAAGGACGCACTTGTGTTTATTTTAGGAGTGAGAATTGATTTCCTTGATAATATCAATTCCCCACTACTCAAAGGGTATTTCAATTGGACCATATTGCATTGGTATTGATGATTTTTTCTCTCTTCTAGAACTCAACTAACAAACTTTTTATTTTTGGGAAGATGCATGAACATCTCTAAAGAGAGTAGTTCAATATTAACTATTTCTCAAAATTTTGTGGGATGTTTTTTTCCAACAAAATGACTAGGTCAATACTAACTAATTCGCAAAATTTTTGTGGGTGGTATTTTTCCAACAAATTGACATCTAGCCCACCCATCATGGATATCCTTAATAACTTTTTGTACATCTCCCTTTTCCAAACACTGTAATATAATGCAATCATTGTTTTTGGAAAATGATTATGTTTACACGATTATATTGTGTAGACTTGAATCTCAATGCCATTTACACTTTTGAGTTTAAATGACTAGGATTAAACCCATGATTTAAGAAATATTTCATATTAGTATACCATGAGAATGAATTAGTACGAACATAAAATATTTCATTAATATAAGCATAAAATTCATTTTTCTAAAACTTTTTTTCATTTTCAAATCTTGTGATTTAGTTGCTAATCTACAAAGCCCTTGACCATACACAACATTTGGATCTTAAATTCTAAATCATACTCTTCAATGGTAGTCATCCAATTTCCTCCTCTCTCCCCTAATTCTTGTTGAATAAAAATCAATCTAACTGCAGGGTGAGGAATGATCACCTTAACATGATTTTTTAGAATATAACATCTAAAATGTGTAACAATTCTAAAAACAACATATGCTTACTTGTTGATAGGCAAGTGAATTTTGTAAATTGGACATTAATTTCTTTCCAATTCTTTTGGAGAAACAAGTACTTTATCAATATACATATTATGTAGGATTTGAAAACCTTATCCATCATTCACTAGAATACAAAAAGGATTATTCTTCTATCCAAAAGGTATAACCGTCCATTGATATTGTCCCACAACAAATGTTGTTTTATATATGCATTCTGATTTGATTTGAATTTGCTAAAAAACATATTTCATATCAAACTTAGAAAATATAGAACAACCTTTCATTCTTTTGATCAAGTCATCCTTATTGGGAATTGGATGTTTAATGTCTTTAGATAGGGATTAATAAGTGTATAATCAATCACAAGTCTTTTATTTCCTCTGTTTTGCTCACAATACTTATTCATATAAAATCCAAAGCAATCCCAATTTGGAGTAGATGGTTCAATTATTTTTCCAATAAATCATCTATCTCTTTTTAGACATTCAAAAAAATCAGTAGGATACGTACCCTTATGATTTTCTTTAGTAGGGTTGGTGTCGGGAACTTTTAGTATGCTTATTGTGTACTCTTCATGAGTCCAAAAAGAGTTGTATATTCATAGCAACAATCCTCTATTCTATTCTCTTTTATTTCTTCTAGTAATTTATTAGTTATTAATTATATTTGTTTATTAATTATTATATTATTTTATGTATGTAACATTTCCGCCATCTTTAAAGAAAGCTTTGTCCTCAAAACTAAT
Organism: Pseudotsuga menziesii; assembly: GCA_001517045.1. NCBI lineage: Eukaryota > Viridiplantae > Streptophyta > Pinopsida > Pinales > Pinaceae > Pseudotsuga > Pseudotsuga menziesii. Next base: position 320,025 of record LPNX010815486.1, on the reverse strand, counting down.
TCCGTCGATATTGTCTTTATTTGGGTTTGTGATGAAATGAGAACTTGAGATATGCAATCATGATTTGACCGTTACTTCCTTTATTTCTTTTGTTTTGTATGTTTTTC